>CAMGYJ010000003.1:15876314-16250653 GCA_946122785.1 Linum tenue | reverse complement strand
TCGTCCTCAAAATGGGGCACAGATCTTCTTTCCAATGGTGGGAGAATTACCGCCAGGAAAAATTTCCTGGCCTAGCCCAATAATGGTCTGCCGGCATGCTCCTTACATAGCGAAACAGCCGCTGCGTCAGATCGGGGGTAAAATTTAATGGATATCTGCATCCCGGATTTTACGGTTAGTTTATGGGTATCTCTCTCCCTACGTATCCTTAAACGTGGGGAAACTCTAAGTCGTTTGCTTCAAGGATTTTATAACGAGGGTTTTGTCATGGATTTGCTAATTAAAAACCTTGGGATTTATTAGGGATTTTGGACATTATGGATTTGAGGAAATCTTTTGTTTGTTGAGCTATTTTTATCATGGATTTGATGGTGTTTCAACTTTTCTCCAAATCCCAGGGTATGAGGTGGGATTTACAAATCCGTGGGGCCCACGGATTTGGATCCCCAAATCAGTGGACCCCACGGATTTGGTACCCTCCATCTTGGCTCAACAAACAATGGCTTTTGGACAAATCCTTCATGTGTTGGATTTGAGAACCAAATCCCACGTCCAAATCCTTGAAGCAAACGACCTCTAAGAGTCCTCAAACTACTTTGAGTCAAAGACTCCAATTCCAACTATACAACTATTTGCCTAAAGGGAAATACGGCTCTATTGGCTTCTCTCCTACCACATAAACAAAGAGAGTCTCAGTCGGTAGTGATGAGAAGAGCTTCTCCCCTCAGGCTTCAATATCATTCTGGTACGTGGAGGTACAGTGGTGTTGATGTTACTCTCCCACTATTGATTGATACCACCTTGGTTTGAATTTTTTCATACTATTTATCTTGCTTCCCGTGGTCACCAATAGAGCCCTGGGGTTGTATGGTCGATGCAGGTGATCCTCATGTGCTTCCTTTTTTGTAGGACGACACAATGGCACATGTTACACGGGATCAAGTTGTGCAATTCTCCTTAGAGGAGATCCAAGCGGACAAGGTTCGCAAATCCCTAGGACAGCTCGGCCTCCTTTTCACTAACAACCGAGTTACTCTAATTGAACTTCGCGACTGGGTGAATAAACCGTGGCAGGGGCATGGACGTATTAAGGTGTGAATGGTAGCTCACGGATTGTTTGAGTTCGTTCTCCCTAATGAGGCTGCCAAAACTTGGGTTCTCCAACTCACACCTTGGGTGATTAGAGATATGATTCTCCATCTCTGTGCCTGGACCCCAATGATCGCGAAACGAACTTTTGAGGAGCTCGCGATAGCTCATATCGTGTCCAATTGTGGGAAGTTCAAGAAGGTTGTTGTACCGAGCAGTTTGGAAGGAAAGCGGCAACATCTACTCTGGGACGAGTTTTGGAGGTAGGCGTGTACGCTTGTACTGACACTGCTCGCCCTTTCGTCAAGGTTAAGGCTCTTCTTGATTTTTTGAAACCGTTGCGGTCGCAAATTATGGCTTCTAATGATGAAACAGGGTGCTTCTGGATTAGCTTGAAATATGAACACTTGCCAAGTTTTTGTTTTCATTGTGGACGGGAGGCCAATCTTACCATGCCTGCACTTTCGATCCACTGGTTGGAAAGGAGAGATTTGGCCCTCACATGTCCACCAAGAAGCTAGGATGGAGAATCTATGATGAAGATGAGGCTAACTTGCGCTACAGGGGCATCTCGAGTTCGGTCTGGGTTAACAAGGAGCATAAGGGACCTATCAATACTGATAACAAACCTTTTCATCGTATGGAAGAAGTGGATAGGGTGCGATCTAATGTTGGGAGGCACTTTAATACTGGCGAGAGCCTTTTATGGATGGGGACCTCATCGAATCCATTTATGGAGGTGGAAAAGTTGGGAAAGCAACAAGGTAGCCCTTACAAGTTCTTAATGGCTAAGGCTACCAAGATTAATATCGGGAAGCGTTTCCGCAAGTTTACGGGTCGGATTGGAGATGCAAACAACTCGGAAAAGTAGGGAAAGAGGCAAATGTTGTCGAGTGTATCCAAGGGACGTAAAAACTTGGCACTTTGTAATCAAGCTGAAGGATCGGGTGAGTGGAGGACGAAAGAAGATTGATTTTCCTCACCTTAAGCCAGAGCTACCCATCACGTCAGGGAAAGGAGATGCCTAGACGTCGTCGGCTAATCCTAGAGGCTGATTCGGATGATGATATCCAATCACCTAATGCATCCGTGCATGCATATCTATGTGAGGACATCACCCGGGATCCTACTCAGCTTGAGGAGCAACAGTCGAACCGCCCATTATCTCCTGCCGAGCCATCATTTGAAGCTCTGCAGAAAGGGGAGAGTTCCCCTCACCTATCAAGTGTCAAGCGCGCGGGGACCAAAGTATCTAAGCAAGGAGTTAAACCTCGCCGAGGCAGGCTGACCTAGACAACAACGCGAGCAACAGGCCATGAGCAAGAAAGGAAGGGTTGCCCCGCTTCAGAATGATGCGTCTGTACTGGAAAGGGATGAGGCTGATCCGCTGCTAGTCTCTTCAAATGTTTATTAGTCTGCTCACAAGGAGCTGGAGGACTCGGAAGTGGAATTTCTGAAGAGGATCCCCAGCTCTTTGAGGTTAAAAAACGGGTTCCCATGGAAAATAAAAACATAGGGCGGAGGGTTAAGAATGGACAGGTGAGCAAAGTCATCAAGGCTTTTGAAGTTGGGCTGGCTATGGATGATTCGGGTATGAGGTACAGCCCATGCGAACCTCTAAACCCAACAGTGAAGAAGAGGCTAGAGTCGGCGGAAGCGAAGAATGAGGTAGTGCCTCAGAGCCTCAATGAGTATGGCACAAATTTTGGTGATCCTGGGGTTAGGGTTAAGAAACGTGTGCTTGCTGAACTGGATGGGGAAATCACTGAAACCCCTTCCCCAAAAAATAATTTGTGGAAGATAAGGATGGTACTGATAAGGTGGAGGAAGCCAACCTTAACAGCCTGTTTGGATACAATTCAAGAAGAAATGGAAATGGAATTCTAATTACAATTCCTATTTTTATAAAATTCCATTTCCAATTTTAGTGTTTGGTATAATTCCTCCAACTAAAGAAATGAATTGCACTTTTAACAATAATTTAATATAATATATTTATTTTATCTTGGGAAATGAAATATGAATGATAGAGAAAGAGAGTAGTGTGATAGTTGGTTACTAAAATAATAATAAATAGTGATGGGACCCACTAATTCCATCTTCATAAACACAATTCCTATCACTTTTGATAGGAATTGTAATTCCCAAAACTTAGCCCAAATGGAATTCATTTCTCAACCTTCTTATCCTTTCAAACATAAAATATGGAACTGGAATTGAAAATGGAATTCCAATTCCTGAGTTTTTTGTCTATCCAAACAGGCTGTAAATGGCCCCAACCGGATAAATTAGGCTTCTGGCCTGGAATGTGAGGGGAATTGGACAATCAATCACATTCCAAACTGTTGTCGGTTTAGTTCATTCAAATAAACTGGATCTCGTGTTTTTTTTCTGAAACACGATCGAGTCGGAGAGTAGTCTCCCGCCGTATGTTGGGTTATGGTTTGATATTTCTCGTTGTTTTTTTGTAGATGCGATTGAGGCATCTGGCGGTTTAGTGATAGCTTGGCCCCCCGAAGTTGAGGCTTCGGTGTTTTTTCATTCCAACTTTTGTATTTGTGCTCAAATTAATGAAGTGGATTTTTTGTATGTTGTGTTTGTGTTTACATTAGTTGTAATGTCGAAATAAGAGCCACCGAATTGGCCAAACTCCAGGAAATCTGTGAAACTATCCATTTTCCCTATGTTGTCATTGGCGATTTTAACACTACTCTTTATGAGAGTGAAAAAGATGATGGGAACCTTGGAACGTTGCTCACTCTGTTAGCCTGCATGATTTTATTCATAACCTCGGGCTCCATGATCCTGGATACCAGGGGGACCAATTCACTTGGACGAACAAACGGATGGGTGCGGCTTGTATTCGTGAGAGGCTGGATTGATCGATATCCAGATACCCTGGTCAAACATTTCACAGATCAGGGATCAGATCATCGGGCTCTCCTCCTCTCCGATAAGCCCTGTGCCCAGAATAGTCGCCCCTTGTTTTGGTTTTGATGCCCATTGGGCGGATAATCCGGAGGTCACAGCAATGGTGAATTACGTCTGGCACGAGGACATTCAGGGAACTCCCATGTTTCAACTTTCGGAACGCCTTAAGAAGCTTTGTCATTTCCTCTATGACTGGAGTATGGCGGGCACTACGAATTCCTTACGTAATACCAGAAATCTTCAGGTTGAGATTGAAAGGATTAAATTAATCCATTCTATTAACTGGGATGAGGTTCGACGCATGGAAATTGAGTTATCTATACAATGGGAGGCTGAGGAAATCTACTGGCAACAAAAAATCCAGAGTGATGGTTGAAAAAAGGTGATAAAAATACTTCTTGTTTTCATACGGTTACGAGGGCTCGTAGGAAACGGAATTTTGTGCCCGGACTTTGTAATGACAATGGGGAATGGATCACTGATGAAAATGGGAAACCAGATATTGCTAATAATTTTTATCAAAATCTTTTCACCTCGGAGAGCCAGGTGCTGAATATGCCCGCTCGGGTGGCTGACCTTCCCATTGCTCATAGTGTTACACCAGAGATGAATGTCAGCCTGACGGCGGAAGTGCTCCGTGATGAAGTAAGAAAAATAGTATTTTCTATGGGATAGAAGCAAGCACCTGGGTCTGATGGTTTCACGGGTAAATTTTTTAAGGCCTTCTGGGATATTGTGGATGCCTCGGTGATTGAAGCAGTTTGTTCGTTCTTTACTACGAGTAAGATGCTACTAGCTTTAATCGCACTTGGCTAACATTGATTCCTAAAGTGGATAATGTGGAGACTATGACGCAATTGAGACCAATCAGCTTATGTCAGTTTGTTTATAAAGTTATAACCAATCATGGCTGAAAGGCTTGCTTGCCTCTTAACACAAATTATCTCAGATGGTCAGAATGCTTTCATTCAGGAACGATAAATTGTTGAGAATATCCTTCTTGGGCATGAGTTAATGCACTACTTGAAAATCAAAACGCGAGGTAAGAAAGGGTACATGGCTCTAAAGGTTGACATGGAAAAGACTTATAATAGAGTTGAATAGTCGTTTCTTCTTGCAGTTTTGGACAAGATGGGTTTTAACTCCACCTAGCAAGGATGGATACAGGAATGCCTCAGGTCGTCGTTGTTTTTTGTTGTAATGAATGGCTCTCCCTCAGGGCACTTCACACCCTCTCGGGGACTCCGACAGGGGGATCGTCTCTCCTCTCTTTTGTTTGTGATCTGCACAGAGGGGTTTGTGGCGCTGCTTCGTAAGGCTATTTCAAGAAAAAATAAGCTTGAAGGAGTTAAAGTGGCTCCTCGTTCCCCCCGGATCTCGCATTTGATTTTTGCAGATGATTCTGATTTATTCCTGCGAGGCTCTCTCCTGGAGTGTGAGAATTTGATCGAGGTCTTGAATGACTATGGGGAACTTAGTGGTCAGCGAGTGAACTTGGCTAAATCGGTAGTTTTCTTTAGTAAAAATATTGCTCTGCTGGATCAAGAATTCTTGGTTGCAATTCTGGGTGTCGGGGCGGTAGGTGTCCATGATAAGTATCTGAGTTTACCTACGCTGATTGCCCGGTCTAAAATGGCTACTTTCCGGTATTTGGAGGAGAAATTATTGGAGCGACTGCAGGGATGGAAGCAGAGGACGTTATCTTGGGCGGCAAAAGAAACTTTGATTAAATCAATTGCCTTGGAGTTGCCATTCCATGTGATGTCCTGTTTCAAGTTACCCCTCTCGATGTGTCGTCTACTGGACAAACATGTGGCCCGGTTCTGGTGGGGTGCTGATGAGGGTCATTCGAGGATTCGGTGGATTTCCTGGCGCGATATGTGCAGGAGTAAACATGATGGGGATGGGTTTTCGCCGATTTGAACATTTTAATCAGGCTCTTTTAGCCAAAATTGGATGGCGTGTCCTTAATGAACCCCAGTCTCTTTTAGCCCAGGTTTATAAAGGAAAGTTTTTTCCGAATGGGACATTCCTCAAGGCTACGCCTCGCTCTCGCCCTTTGTGGGGATGGAAAAGTATCCTTTTTGGTCGACAACTATTGGAGATGGGGTTAAGATGGCATATTGGTAATGGTCGGAATGCTCCTCTGCTTCATTCCAACTAGATTCCTCGGTTACAACTTGATCCCCCTTGGTATAATCCCCTGTATTACCGAATGGGGGTGATATGCCAGTTGTTGAGATTATTTTTCAGGGGGAAGGGCGTTGGTGTGATCTCAAGCTTAGCCAGTGGTTTGACCCGTCTACTTGCCTTGGCATCAAAGTTATTCCTCTTCCGCATCAAAATCTGGAGGATAGACTAATCTGGCGTGATACACCTGAAGGGTTTTTTTCCTGTTAAGTCGGCCTACCATTTAGCTGTCTCACTTGACAAGCGGAGGGGTCGCTGGAGGTCCACGGCTAGTTGGATGGATAAGATCTGCTGGATTTGTTTGTGGGAGGCTAATATTCCTTCCAAATTGAAAGTATTTGTCTGGCAAATCCTCAATCGAATCTTGCCAACTACTGAAGCCCTAATTGAAAAGGATGTCCCTGTGCTTCACATATGTCCACATTGTTGGGCGGATTCTAAAACAATGGAGCATTTGTTTCTTGATTTCCCGGTGGCGCGTGCCCTTTGGGACTATTCAGGTCTGGAGTATCTGGGAGAGGGGTTTTCTCGTCATACCTTCCCGCTATTTCTTAAGAGGTTGATGTCGTTAATACATCAACTGTCAATGTTCATGGCAGTGGTTGCCATCCTCTGGAGGATCTGGTGATCTCGTAACTGAGTTGTCTTTGAGGGTAAACGGTTTGGGATCCCTGCATTGATGTGCCTTTTGAATCAACAATATGAGGAGTGAGTAAATTTGCCAGTGGATTGGGCATCTCATGCTTCTCTCCCTCCATGCAACAATTATGTTTTATGGGGGCTAGTATTGTTGCTTCACTTGTTTGTATGTGGGATGAGGCTATTAAGAGTGGGTCTCATTCGGCTGGTGGAATGGTTATGATGAACTCAACTAGGGATATCTTTATGGCCAACGGGATTCAATTTCCGTTGATTGATGACCCTATGGTGGTAGAATTGCTCGTGCTCCGAGAAGCTATTCTCTGGTGTCTGGATCATGGTTTTACGGAAATTAGGTTAGAAGGGGATGCCAAAGTGATCATTGATAAGATCAATCGAGCTGATACCAGTGGTAAGCGGATGGGGGCTATTCTTGAAAAAATTGTGCATTACTTTGCCATCCATTCTGGGTTTAGTGTTCGATTTGTAGGTCAGCGTAGTAATAGGGTAGCCCATATGGTGGCTAGAAAGGCCATTTCTTTGTACCCGATTATGAGTCGTTTCTTAGATTTCCATGCCTGGCTGAACTCCAGGATGTAACTATCTATTCTTTGAATCAATATATGATTATCTTTTGTAAAAAAAAAATTGTAAGAACTCTGAAGTTAAACGTGCTCATCGTGGAGCACTGCAAGGATGGATGACCTTATGTGAATTCACCTTGATATGCAGCCCAAGTAGGGGTGGGCATACGCTTCGGTAAAACCGAACGGAATATAAACCGAACCGAAACCAAATTAATATTATTCGATTCATAATTTGGGAGGGAAAATGGCATATTTCGGAAACCAGGGTCCTTTCGACCGTACCGAATTTTCGAATTTCAAACCGAATAACCATAATTGCAAGCTTCAAATGGTGGTTTTTTATGTTTTTACTTATTATGAGACTTAAATATTTAAATCATGTTAGTGTTTTATGACTTATGTGTTGAAATGTTTTATTGTATCATTGATCATGCATATAATTGCATATTTATTGTTTAAATTAGGGGTGAAAAATAATTTAAAAGAGAGAAGATACAAGCTAACCTCACAAGTTCGGTTTTGTATGAAAAACCGAACCAAATTATAATTCGGTTAGGACCGACCGAACCGAATAATAATTCAGTTCGAATTCGGTTTTAGATTTGATGGAATTCGGGGACCCGGTATGTATTATTTCGGTTCGGTTCAAACCGAACAGACCGAATGCCCACCTCTAAGCCCATGGCAAAATCTGTGAGGGTCTAGATCCAAAGCGGATAATATCTTACCGGTTAAAGGTTCGGGATGTTACAAGTGGTAACAAAGCCTCTATGTGTCCCTCTTGAACGATGATGGGGCAAACCTCAACAAAAACGTTCCGTCCTAAAGGGGTGTGTATGTAACACCTTAGGCGAATCTCACATCGACAAAGCACGAGAGAGATCCATGCTTCTTAAGTAAGAAAACAACCATAAGTACTGACAAGACGCATTTCGATGTACTGAAATAGAAGAGTTCTTGTAAGGACTTTGAAGTTAAACGTGTTCACTGTGAAATACAACTATGAGTGACCCTATGAGGAGTCACGTTGATATACACATCAAGACAAAATTTATGAGAATCTAGACTCAAAATGAAAAAAGATCCAAGATGTTACATGTACAAGACAAAAAAAGTACAAAGTGATAAACTAAACCGATGAATGGACTTTTATATTGTCACGTAGGGTATTGTTAGCCCATTGTATTCATGCGGGCTTCATCACCTTCAGCCCATTCGTTAATAAACGGAGAGCCATTCTTCTTCAATTTGTGAATTCGTATCTTCTCCCTTGCAAAAGAAGGGTTGGGGACGATGAAAAACCTTTATCTTGCTGCTCTGTTAATATGGCCTCTGGAAGGACGTGCTCACAAATCGTAAACAATCAAAGGGCTCTGTGCTACTTTCCTTAGTTGTCGAGCTGACGTGAATGTGGTGAAACCAAGAACGATGATGAATGAGGCTGGTAGGACGAGCCTTTACAGAAGCTGGTGAAACCCGTTTAAATTCGAGGGTTGAAGCCTTTGTTAAAACGCCTTTGGTTCTGTATCGAAACTCAACTGCGTTGATGGATGAATTCATGAGCTACTGTTGAGAAAATAGTTGCAGGGTCAGCACAGGAGGAAACCCTCTTTATGAATCCAGTCTGGCGCATATAATAAATAGGATCTGTCGTGGGGGAACAAATGTAAATGTGAAGGGAGGGTACATGCAGTAGTTCTTCAGCGTTGTGATTGAGGACGAGAAGAAACTCAGGCAGGCAGGCGGATGAAGGAAATGAATGTCATGAATGATGATTGATTGCCTTTACCCGCCATTTTAACTCTGTCGCCAATAACCCCATAGCCAGCAGTTGTTCGTTAAGGTTGTTGCGTGAAACACGCGTGGTCTGAAACAGTTTCAAGTGTTACAGACTTGATTAATTCCCCTGTAACTACACTTGAACCAGTACTGACCCTTTACACCAGAAAGAAGGTGCACTCCAGTTTCTTGCAAACCCTTTTGCAGAAACTGAACACTCCCAATCAGAGATGGCAAAGCTCTTCTGTGATGTTGGTTGTCAATTTATACCGTTAGACGAGCATTTTGAAATCCCCCACCAGCAACATTGCTATTTCTAGGCTTCCCTCCTGCCCACCTGCACCTGCAAGTTAGAAATTTGAATGCAGGGTTCAAGTTTTCAATCAAACTACTTATAGCTTGTCCTCCCTACACACCATAAATACGTTTGTTAAGGAGGCAAGTACTGTTGTTTTAAAGTGCAGCAAATTCAACTAGAAAAATGGGCGCTTTGCATCTCATTCAAGAGGTGGTATAGGGGGAAAAAAAGAAGGGAGAGCAGGACAGAAGGTGTGGTATACACAGTAGAGACAACAATTCATCACCTTCTTCTTTTCTGCTGCTAAAATTATGGTGGAATCGCTAGCTAGGTTTTTACTATCCAACTGCCCACTTGCCAGAGACATTACTTTCTGTTTTATTACCACGCATTGAATCTTTACCGCTCTTCTTACTGTTCATACGCCTCAGAGGCTTTCTGTATCATTTCCAATCATCCACCACACAGCCCTCCCTTCTCCTCTATATATTACTGCCATTTCTCTGTTTCCCCTGCCACTCTGAATCTCAACGTCCTCAAGTGCCTGCTTTCATCAAACAGACAACAAAAGGACAAGAAGGAGAAAAAAAATGGTTAGGTCTCCATGTTGTGAGAAAGTTGGACTGAAGAAAGGGCCGTGGACTCCTGAAGAGGACCAGAAGCTCTTGGCTCACATCGAGCAGCACGGCCATGGAAGCTGGCGAGCCCTACCACTCAAAGCTGGTTACCACCACCACCATCATCACCATCATTAAATGAAACCAACATATATGATCAATGAAACCTAGTCTAACATCATACCAATTGTTTTTTTGTCTTTCGCATCATGTGTGTAGGACTCCAAAGATGTGGCAAGAGTTGCAGGCTGAGGTGGACCAACTACCTCAGGCCAGACATCAAAAGAGGAAACTTCAGTCCCCAAGAAGAGCAAACAATCATCCAGCTCCACGCCCTCCTGGGAAACAGGTGGGCAGCGATAGCAACTCATTTGGAGAAGAGAACAGACAACGAGATAAAGAATCACTGGAACACCCACCTGAGGAAGAGGCTGGAGAGGATGGGCATCGACCCGACGACCCACAAGGCCAAGACCTCCATTACCGTAGATGGCAATGGACACTACAAGACCTCCAAGGAAGCAGCCACACTGAGCCACATGGCTCAGTGGGAGACCGCCCGGCTCGAAGCCGAGGCCAGGCTGGTCCGTGAATCCAATCCCTCCAACAACAAACGTGATCGCCCACGCCCACCACCTGTTCGATCAATGTCCCCAACCAGATCCAGACCGCGATGCCTCGACGTGCTCAGAGCATGGCAAGGCCTAGTCGCTGCCGCGGCCGACAACGACAAGGGCTCCTCCCTCGAGTCCCCTACCTCCATCCTCAGCTTCCCGCTGCCGGAAATTTCACCGACGCCAGCTGCCGGCGCCGGTGCTGCTTCGGATCCGGACGAGGTTATGATGTCGTGCGGTATTGTTTGGAGCCCCGTGGTTCCGAGCTATGCAGGGGAGGAGTCGGTGGGGAAAATGGGTGGAGGGATTTCGGACGTGGTATTGGGTGCAGAGTCTAAGAGTTCTGGTGACCAGAATGTACCGCCGCCGATGATATGGCCGGCTGCCGGAGATGAGATACTTGTTGAGAGTTGTAGTTATTGGAACGGCTTGCTTAATAGTCTAGTTTATGATGAATGATGATGCTGCTTCACTAGCCGCGGCCAGAGCCTTCATGGTTTCTGACTCTTTTATCCTACGTGGCGAGTTGGCATGCAAGTTGATGCGCTCGTTTTAGTATGTATAAGGTTCAATTTTTATATGATAATAAGTGAATGGTAAAATCTGGATGTCGTATGATATTAACTTGTATGAGTTGTAGAAGTGTAAACTAAATTTGTATTAATTGAGCTGATTGTTTAGTTTTTTATGAATACAATTAATTTTTTTATTTTTATTGGATTATAAAAAAACTTCATTATGATGTGACCAAAGTACGCAGATTTCCTACTTTTTATGGGTTTTCGAAGCTTTTCTCCAACGAACAAGAACTCGAACAAAAGATAATGATGGAACACGATCAAACAGATTCCAACTCGTGTGAAAGGCCAATTGGTATATGAAACCAATCAAACAATCACCCACTCGTGAATAAGGCCAATCGCTATTGGGTAGAAGCTCGCCACAACTAGACGCGTTCTCTAGTTGATAAGAGACACGTGAAACTCCTGGAGCACTCTCAACAGAAGCTTGCACAAAGAACTAGTTCGTATGAACTTGTAACTTGAAAGTTGATTGATAATTGAATGAGTTACAATGAGGAACTCAGCCTCTTATTTATAGACTAGCTAACACAAATCCAAAGTTTAAAATGAAAAACAAATCCTACAAGTAAAAGAAAAAAACACAATCCTTAAAAGACAAGTAAAAGGAAAACACAATCCTTAAAAGACAAGTAAAAGACTTGGTCAACAACCCCTAGATCTAGCCTTGCAATCCTCCCTCACATGGCTTGTGTTCACACTTGTACTCCTTTTCGCACCTTGTGTTCACACCATGGAGATCTTCCTTCCTTCTACCAAGCCCATCTTCTCTTCATTCTAGTCCATAAATCGTAGCAATGTGATGGACTTTCCTTCTAGCAAGTCCACGTCCATCAAGAATGATCCCATTTGATCCTTGTATCGTCGTACTCGGACCTTCATCTTTGGACCACGAGAATTATATATTCTGCAATGGATTTCACATCAACAAACTCGTAGGCCTTGCTTGAAATGACCTTTTCTTCCACCTTGAATGCTTCCAAGCTCTCTTTAAACCTCTTAAATCCTCTCTTGAACCATGGTCCATGTAGATATCTAGTTTGAGCTCGTGTGACGTCATGCGGGGTGAGCGGGGTCGCATCATCCCTCCCTCTTGAAAAAGATTTGACCTCAAATCTTGTTGGGACATATAAATTCTCTCGCGTGACTTCATTATTTTCCTTCTGACCATGCACCTTGAAAACTAAGATGATCCACAAACTCTTGGAGTCTTCGTCTTTCTCTAATATGAGCCTCTATGTATGTCACTTCATCCCCCAATAACAAAATCAATGTGGTCAATAATCTCACCATAATCTTGCATATGAATTGACTTACATTGAAGAGGGTTTTGACCCATGCTCATGAGCAGAATTGGGGGGTGTGGGAGTACTTGATGCGTTGATTATGCCTTGGGACGAAATTTGATGTTGTTGTACGGCTTCTCCCATGACAAAATCAACTTGAGTAGGTGATGACTCATTAATTGCTGGCTTCACATCTTCACTACGTGCTAGCATCAATGTCTTAGGCTCCAAGACACTAGTTTCACCTTTCTTCTGGCCCACGACACTAGCTTCCTTCTCTTGCTCCCTGTTTCGTTGTAATTGTAATTGGTTTTCATAGACTTCCTTGGGAGACAAGGGCTTTAACACGACCTTCTTTCCTTTATGCATCAATTGATATTTGTTGGAGACTCCATCATGTTGTGCGCTTCGATCGATTGCCATGGTCTTCCAAGTAGGACGTGTGTAGCTTGCATAGGTACTACGTCGCACAGAACTTCGTCCTTATATCCTCCAATGGCAAATTTCAGAAGAGTTTGCCTCGCCACTTTAATTGAACCATCCTCGTTGAGCCATTGAAGCTTGTAGGGTTTGGGATGCTTGATTGTGCTCAATCCCAGTTTGCTAACCGCTATGGTACTAATAGCGTTAGTGCAAACTTTCGCCATCAATCACCACGGCGAGCAGCTTCCCATCCACTACACATCTTGTATGAAACAGGTTATCCCTTTGCTCGAGGTCCTTCTTTGGGTTGCACGCTTAGCATTCTTCTCGTGACAAGCAAAACTTCTAGGAGGGGGCTCCATTTCTATTGAGTATTGATTCGTCAACTTCAGATTCTGATGGCTCCCCTCGCATGCTCCTCTTCTTCGGAATCCGAGACATATTCTCCATTCTCTAGTAGGACTAGAGCTCTTCGATTAGGGCATTGGTTGGCCATATGCCCTCTTCCATGACATTTGAAGCATTGAATGCCTCCACTAGAGCTTGTGGGCTTGTCTCTTGGTGCTTCAACCTTGGCTGCCTGTGTTGGTGCTTCTAGCTTCGTTATGGCTGGCCTAGGGTTTGAAGTTTGAAGGCGTTCCTGGCCTTGGTGCTGCTTGTGGTGGCGTGAATCTCCTCCCAACGTTACTACGTTGTTGTTTCTCCACTTTGGCTGCTATTGCAAACCAAATCGTATAGATCCGCATAGGGGTGAAGTTCCACCACATTTCTAATTTCTCGATTAAGCCATATAAGAATTCGTGCAATGGTAGCATCGCGATCTTCCTCCAAATCCGCTCGAATCATTAGCATCTCCATCTCGCGGTAATAATCCTCTACACTCTTGGTACCTTGGCGCAGAAGTTGTAGGGCTTGATGCATCTCTCTACGATGAGAACTAGGCACAAATCGATCCCGCATTACAGTTCTCATCTCTGCCCATGTCTCAATAGGTGGCTGCCTATTCTTCCTCCTCCTCATGCTTACTTGATGCCACCACACAATGGCATAATTCGTAAACTCGAGTGCGGCCACTTGTACTTTCTTCCTCTCCGAATAGTTGTTATAATCGAAGATCAATTCCATCTTTCGTTCCCAATCTAGGTAAGCCTCGGGATAGTGGAACCTCTGAATGATGGTATGTTGACCTTAATATTCCTCAAATCATCATTTTCATCTCGAGGGTAACCCTCGTCATCCTCATATTCGACCTCTTCATCACGAGGCTGGCCTCGTCTTGCATGTAGTCCACCCATTGGCCTATGTCGCCTAGCATGTTCGAACACGGGTCGTTGTACCACCCTTCTCTCTCCACGATCTTCTTCTTCCCTCCTAGCCCTTTCAGCAGCAACATTAGGGTTAGGGTTTGGTGGTGCTTGCATCCGTGTTTCCCAAGCTTCCATTCTTGCATTTTGAGCTTTGTAGCGTCGTTTGAATCTCCCTCTGGCTGGTGGTATGTGCTTGAAGTAACGCTTGGATTTGATCAGTCAATGCCTTGATCTCGTCTCCCATATTTTCGGCACTAATTACTCCTTCAAGATAGCTCGCAAGAACCTTCAAGAACGTAAAGACTCCTCCAAGATCCTTTACGATGACGTCAAAACCTTCAAGAACACGACAAGATTGCCAAAGAACCTTCTTCTCCGCTGCGTTTGAACCGGGCTCTTGATACCACTTGATGTGACCAAAGTACGCAGATTTCCTACTTTTTATGGGTTTTCAAAGCTTTTCTCCAACGAACAAGAACTCGAACAAAAGATAATGATGGAACACGATCAAACAGATTCCAACTCGTGTGAAAGGCCAATTGGTATATGAAACCAATCAAACAATCACCCACTCGTGAATAAGGCCATTCGTTATTGGGTAGAAGCTCGCCACAACTAGACGCGTTTTCTAGTTGATAAGAGACACGTGAAACTCCTGGAGCACTCTCAACAGAAGCTTGCACAAAGAACTAGTTCGTATGAACTTGTAACTTGAAAGTTGATTGATAATTGAATGAGTTACAATGAGGAACTCAGCCTCTTATTTATAGACTAGCTAACACAAATCAAAAGCTTAAAATGAAAAACAAATCCTACAAGTAAAAGGAAAAAACACAATCCTTAAAAGACAAGTAAAAGGAAAACACAATCCTTAAAAGACAAGTAAAAGACTTGGTCAACAACTCCCTAGATTCTAGCCTTGCAATCCTCCCTCACATGGCTTGTGTTCACACCTGATATTCCTTTCACACTTGTACTCCTTTTCACACCTTGTGTTCACACCATGGGAGATCTTCCTTCCTTCTACCAAGCTCATCTTCTCTTCATTCTAGTCCATAAATCGTAGCAATGTGATGGACTTTCCTTCTAGCAAGTCCACGTCCCATCAAGAATGATCCCATTTGATCCTTGTATCGTCGTACTCAGACCTTCATCTTTGGACCACGAGAATTATATATTCTGCCAATGGATTTCACATCAACAAACTCGTAGGCCTTGCTTGAAATGACCTTTTCTTCCACCTTGAATGCTTCCAAGCTCTCTTTAAACCTCTTAAATCCTCTCTTGAACCATGGTCCATGTAGATATCTAGTTTGAGCTGGTGTGACGTCATGCGGGGTGAGCGGGGTCGCATCACATTAACCATCACGAGAATAACGACCAGTGTAGTTAAAATTCCAACAGGTCAGGGTTCGCAGTCGACATACATGACTAAAGGTTATGATGGTTCACCCATGGGTGGCGCTTCCGATGATTCATCAATGTCGGGCATTGAGGACATGCGAGGCATTCAAGAAGTCCAACCTTCAACTTATCTCGCCCTGAGGTACATGTCAAACAAAAGGCGAGAAAGAAAGGAAAGAGTGTTGTTGAGGCTTCGGAAATCTACAATTAATGTTTGATTTGCTGGAGTTTGGAAATGACATGAAACAGAGGCAGAAGTCGAGGGCCGAGTATGAACAAAGAAGAATGGAACTATAGGAAAGAAAATTGGCACACGGTGAAGATGAGATGACATACATGAGGTAAGTGCGAGTACGTGAAGCGAAAAAAGTGGGATGTTGAGAAGAGGGATAGAGAAGCGACACTACTTCAACAAAACATGGTTATTCTTGAAAATTATCTGTCATAGATGACTCCATGAAAGAAGAAGTTTCAAAGAGCCAGACAAAACGACCTTCTAGGATACAATCAAAATTATCCCAACTCTACTCCAAACTATTCTTCTAACGTAAGTAGTCATGGTGGGATGGAAGTGGAAAAGAGGCGTACTATCAACATCAGTTCGATTAGAGACATCTTATGTGTTTAATCTTTATTATTTTCAAGTATCAATCTTGTTATTTCAACGTTATCATTTGTGTGTTTATGTTTAAAAAAAATAGACCTATGTTATGTAATCCCATCTTGAATTAACTGCTATTGTCGGCAAACAAATTAGTCTCAGAATTTGACGAAAATTTATCGAAAATTTTCTCTTCAAAAATGATAACGAAGTGAAAAGAATAGTATACAATCTCCATAAGTATTAATGCAAAAGAGATTTAAAAAAAAAGGGGAGTTAAATTTGAGAAGAGTGGGGTTAGAGTAAAAACTGGAAGTGGGCAAAATTTATATGGATGGTTGGAGTTGGTCTTATGCTTATGGCTTTGTGAATGCTCTGTACATTGTCCTCAAAATCATGGATGAGTGTAACCATATGTAGATACGTTATTTAACATGGTGATGTATAAAAAAGGAGGAGGTTTGGGTTGATTATGGATTTGAAAATGATCATTGTTTGTTTCATGGATTTCATTATGGATTTTGTTAATTAAATTTGTATGTATGAAGTGAACTTTATCTTTATTGTCCTTAATGATATAAAAAGAGAATCAAAATATGAGGGGTAGGTTAGTAAAAAAATGATGGACTTCAAAGTCCATAATCAATTCTCACCTAAAGATGTGGGATTTTCAAATCCGTGAGGCCCACGGATTTGGACCCTCAAAGTTCATGGGTCACACGGATTTGTTATCTCTAATTCTCTAAATACTTGAAACAAACAATGGATTTTGAACAAAGTCCATCATGAATCCAAATCCATCACCAAATCTTTCACCAAATCCATCAAACAAACAAGTCCTAAATAACTGGAGTTCGACTGTCTCGGTTAGATATTCTACCGGAGTCCCTCAAGGTCTTGGTCCCTTGGCATAATCTCCTCCCCTTTGGGGTAAGTTTTCATTGCCAAAGCTCTCTCAGTCATCTCATGGCTAGCATCTTGGATTGTATAGTAACAATGGACAGACTCTTGCAAAAAGAGACTGCAACTTCCTGGATCTATAAACATGTCAGCGGTCTACAACTCACTTCTTTTGTCCGTGCAGATACTCCGGGTGTAGTGGAAAGAATGGTGGGACTGGTTCCTGTCCATGCCCCTGATGGCTTCTTCCTTGTAATCTTGATTCCTAAATTGTTTCTCGAGTTGTTTGCTTTTAGCAAATAAACAAAAACAAGGAAGATTGATGCTGCCTTCTCTTTCGACGACAAGCATGTCTTTTTGTTGCTGCTTCCATCTGCAATACGACTCATTGGTCCATCCACAGATACAGAACAAACCCTGCTATCATATTCAAGAGCAATAAATCCAGAAAGTTGATCTGCACACCAGATTGATAGCCCAATCATGAACAAATGATCTACTCAGTCTAATGCTCCCACTCCCATGGCACTTTCCATATTGCACTCTTGATAAACATCAAACTAATTCCAAGAAAATATTACCTGAAATACATTCAACCCATAAGTTTAGGTTCGAATCTTGAGACCAACATAACTTACAACGAACAACCAAATGCATCAGTATTCACTAGAGAGAATCAATACAAGGGAATAGGGATTCAACATGTGAGTCGCTTGACAACAGAAGTACAGAACTGAGTCTCACATGTTGTCACTGGAATGAAGTTGCAGACTACGGAACACCTGAAACATTCTTCTTGAAACCTACAAACACTGGCAGCTGTGTTTGAGGTTAAGAGGATTGATGTTCTAGAATTTGGAAACTCCATTCATAACACACCCAACAGAGCCACACTATAACGAGATGAAAAGGGACATGTCCATTTTCCATACAGGAGGTAGTTCCAACAGGATTAGCATGTCGAGGCAACTCACTTGCAGAATTTCTGAATTCCCCACATAATCATGCAACAAGAAGTTGCAATCTTATGATTGGAATCCTGTCCACTTCCTGAAATTACTAATATCGCTTCCTCTCGAGAACCCCATTCCAATCCCACTCCTTCCTCCATTCCCAAGTCCTCTGTAATACAACCTCCATTCACCATCAACATCCCCACCTTCCATCTGCACCAGACAAGGACACCCAACTCCCTGATTATCCCAGGCATCTTCTTCCTCCCCACGTCTCAAAACCGCATCACCTTCGTCAACCCTTCTCCACTCTCTCAATCCATCGCTTGAAACTGCAATGCCAATGCTCCTCTTTCCATCACCATCAACGCCTTCATATGCCATCACGTAGTTCCCATCTTTCTTGTTCTTGATAACGCTAGCATTCACCGCACCGAGCTCATCAAACCCACCAGCTTTGCCCCCTCCTAGTACCTTCCCCAGCTTCACCCATTTGATCCCATCCCTTGATCTTGCCATCCCAATACAGAATTGCTTGCTCTTCACATCAAATGAGTGGTAGTACATTCTAAGATCTCCACTCCCATGGAAGACAACTTGCGGCCCAGCAATGAACAGAGAATCCCATTCCCCGTCAGAACCAACATCGAAAAGAGCTCCACTGTGATGATCACCTTCAATTCTAGCCCAATACCTTCCATCCTGACTTATTGCCAAACCTGGCAAAGACCTACTAAAAACCTCTCCTTTATCACCATCATCGGCCCCTAAATCAACCTTCTCAGAATTCAGACCAGTGTAGTAAAGCCAATACACAGCACTGGAAGCTTTAACTTTCGAACTTGACATCACAACCACTTCACCAGGCCTAATGCTGAGAGTATCAAACGACCACCAATCTTGGCCAACATTCATTACCAAACCCACATCCGCAGCTGATCTAACCGGCCCAAACCCTCTCTCCCAGTGAATTCCATTGCTTGAAACTGCTAAACCTAGAGAATCAGAACCAGGGTTTTGACCGGAACTGCCATGGTACCACATATACCATCTCTCTTCATCATCGCTCAGGAACCTTTTCACCACAGGAGACCCAATATCCCTGCTGTCCCAAGAACCCGAGGGGCCCAAATCGAAGACCAAACCTCTAGATGAACAAGGCAATGAAAGAGAAGAAGACGAGGAAAGTGAATCGTCGTCACCTAACTTCGTCGTTGGTGGGTGTTCAGGATTTGGGGTTGAACCGGGTTCATCATCAGCGGCAACGGAATTCTGCCTAGTTTCACTGTTGGTGTTGATTTCTGGCTTTTGGGAGCAGCGAGTGAGAAGAGTGAGAACGTTGGTCTGCCTCCTTGGGATGGGATTGGAAGCATAAAGCGTGAGAATGCCCGATTTGTTGAAAAGCGATGGTGTTGTGTTCTTTAAGATGGGTGAGTGGTGGTAAGCTATGGAAGTTGTACAATGGGTGTTCATTATTCTCAACGTTTGAGCTGCTGGTGATGCTGCTGCCACCATTTCCATGGCTGCCGAGAATAGGACTAGTGAGTTGGGTAGTGAGGAGCCGGAAAGTTTGCGACTTTCCGGCGGGTAGTGTTTTCCAATCAGTTGGATGGTATTGGTTGAAAGGCCAGGTAATGAGATACCGACGCTTGGCTTTTTGTGGGGATGACGGATGAGGGAAGGGGTGAAAATTGGTCAGAATCGGTTCAACCGGACCTTTCAACTCGATTATTTTTTCACAACTTCCCAGCCGACCACCGGATCAAAATCAAATTCTAATCCGTTTTTAACTGAGGTGGACTGTTTTGATATGGTCAGGTCTAGGGATTGCAATTACCCACTCATGGGTAATTATACCCAAACTCTAATAGGTTGAGTATGGGTGAAGTGTATATGGGTTTGGGGGGTTTGTAGATGGGTTTGGGTAAGGTATGAATATTGCTTCCATAATCTAAATGGGTATGAGTTGGATATGGATATCCATTTACTTGAGAGTGTTTTAACTACACATGCAAAAATTGGACCTCTTTGTAAAACTTGAAAATTTTAGGTACCAAAATGTAAGACCAAAAAAATCCAGGTACCAAAACATAATTTTCCATCGATATTTTGAGGACTTTTATGCAAAAAAAATTAGGTACTAAATATGCATATCTATTAAGTTTAGGTACCAAACTGTAATTTGTATTTGGGCATGAGTACAAATCCAGTTGTTATAAATCCAACCCAAAATAAATGGGTATGGGTACAAACTCATCAAACTCTACTCATATCCATCTATTTGGATTTCATACCCAACCCAATTGGGTTGGATAATTAAAAACTCATGGGTATGGGCAAAATTGTCATCCCTAGTCCGGTCCAGCCCAGTCTGACGAACAGTATTAAAAGAGGGTTACTATTTGTTGTCCGTGTAATTGCTATTTGCCGCCCGTAAATTACACTTAAATGACAATTTTACCCTCCAAATTTTTCTTTATATTCTATTCTCTGGTTTGGTTTTTTAAACTACCTACACACCACCCGACCACCAACCCCCCACAATCACCATAGCCAGAGTCACAGCCACCGGACGGCAGCCTAAGTCGACGGCCACCGGACCAACGTCAGCATAATTCGTCGGCCAATGGACGGCAATCGTATCACATCGTCGGACCAGCGAATCAGGTAAACCCCCGTGCACTGACCTCATGTATTTTGCCCGTCCGCTCGCTGGACTCGTCCGCTCGCCGGCGTCGGACGGCGCCCGACGCCGGCTAGCGGACGGCGCCCGACGCCGGCGAGTGGACAGCGATAGCCGGTAGTGTTTTTTTTTAATTTGATACATATTATTAATTCTAGAGCTAATAATTTATATTTAATTTATTGATTTTATTTTTATTTTACATAGTTAAATTCGTATGTAGTTTGAATTAAGCGATTGTATTTTGTTGTAGCGCTAATTAGTTTATTGTGTTTAGATTTAATTCGTAGAGCTAAAGAAGTTTAATAATTTATATTTAAATAATTTTGTTATCGTTAAATCATCGTTATTTTTTAGAGTTAATTAAATTAATGCATTTAGTTTAATTTTGTAGAGTCAATTGAAGCACAATTAGTTTAATTAAGTGATTGTGTTTTGTTGTAGCGCTAATTAGTTTATTGTGTATTTGTGTTTAGATTTAATTGGTAGATATAATTTGGTTTAATAATTTATATTTAATTAAATTTCTTATCGTCAAATTATCATTATTTTGTAGAGTTAATTAAATTATTGCATTTAGTTTAATTTTCTAGAATCATATAATTTGTACCTTTCTAACGAGTTGTAAAATCATAATTGCAGGTGGACATGGCTTGCAATGTTGAACTAATTGGTGATTACACAGACAATTTTCTCATTGGCGTCCGATATGACAATTTCGAAGATGCTGTAATAGTGACCAAAAACATCGCGATGTCTCTTGGTTTCTTTCTAACTAAGGGATCGATGAAGCCACGTGAGTTGCGCAGCAATAGAGTATTGGGTATGTTTTAGATGTATTGCGACAGATGCATTAGGGAGATGAAGTCATACAAGCCGGATCCTTCCAAGGAGAGTCGTGACAATACAAGTTCAAAAGGATCTAATTGCATGTTCAAGGTTAAAATCAAAGAACTACTGGTTGATCCAGATGCTCTTGATGGACCTTTATTCTGGGAGATACAAGCAGTGATGGAGCAAGAAACCGGTTTAAGGCGAGGGTATCACAATCATGAGAAGATGCTTTATCCCGAGGGCCACAGTCAAAATGAATAAATTGAGTCAGGAGGATAAAGAATCTCTGAAGCAGATGAGAGATGTTGGGGTACCTCCGTCGCAACAGAAGCAGACAATAAACAAGCAGAAGGGTGACAAAGAGCATCACACCAAAAGGCAGATGTATAACCTCGGGTCCAAGTATAGGAAAGACGAGATGGGCGAGATGAATGCAGTGCAGTATGCATTGCAAGCAGCTGAACGGGAGAATTATCATATAGAGGTTATGAAAGACGATAACGATGTGCTTACACATCTTTTTTTTTTTTTTTGCCCATCCAACTTCCATCCAGATGTTGAAGGCTTGGCCATACGTGATTCTGATCGACTCAGCGTATAAGACCAATGCATATAAAATGTCGTGGGTGGAGGTCGTAGGTGCTACTCCCGTTTGGAAGAATTTCAACATATGTTGTGCTCTCATGAAGGATGAGACAAAAGAGTCGTATCATTGGCTGTTGGAGTGCATACAGCAATTGCTCCATCCACGCGTGCCCACTGTCATCATCACCTACCACGAAGGTGGACTACTTGCTACGGTTCTGATGTGAATGCGGCAATCAGACACATTGACATCAATACTACAGCACCAACGACAAATCGTCATTGGATGATGGGTGTGGATCTATTTGTATTTGCCACACTATTTAATTTGGCTGTTGTCATGTACAGCAATTTCTTCTTGCCAGTACCAAGTGCGTACAACTGTACCATTCTTCCAGTGGACAACCTATCTAGGGCAACCAGTCCTAGATGAGTCATTGTTGTGCATTTCGTCCAGAATCATTGGCTCAACCTCTCTTTCCCGGCGGACAAGATACTGATGCCCCCTGTACATGGCATGTGGCCAGGCGATCACCAAGACAGCGTGCATGGATGGGATACATATTTCGCGCCGTTTAGTCAAATGTGGTTCGATCTTGGGGGTGGGATGCATAGCTTTCCATCACGCAAAAAGAGGGTTCCAAAGAAATAAATTTATAATCGAGAGGGAGCCCGATGTACTCGTCTTCAATTTAAATAAATTGTAATGAACGTCTTCAATTTAAATAAAGTGTAATGAAGTTTGTTTACGTCACATGGAAACATGATATAATAAAAACATCCGAAGTACAACATAAACCACATAAGTCATAATCAGATACAACAAATAACATAAGTCATAGTCTAAAAACAACAAATAAGCAACTGAACACCACATAACATAAGTCGTAGTAGAACAACAGAATAACATAAGTCCACTCGTCTAAAAACAACAAATAACACTCATACATATGACATAACAATCATACAACTACTGTGGAGGTGGTAGAAAACCCGACTTCCTCCTAAACTTGGGCCACATGTTCCCAACTCCATGACATAAGTCGTAGTACTCGTTGGACCTAGCCATCCACTCCTCCCTACTACCCTGTGCAGCATTCATCATGGGAGATATCTCAATCCACATCTCGAGTGACAACTGTAAACAAAAATCATACAATTTAAATACATATTAGTTGCATTCAAACAAAATTTTACTTAATACAAATAATTTCAAATATGATTGTACTAACCGTATCAGCATCCGCGATGTCGCGACGAGGTCGGTTGTCACTCCGTATCTGTGGGTGCGAGTGCCTAATGTACCACCCCATGTAATCCTCAGCAAACTCCCATGGCCTACGTCGTACCGGAGTAGAATAAAGGTCCAGATGCACACTATGCACCCCCAAGTTGTTCCGCCACGAATCATAAACAGACTGGTAGCTAAGAGAGTATCCAAGCGTGGAAAGTCGACGCACAACAAGCGGACGCTCCGGGGGATACGGTACACTCTGCACGTAGCCTAACTGTCAAAGGCACCTAGTGGGATCATATGGCTCTACTATTTCTGCAAATCTGAGTAGGCCCTGATACAAGGTACATCTCACCGTCAGATGAGGACTCTGACCATACGAAGTCCAACTAACCTGCTGTGGGGTCAAACTATCAATTGCCTACCGATAATAAGCCAGCATCTGTGCATCCCTCTTCTTCGTCGACTGGGGTGAGATACCGCGCCACCTGAATGCTCCTGCCTGCCCCTGCTCCAACTGTCGTGGCTCCAACCGACTAGGTCTCAAGGTAGGAAAGTGGTCGTAAATCCAACAGTGTAGTAAAGTCAGACAACCCGCCACTCCCTTAGCCTCCGCCCGGGAGGCAATACCAAGCTGCCTGTACAGATAAGCAAGTGCTCCTGCCGCCCACGCGTACCTCCTAGCATATCCGGCCTCTTCACAAACAAGTTGACAACAGCAGAAACGCGGTCCTTACTCTTATCTACGAACAGTGTGGACCAAGCAGCAAAAGAAGGTAACACTGAGCCTTTCTAGCTGGCGGACCAGACTCCTTCAAATGAGTCAAAGCTGCCACACCCAACAAACCATATCCTCTATACCACGTAGACAGACTGGGATCGTCACGATCTAATTCCAGTAGTGCTCGGGTGTTAGCATCTAGTGACCACTTCTCCAACTGCCTCGGATCCACTACCATCGCATCTCCCTCAACCGCAAGCCCAAGAATGTGAGCCACGTCGTGAAGGAGGATCGTCATCTCTCCAAATGGAATATGGAAGGTGTTGGTATTCGGCTGCCACCTCTACACAAATGCCTAGATGAGAGCAGTGTCCAACTCGCTCTGGAAGGTGATATCAACGAGGTGAGCAAGGCCCGATGTCTCTACGGTAGTCCTAGCGTTATCATTCGCCATCTCATGACCGTCTAGAACGTGCCGAATGGTCGAACTCCTATCGTAGCAAGTGATCACCCCTCTATCAGCCTGTCCAGTGTACAGACGGTGAGCAACATGCCCAAGAAAGCTACGGAGCAAACTCGGGTCGCTTGGCCCTCCATCACACGGTCATCTAAGCTCCCAGGCCTCTCCCACATCAGCATTACCACTCTGGCCCTCACCAGGCTGTGGAGATCTGTAGAAACGCCCCGCATGGTCTCTATAGATCCCAGTAACAGCATGAACCCCAGTAACGACATGTGACGATCCGCTGGCGGCACCTCTGTCTTCGATCGGATCCACTCGTGGAATGTGATACTCAACAGCATCCGACTCATACTCCTCCGACTCGTCATCAATCTCTTCTGAAGGCTCAAACGGTGAAGTATGATGATCAAGACTGGGAGCAGCTCCACTACCAGCCATACTAGGCAACTGAAAATCAAACTGAGGAAAACCGTCTGCCCTCAAACTCATCGGTGTCACTAGTGGCTGTGGTTGTGGCTGTAGCTCATCTATCTTTTGGGTCCTTATATCTCACACTAGCGCTAATGTTACGCCCAATAAATCTTTTCAATCTCTTTGCTGCTCCTCCAGAACTACGTGATCCTCCAGAATTACCAGATGACGCCATCTCTAAACATAGTCAATAATTTTCTATTAATATCTTATAATAAATTATTTGTTGAGCAATTACTTGTTGTTTCATAGAGTAATTATGATACATACAATTTGTTATCTAATTAATTTAACTAGATAGTTATTTTACTTAATACGATAGGTAGTTATTTAAATAATTATTTCAACTTACTCAATTACTTAACAAAAACATGATAGATAATTATTTAAAATTAACAATTATTTACAATTCATTTAATTCAATAATATTTAGATAATTATTATAATAAATTATCTATTAGCATAGTCAATAATTATCTATTAATCTCTTATAATAAATTATTTGATTAGCAATTTGTTCATAGTCATAATTTATCAATTGCTAATTATGATACATACAACTTGTTATCTAGTTAATTTAACTAGATAGTTACTTTACTAAATACGATAGATAATTATTTAAATAATTATTTCAACTTATCCAATTAATAAACTAACACATTATATAATTAAAAATTATATACTTATTATTCAACTGACAATTATATACTAATTATTCAACTATCAATATTAAACTAATTAAGATACTTTTCACCAAAAAAAACTAATTAAGATACTAACAATTGTATTTAAAATAAATCTAATAAATAATTATTTAAACCGAACTATTCAAACCGAATCAGACCAATTCGACCAAACCCAACCAGACCAGGCGAACGCGGTCCGACCAGGTCGGGCGGACGAGGTCCGACGCGTCCGCTCCGGCCAGGCGGACCGTGTCCGCTAAGGCATGGCGGATGGCAGAAGCAGGCGAAGAAAAAAAAATACCTGGAGTTGGCGGTGGCGATAGCGAGCGAGGGTGGAACAGCGGCGGCGAAGGGAGCGGCGGCGACGGGAGCTAAGGCCTCTGAACAGAGGCGTCGGCGGCTTCTCGGCGGTAGAGGTGGCTGGCCGGAGGGATTCTCGGCGGTGGCGACGGGAGCGTCCTGGCCGGCAGGCTTCTCGGCGCGGCGGAGGTGTCTGGCCGGCGTTGTCGTCTGGGCAGCAGCAGGTGAGGGGTTGGGAGGTGAAGGGTTAGGTTGGGATAGGTTTAGGGTTCTAAAATGAGGCGGAGGGCAATATCATCATATTTTTTCTAACTACGGGCGGCAAATAGTAAAACTACGGGCGGCAAATAGCGATTCATTATTAAAATTGGGAAGGGAAACAATTTTCGAGTTTTCCTTCTCATTTCTCAAGCTAGCACTCACTCTGTTTCGTGTCATTATCCACTCCATATAGTATCTACAGTGGGGCGGGGTGGGCAAAACAGGGTGGGTACCTTAATACGGCAATACCGATGTCCCGCCCCACGTTATTGCAGGTTGGGTCGGGACGGGACGGGTCAACCCATTTCTATATGTTATTCGAAAAAAATATATGTATTTTTTTTCTTTTTATAATAAAATGAAGGAGAAAATACTTTATGAATGAAAATAGTGATAATATATTAGGTAATTGAGTCTGGCAAGTTGAAAGATCGAGTGTAACTAGTTAAAGATAAGTTAAAATAGGAGAAATATGTGTAGATACTGTAAGAAAATGAATGGGCCAACAACGGGGCGGGGCGGGTCGAAAGTAGATACCCATGCCTCGCGTCATGCTCCTGCGCGTAGGAAAATACTCGCCCCATTGCGGGTCAGGTCGAGTAATATCCTCGAGACTGGTTCAAATTGCCATCACTAACTCCGTCTCCTTCTTTCAATCTCCTCTTTGGTGGCTTCGTCGTCATCGTGATCGGCACTACGTCGTTAAGTTTTGGGTGAGAGAGGACGAGGTCTGGTTTGGGACGAGAGAATGAGGGTTTTCGGGCCTCGATAGATAAGGATGAGAGTCGGAGGTGAGAGAGACTGAGATGCAACAACACATTAAAAAAATAGTCATGCATGTGTAGTGGGACTATAATTTTTATTGGTTAATTTGGATGCAAATCATCTCGTCTACTGAGCACCAACATTTCTTTGAACTACCTCTTCAGGATTGGTTGCTATGATACCTTCAA
Source organism: Linum tenue (assembly GCA_946122785.1). NCBI lineage: Eukaryota > Viridiplantae > Streptophyta > Magnoliopsida > Malpighiales > Linaceae > Linum > Linum tenue. Next base: position 16,223,263 of record CAMGYJ010000003.1, on the reverse strand, counting down.
CACACATAATCTTAGAGTTTAGTGTTACCTGCGGGTCTCTTTAAAAGACCATAAATGATCGAGTCTTCGCAAGTAAGATCACCACAACTGAAGGATATGTGCAGATCATCCAGGCATGGTCAATTGTATCGAGGAACGCAATGGGGAAAAAAAGTCTACTAATTCATAAGTAGCATCCACTCACAAAAATGGAGGTAGATATATCTTGGAAGTTGTTCTATCTCGAATGTATTACTCTCAACTCAAATGAGTCAGTTTACTCTTCTACAAGCCAGGCAGCAGTTGAGGGCTTGATTAGAGCTCATACAAGACTTTGCTCAAGAGCGTTTGCTATAAATCTGGGTATTGCTCCATTAGCCGGGTATAGTTGAGAGGTGATAGAAACTTGTTATTTTGGGTTGCAATTTTGGATTTATTCGTCGGGTTTTATTATGTGGGATTGGATTAGTTGATTTGGGATAATTTGGGGGATTAATAAGTTGAGGTAGTTATAGGTAATTGGGGTTTTATTATTTAAATGATGTGTTACATAGAAGAGGGTAAGGAAGATTAAACCTAAATTAGTTTGCCTAATCTCTCTCTCCCTCTCTCCTCCTCTCATCTGCCAAATTCCTTCTCCCCTCTACTGGCTGCCGCCGCAGCTGCTTCTCCTTCCCCTCTTTCTTTCCAAACTTCCAATCCTCTTCTCACCTCACTTCCCCAAACTGATCAACCCCTAGTTGATCACCTCGATTCGAATCCCTAGATAGAACCCGACACGGGGGTTCTATCTGGTATCAGAGCCTCCTCATCTCCACGAAATTTCAACCGGGTGGACAATGGTGTTCACCAAATCTATAACTGTTGCTGAGAAGGCTGCGGCCGCAGCCGCTACTGCCGAAAAGGCGCCGCAGGAGAAGGCCCTCTCCGGGCTGTCAGCACCGCGACTAGGCGATGGCGGGGCGGTGGACACGACGACCAAGAGCGTCAGGGTGGCGGAACAGGTGGGCGACACGGTCACGGTGGAGGATTTGACCGAGGAGGAGACGTTGGGAGCTACCGTGAAGCGATTGATGGCAGCACAGACGAAGGTTCGCAAGGTCGAGATGGACAAGTTGTGAATAGCGGTGAACCGCATGACGAAGGTTCTCGCGGAGGTGCATGAGCCGTCGTTGGGCGATGATGACGGGGCCAAGGGCGACGACGGGGCGGCCGCAATGGTGGCTGCGGTGATGGCCCCGGCAAAGCCGGCGGCGACGCGGGCAGCACTGATCCCGCCGGCCTCGGTAGGAAGTGCGGGCGGTGAGTCGGGAAAAGAGGGCCTAGAGCGGGTGGGCCAGAACCCGACCGGGATAGGCCTGGAACCTGGGCTTTTGCCCCCTCCTACGGCTCAGGAGCTTGCCGCCCCGCAAGGGCAAGGGTAAGTTACCGGGCTACGACAATGGGGCCCAACAGGCTGGCTTTGGAGTGCTGCAATCGACGAGCCAGGGAAGACCAACTGGGTACCCTAGAGAGCCCAATTGGCTAGGCTGGTTGGTCATGGACCACGATCCGGCAGATGACGTGTTTAGTTTAGTGGATCGCCAACCAACGTGGGTCGAGTTGGGACCCGACCAAGGCTGCTAGGGACTTACCCATGGGTCCGACCGGGTCGCATGGTTCGGAACGAAACAGGCGGGTCAGTCCAACTCCAGGTGAGCCGGAACGGGTCACACCGGGACTGGTCGGGGCGAAGCTGGACGGAGTAGATCGAACCAAACCCGTTTGAGCCGCGTCTGACAGGGACGGGCAGCAGGGGATCATCAGGCGGGAAGGGTCCCTACGGCGTCGAGGGCGCCTCCGGTCAACCGTCCCGAGGCTCGCGAGCCATGCTGCAGCACCCGGACCTGTGGACGGATGATAGGCGGGGGGCTCCTGGCACAGACGACAGCTTTGGGGCTATCTTGGCGGTTATCTGCGAGGCTACGGGGCCGACCACCAGGGAAGAGGGCCACCGTTCCATCGTGCTTATCAGGGAGGTACATCGGGGTTCGACAGGTACAGATCGTATCACCACTCATATGCTGGAATTGATGGTTTAGTTTTTCAGGCCAAACCCCCAACCATCGAATTCCCAAAATTCAATTGTCCGGAGGATGCGGGCCTATGGTTGTACGCGGCAGAACGGTGGTTCAAAAACCATCTGATACCGGAAGAGAGAAAGGTGCACCTGGCTTTCTTCTATTTACAAGGGGAGGCGCTGCATTGGTGGGAGTGGAAGGAACGGTCATAGGTCGCGGCAAAGACCCTGATCACTTGGCCGATGTATTAGGAGAACGTAACTTTGGTACCAGTTTGGTAAGTCGGAGGGTTGGGCCTCTGAACAGTTGACCAAGTTGAAACAAACGGGAACGGTTGCGGATTATCGGACGGAGTTTCTCAAGTTGGGCAACCAATGCCGAGGGGTACCAGAGGATACATTAGTGGGGCTGTGTATGGTAGGGTTGAAGCTAGAAATTGCTGCGGCATTCCGGGTCTTCGAGTCGTACTCCCTGAAGTCTGCTTTCCGTTTTGCAGGTCATAAGGAGGAAGAGCTCGCGAGTTGGAAGAGCACCATAGGTCGCTACCAGCGACCGAGCGGAGGAGGGAGTGGCAGCGGAACGAGAGGCGGAGGAGGCGGAGGAAGCACCAGAACCGGGGGCCCTGCGTCTGGCACGGGCACCCCTCATGCGGCCAAAGTCGGGCCGAGGCAGCTACCCAAAGGGTTCGTGACACTGTCACCAGCAGAGATCGAGCAAAAGAGGTGGGAAGGCAAATGTTTCAACTGCGATGAGCGGTTCACGGTGGGTCATAAGTGTGCGCGTCCAGACTTGATGATGCTGGTCGGGAGGTGGGAGGACAAGGCTGAAGACGAGGCCAGCGGAGAGGGTGACAGGATGGCGGATTAACAACCTAGGGGACAAGGTTGTTTCGAAGGAGGCGAGAATGATAGAAACTTGTTATTTTGGGTTGTACTTTCGGATTTATTCGTCAGGTTTTATTATGTGGGATTGGATTAGTTGATTTGGGATAATTTGGGGGATTAATAAGTTGAGGTAGTTATAGGTAATTGGGGGTTTATTATTTAAATGATGTGTTACGTAGAAGAGGGTAAGGAAGATTAAACCTAAATTACTTTGCCTAATCTCTCTCTCCTCCTCCTCTCATCTGCTGAATTCCTTCTCCCCTCTACTGGCTGCCGCCGCAGTTGCTTCTCCTTCCCCTCTTCCTTTCCAAACTTCCAATTCTCTTCTCACGTCACTTCCCCAAACCGATCAACCCCTAGTTGATCACCTCGATTCGAATCCCTAGATAGAACCCGCCACGGGGGTTCTATCTAGGGATGATAATGGGTCGGGTTTTGTCAAACTCAAACTCATGGGCTTATCCGTGAAAAAACCCCGGGATAAAACTCACTGGGTTTGAAAACTCAAACTCAACCCAACCCGTTGGGTATCCGCGGGTTCATGGGTACCCACGGGTTTTTGTCGTAAAAAATTTACAATAACAAGTTCCTATTAAAATTAAAGTCAAATACCAATCTCTCAATACAAATTATCTATATATAAAACACCATTCTAGAAAATTCAAGCAAATCACAAATTAACTATACAAATTGTTCAACACCAATCTAGAAAACTCAAGAAAATTGAAACAAATCACAAATTATCCATAAATAACATGATTAATTGAAAGCTTCTTCCTTTCAATTAAGTTTCTTCACTCTCCACTCTCCACTAGAAAGAAAAAATTAGACTTGTCTCCACAAACATAAATAAGATTAGTTATTTAGAATATTAAATATACCGAGAAAATTAATTATATGGGTGTGGACGGGTACCCATGGGTCGGGTTTATCTAAACCCAAACCAACCCAACCCGATAAATAGTGAACGGGTTTCAACCCATACCCAACCCAAAACCCGTCAACACGGATTATACCTGCATTAACCGGGTTGGGTCGGGTGGTTACCCGTGGGTTTGAGTTTTCTCACTAAAACTCAACATCCTCTTCTTCAGGGCTGCCGCCGGCACCTCTAGGTGTCCGGCGGTGGCCCAACCTTCCCCTTCCATTTGCTTTCCTGCTCCTGTTTCACTTGTTTTCCTCCTTTCATTTCTAGCCTTTCAAGCCCTTTTGGCCTTTCCCTGTCCCTTTGTGGGTTCTTTTCCTCAATCCTCTCCTATGGAGATGGGTTTGTTTTGTTGTTGATCTAGCTGTTTCTAGATCTGGGCTTGCTCTCAGGAATCTGGATTATGCAGATTGGGTGTCGCTTCCAGATCTACAATGGTGGCCTTCCTCCAATCTGGTGGTTTCATTGTTTTCTGGTGAATCCATCCACTGGTTTCCCCTCTGTTCATCCTTGGCGGTTTGGATCTGTCTCATAGGCGCTCGATGTGGGTGGCAGTGTCTTTTCCAGGTGTGGCGGGGTTGTGCTACTGTTCCTCGGAGTTGTGTGGTCATTGCTCTCCTTGGTCATGGGCTTCTCTTCCTCGGTTTCCTGTGCCTTTCAGCTTGGAGCAGTCCGATTCACAGCCCTTTCCACCGCCATGTAATCTTAGGTTCGAGATTCACTGTGATGGGTCGTCTTTGAGCGGCTCCCAGGAGGCGGCTGATGGCGTTGCTGAGTTCAATCGTCATGGTCTTGGCTGTGTTGGACGAGCTGATTCTTTGCTTGTTTATACTCTGTTTGTTTTGGAAACAAGAGGACTTCTGGGTTTGTTGTATTCTATTTTAGAGTTTGGTCCCCTGCTGGTTTGTTTCATTTTGTGCTTTGCTCTCTGATGTTTACCTTTCAAGCATAATTTGCTTCATCCTGTTGCGGTTGGCTCCTCTGTTTTGGATCCATCTTTTCTGTTTGCTCCTCTTGTAACCGATCTTTCAGAGTAAATACAAGTAATTCCCATTGTAATGTCAAAAAAAAAAAGAAAGGCCTTCAGTTGGCTTTGTCATAGGCATGTCCTGAGCTTAGTAAGACTCTCGTTGTGCAATTGGAATAGTAGCAGTACTTTTTCCAAGATACTGTACGCATAGAATATCTTTTATAATTGGTTTCCTTTGTTGTTTGTTCCATTCTAGTTTAGACAACAGAGCTGGATTTTCAACAGGCCTGGATCTTAATAAAATTTTGATTTTTAACCATTAAAAAGATTATAGAAACTTCTTATCCGAAAAGCAAACCCGTGATTCTAATTTCCAAATGCAGTTTGCTTCTTGCTTTTGTCCCTTCCCTCCCTGGACATCTTAGAAATAGGCTCAATATCATGTACGATACATAAGTTCATCTGTATAAACGAATATGGCCTAAATGTCCTTAAATGTTCAGAGAGGAATACTTAAAATTCAAAGCTTTTTGCTGTTCAATATGATCAGTCTCCGTCATACCGAATGAAGCCAAGTCATAAGAAGGCTAAATCTGGATGTAATGCACTCATGCTAACTATCTCAAACTCATTGAAACCATAGATAATCATGTTCTGAGGGCTATGCAAAACTGGTAAACCTAAGATGAAAAGAATAATAGCAGCTACCTACAACTCATCATGCCCAGGATCAATCACTTTAACCCCCCAACTAACATCCTCACAGTGCTTCACATGGGGAACTTGTGCACCGGTGTCCGTCCCTCTCTTCTCCTTGCAGTCATACAATGGAGGGGCATGAAAACAAGGCTCCATGGACATTGCTAGGCGACAAGGCGGATCTGGAACCGTGTCGTTCTCTGTCTTCACAAGGATCCATGGCTTCATGCCTCCCAAACCTTGAGCAACATAACCGAAAGTTGACCATGCACTCGTGACCAAGTTATCAGTCAGACTCAAAAGATACATCTCTGCCCATGCCTTTCTGTTGTGCATTCGTTTCTCCGTCTGTTGGAACTCTTCGTGACTTGGTTGGTAAACCCCAACAACTTCCCCATTAGAAGTTGGGTGCTCCCAATACATGCTCCTCAGATCATCCGAGTAATCAAGCTTTAATGATGTTACTAATATTGCAGTCGATTTCGGGTTCTTCTTGGATGAGGTGAAACCAGAGGCCTTCACGTCGACACGTGGTAACAAGTTCTGGTTCAGAGTGCAGGATCTAATCTGATCCATGACATGCTTGAAAGGTCCCGGCCTTGGATCAAAAACCCTAACTTGAACTCCAAGGCTCTCGTCTGCATGAGCTAGGTAAGTCTGATGATACCGTGTGATCAAACCCCAAACAGCATTTGTAGGGTGGAAAAGATATTGACCCAAGTAGTGGAAGACAGTTGCCTTTTCAGGAAACATTTTCTCCAGTTCTTGTTCAAAAGCTGTAATCAAGAAGAGTGAAGGGACAAAGTAGTTATCTGTCCTCATTACAAGCCAAGGCACTTTGCTGAGAAGAGATTGATCATCATCACAGAAGAAAAGCTTGTCTTCTGCATCATAGTCATGTGCTACATGGAGGTATACATATGATGGCACCGAGTTTGTTGAATAGTTAACGGCTTTATCCTTCAGCATCTTACCGTAACACCGAGAGTTTCCCTGATTGAAGCCGTCAAACTGCTTGGTGAGTGGGAAATCCAATGGCAGTAGCCATGAGTTGCTTGGAAATGGCTCGCAGAAAAGGTCTTTCATGTCTTTTCCTTCGTCAACTAGCAGGACTCTGTCTGTGAGTAGAGCATAGAGGAATGTAGCAGCTATGGAAAGTATCCTGTTTCCCAAACCGCTGTACGATATCCACACAACGTAATTACAATCTGAAGAATCAACATCTTTATGGTCTGACCTCAGTAGCTTTACGGCGTTTTTATAGGGCTCGGTGTTTGGTCCACATCGCTTATGGAGTTCTTCATAGCTTCTGAGCTTGGCAATGAGATGTGGAGATGGCTTTCGATGCCTATCCTTGCGGTAGGAATATGACTGGTACCTACTAGCACAACTAGCTTCATCAAAACCTTCAGCCAGAAGTCCTCCCAGCAGCTTGTCACCAGCAGCATTCTTAGAAGGTTGAACAATTTTGACATCTTCTGAGCCTACAGATTGACAGCAATTAGCAATACCTCATCAGCACAAGAAAAAATGAAGAGAAAAAAAGGAAATGATGAGGTTTTCACAATCATTAAGATCCCAAATAATGAAATAACATAAACACTGAAAATAGATGGTTAGTTAACATCACAACAATGGAAAGCAAGTTAACATTATGAACTAAATAAACCTACTGCTATATCAGGTTATTGAAATCTAGACTGAAAAGGAAACCATTAAAGAGGTTGGACTAATTTCTAAACCATTCCAAAGCAAGCAAGGATGCGGTTCACCTTATCTAAGAATGGAAACAGAGCACCAGTAACCTTATTCCAACAAACCAACCCAGACAAAAAGGGTTTACTCGCAAAACCGCCAAAATCTCTAGTGGTCAGCAAAGTTGGTTTCTTTCCCATATGCATTTGATGAACCAAGATCCAATCAAGCCATAGCAACTCGACCGCCCAAAAAAACCCAAATTGAAATCAGAAAAAAAAAAGAAGATAAACTTCCCACATAATCACAGTTGCATCGCTGATGAGAAATGGAGAGAAAGGAAAGAAGCTCACCAGGAAGAGTGGCATTCAGCTGAGCTCGAAGAACCTCGTTGACATTCCCATCACCCGACGCCTCCTTCTGGACAATGGGCTCGTCCCCTGGATTCACGAGAACTCTAGCGTCGGCGAACCCGAAGCCGAGATCGAACTGCGGGCGTCGCAACACGACGGAGAGCAAGAAGATCGCCGGCAAGGCGAGCATGAGAGCTGCCACTAACTTGGAGACGCTCATTCCGTCGGTGGATCCGAATCTCTTGACGACGGAGGAGGAGGAGGAGGAGGAGAAGGAAGTGGAGGTGTGATCGGAAGGGTTTGGAGACGGCAGTCGCTTCCTCATGATGTGAGGATTTAGATCCATACTTGAAGCATCCAGCTTTGAGAATTGAATTTAGGAAAGTTCGCAAGATGAGTTTCCTGATTTCGCGACTCCCTCCTTCCCTTTCTGACATTTTCCCGTCTGTCCGGTGCGTTGATTTTATTGATTACCGGCTTAGACGTGGGGTACAAAATGGGGAATTTATTTTGTATTTTCTTTTAGTTAACAGTGATATTTAATCCCAGTTCATTTGACATTTAGCGGTTAAATTTAACAATGAACTAGTGTGGCCCTGGCCAGTTGGCCGGAGGAAGGTGAGGTATGAAATTTGATAATGTAATGGGGTGTATAGCTTATTGTTCTATAGTTTTTTTGGGAAACACGTGATAAAAATAGTGAATTTTAGCAGGAAAGAGACATGAATGATGCAACAAATAAAAAATCGGCCTTATGAACCAAAATCAAGTACTTTTTACCTTGTGAAACAATATTGTTTCTGGTAATATGATGAGGTGGAGTAAGTTTTATAGAAACCTAATTCCAGAAAATCGAATAAAAAATCGCATATCCCGTCGATTTTTAGGAAACGAGCACCTCACAATCGTTGCTAGCTTTTACACGGCCCGTCGGGCGATTAATTTGCTTTATAAAACTTTCATCTTATCGTCATTGTGCTTTCTGGTTTTTGTCAGGCCATGATAAAATCTAAGGAAATCAAGAACGAACAACACGATACCGTTGTTGTCGTATCCCTAGAAAATTGTGGTAAACACTGACTCACCTGCCAAACTGGTTTGGATTGAGATTTTTATCGGGTATCAGGGAACCATGTGGTTATAAATTAGACTTGATCAAAACGGGCCAAAACTTGAAATTCAGCCTGTTTGACCGATCCATGCCAAATTCTAATTATTCTTTACTTTTAAACTTTCTATTTGAAAATAAAAAATAGTGAAAGAAAAGAGATGACTGCAATTCGCCATTTGCACATCACTTATTCGGGAATAAAACCATAGAAATTCAAAAGGAACTGAAAATGTTAGGATCGTTTTAATGTTTAAAATAACCAAATAGATCTTTCTGTTTAGTTTTTTTACTAATAAATACCAAACCTATAAAATACACTATAATTTGATCATTATGATATCAAATAATTATATAATATACATTTGAAATGATAAAAATTGGACTAATTGGGTTGGTCGAGGTTGAACCATTGAATATCTTTAAAATACATTATATTTTAGCCACTAAGATATAAAATAATATCATAATATACATTATATTTTAGCCACTAAGAAAATAGCGGTTAGCCCATTAGATACCATGCATTAGTTTATTGTTAAATTTTTTATTTTTAACAATAGAAAGAAGTATTGTTTTTGTCTTTTCATATATATTTTATCACCACGGAGAAATAAAAGGGCTTAATGAAAGAAAAAAACACTCCTGGACCTGTTTAAATCCGCATGTGTACAGTAAGTTGGCCCGTTCCACAGAGGAAAGAGGAAAAAAAATTGACACTCCCTATTCGACCATTCCTACAAACGCTCCTCGAGTAGGAAATTTGAAATGGGGGAAGGGTTTTTTCCTCCCTGTTATTATGTGATTTTAATTTAAAAAGATACAACAAATTTACTAAGTGTGATTGGTTATGATCCTTGCTTTTCTTTAAAATGGTCATGGTTCGAATCCCACTATGTGTCTTTTTAATGAATAAAAAAACGTAATTGTGAAGACCAAAATGTCCTTCCTACTTTCACTCTCATTGCAGGAAATTTGAAATGGGGCTCCCTTTTTTTCCTTCGGCGTATTATATTATGTGTAGATTGTACACCGTACCATAAATAGCTTATGTTGGCACGAGTTTTAAAGTGTTTTTATTTTTCCTTAAACAACTTTAAAAACTCAGCTTTTGAAAAGTTAAAAAGTATTTTTCTATACATAAAAGCATAATCTCTGATTTGAAACTTCTGTGAAAAGTTGTTCTCAAAATACAAGATTATTTTTATCATATGTTAATTTTATTTTAGAAAATATAATTTTTATTTCATTTCTATCATTTTAAAAATAAAATAAATAATATTATTATTTAATATAAAAGAAATCTAACAAGATCCATTTTGACCACTTTTTATTTTTAGGAGTTTTTATTCATATTTCACATTATAAATCATAATTTAGTAATTTTACATGACCTCTAATATTAAAAAGCTTTTTTAGTAGTTTTTCAGCAAAACAATTACCTATTTTTTTTGAAAAGTACTTTCCAAAAACTCAAGCCATAAGCTGCTTCTGTCAAACTAGCTCATACAAGGAGCAGAAAGTGCATATATAATACCCTACTCTAAAATTTATTAAGATATGTAATTTTGAACTTTAATTAGTAGCATTACATAATATGAAATGATGATATGAATATGATATTGGATTACAACTAACCATTGCATTATCCTAAACTCTAAATCTTTAATTTTGAATACTAGCCCTAAATTCCAAATTATAAATCTTAATCCTAAATTCCTAAACCCTTAATGCTTCAAATTGAAGTAAATTTTGAAAGAGTTTTTTTGCAAATATATGTGTTTCTTGTTCATCATATCACAAATGACGATCGATATTGTTTTGACATGAATCGCATGCTCGGAATGACGATTATGATACGAGTACATTGAATGCAAAAAAAAAAAAAAAAAAAAGAGTGCACCGAAACCAAAATCATATATATATATATTATAGGTGACTTCTATCGTACACCAAACATATATTGGGGTATGTCGTACACCAGCAATCTCCACTATCTACGCCATCTCAACAGCCAACATTAATGTGGGTTCTTTTTTTGTGTGGGATTAAAAAATAAATTACCTCATTTATATTGGTCATTCAGATGGACGCGGACGGTGAAAATTGCCTGGTGTACGACATACACCACGTTTTGACTGGTGTACGATAGAATCATTCATATAGTATAACAATTAATAAGTGCTCATTGGTTCATATGTTTGTCCTTCATTCCTTGATTGTTATTGATAATTTATCTTGGGAACGTCCTATTCCTAGTCCATTTTTATGTTAGGTTGTGTTATTTTTACCATATTCCAGGTCTTAGGAAGTGGAAGAAGTTTATAAGCGAGTTTCGAGATGGGTGGAGGTCAAAATGGGTGAAAAGCAAAATCTCTCCCAAAGTCACGAGATGGGTGGATGGTCATTCGTATTTGCTCCTATCCACCTTTTAAGTAAAAGTAACGAAATATAACTAAGCATATAATAAATTAAATTGGTCTAAGTACGGAATAAATTCAATTTAAATCTAGCTAAGCATGTAATCAAATTAATATTGGGCTAAGTACGGAATAAATTCAATTTAAATCTAGCTAAGCATGTAATCAAATTAAAATTGGGCTAAGTACGGAATAAATTCAATTTAAATCTAGCTCAAGCATGCAATCAAATTTAAATTGGGCTAAGTATGGAATAAATTCAATTTAAATCTAGCTCAAGCATGTAATAAAATTTAAATTGGGCTAAGTACGAAATAAACTTACTTGACACCGTAGGGGAGATTTTGCAGAAAGTTGAGCTCATCATCGTTTCTCCGGTATGGACGTGGGTCGAGAGGTGCGAACATTGGAAGATGCTCCCATACCCACAGTTGTAGGATGAACATCGCAGCACCAGCTTGCTTTGCCCCAACTTTCGAGCAAGTACACAGCTCCCGGTATACGCCCGCTAGCACGGCCGATCCCCAACTCTTCTCTCCAATTACATCCCAGTCACCAGTGAGCAATGGCAACCATATGCCTGGAATCCACCGGTTGGACTTGTCAGGGAACAAAAATCCACCCACCAAACCGATGAGGTAGATGCGGGCGTAGAGCTCGACTTGTTCTTCCGGTGTCTCGTTATTGATTCCCACCTCTTGATGGATGTGAGTTACCAGCCACGGGACCGACACTTGGCCCGCATTCAACGGTGGATGCCCCCGTCCTTGAATTGGAGTGGTGGTCGGCATGTCAAAGCCCAATTCCCTAAGAATGAGCGGCCCCCAACCTCCTTCGGGTTTGGTCGTGGGACCAATGATGGCATCCCCATAAATAGGCAGTCCGGTGAGGATCGCCACGTCTTTGAGGGTGATCATCATTTCCCCCTCCGGAAGGTGGGACGTATGGGTTTCGGGACGCCATCGTTCCGCCATTGCCGTAAGCAGATCGTTGTCGATTTCGATCCGCAAGAAATGGCGCAATATTCCCAAACCTGTCCTCGCTATATAGGGCTCCAACTTTGGATGCCAAGCGGGCAAGTTATTGGTCCCTTTATGAACCACGGGAACAAGAGATTCCTAAAAAAATAGGGAAAACAACAATTTATTAGATTAAATAAAGCAAAATAAAACCTTAGAAAATAATAAAATAAAGCGAGATACTCATCAAATTACCGGATTGTTATCCCAAATAGCACGGAAGCGATGAGCTTCTTGATCGGTTAAGAGACTCGCATCCCTTGGGCCATAATGGATATACAATCGAGGATCGTATATCTCGGCACCCATCTATAAAAAAGTAATGAAATCAGAGATTGTTTTGATAAAAAAAAACACAAAATCAAATTGTTTCGATTAAAAAAAATCATAAACCAAAAACCTACACGAAGAACCTCTTCGTCCATTTTTTGGCGGAAGCCGGACAGAGGTTCGACGGGTTTAGGTTTGTAAGGGACGGGAACTTAGCAGGACGGGGGCTTTAGGGTCAAACTCTAGTAATTCTTTCTGATGCGGAAGATCGGACTTAGCCGCAACCACAGAGCATACTTAGAACGAGACTAGAGCGGATAAATTGAGGGAGAAAGAAGTGAAATAGTTGTGGTGTGAGTTGTAAGTGAAGGGGGGAGGCACCTGCGCAGCATTCAATTGGGGAGCATTCACCGCGTTTGAGGGACGCGGTGAATGCATCGCATTCCCCAAAAATGGTTTCTCCCGAGTCGACGTGGCATGTTGTGAGGCGTCGGATCGTGGGAAGAAAACCACGATCCGCGCCTCACCGCATCTAACGGCCACGGTGAAAGCACATCGGCGCGGATCGCTGACGTAAACAAACACGGGGTATTCACCGTGTTTGTCTAACGCGGTGAATACCCCGCGTTGGTCCACGTCAGCGACTTCACCGTTTTTTATTAAAACGGTGATGAATTCACCGTCTCTGTTTAAAACGATGATGCCTTCACCATTTTCGACTAAGACGGTGAATACGTCACCGTTTTTTTTTAAACGGTGAAATGTTCACCGTTTTTTTCAAACGCGGTGATACACTTCACTGCATTTGTCAAAAACGGTGATGCTCAAACATGTGTACTTTTGGGAATTTTTTTATAACTTATGTATTTTGGGAATTTTTTTTAATAATTAGTGTACTTTGGGATTTTTTCCAAACATTATATACTCTTCAAATTCATAATTTCAACAAATCAATCATAAATATTGAATTTTACAAAATTCAAATTTCATCAAAACTATTCATTTTCAAATCCACTAAGCAACTAACCTTTGTCATTGACAGCCCACTTTATAGTTGGGCTTATAGTTGGGCTCGAGTGGCAAGAGTTTTAATTGGGCTAGGCTCAAGAGGAACTTGTCGTGAAACACAAGTCAGATACGTCTACATAAAATGGGAGCAGCCCGATCGCTGAAATTTGGAAACAGTGAAAACACTGACACGTAGAATTTTTTTCCCCATTTCTTTCTGGTTGGGGTTTTGGGGAGGTTTTTTTCCAAGTTTCAGCCATGGGAGGCGAACTCTCTTCAACCAGCACAGAACCTTCCACAAACCCTACCCACCCGGAGAAGTCCTCTCCGCCGCCTGCAATTTCAACGGCTCCCGGCGATTCGCACAACCCAATTTCTTCCCCCATCTCAGATAATCCCGCTGGCATGCCGCCTTCCGATCCAAACCCTACCGCTGAGCAACAAACTACGGCTGAAGAATCAGACCAGTCGAAGCCGGCAGCAGAGAAGGAGGGAGACGAGGAGGAGGAAGAAGGAGAATGCGGGTTCTGTTTGTTCATGAAAGGCGGCGGGTGCAAAGATGCCTTCATAGCTTGGGAGGATTGCGTGAAGGAGGCGGACAATGCGCAAGAGGATCTAGTGGAGAAGTGCTCCGAGGTAACTAGGTTATTGAAGGTGTGTCTTGACGCGAACCCAGATTACTACGAGCCGATCTTGAGGGCAGAGAAGAACGCCGAGGAGCAGGCGAGGAAGGAGATCCGTGAGGAAGAGGAGCAGAGGAAGGCTGCTGCGTCGGCGGTTGGGAAGGAAGGAGACGCGGCCCCTTCGAGATCTGAAGTCATTGTGGTGGAGGAGGAGGCTTCTTCAACTACGCTATGACCTAGCTCCGGTTAGAATTGCCATTGAACTTTTCCCCCTTTGCTGCTGTAGTAGAGAATTGATTAGAACTTTGTGGGGTTTGAGCCCTATAGAGAGAAATTTACCTATTAACTCTGAAATCAGCTGGATAAATTCAGCTAATGGGTGTTTGTTAATGCTTCTTCCTTTTGTAGAATAAAAGGACGGTAATGACTGATATACATTGTCCCATTTATACACTATCTCCCTCTCTTGCTTTGTTCTGAGATTTGTTCACAATCCACAGTCTGAGTTCGAAGCTCTGTGTTTGTCATGAAATCCACACTACTGTTCTTGAATTGATAGAACTAACTTATGTGACAAACAAAGATGTGGTGCATCCGTTTAATTGGCTGCTTGGGGATGAATGAATGATGAGAATCTTTCCTCTGTCTGCTATGGTTTGGTTCCTTGCTTGGGATGCTATTTTCTCTTGTGTTGAATGGTGATAGATCAAACTGCTGTGCTGTTGTTATGCTATGTCAGTCAGGGTCAGGAATCGAACAGATCAAACTCACCCTCACGCCACTATCTTGGGAGCTATTCGCAGACTTCTAGCGCAAAGGTGGGTGGTCCAACTCGTTCATACGTATCGAGAAGGAAATAGAGTCGCGGACTGGCTCTCGAAGCACAGTCTCGTCTATCCCTTTGGTACGTATGAACTTGATGGACCCCCTCCGTATCTAAAGACAATGCTTCAAGAAGACCTTTTGGGAGTCAGCTTTCCCCGTCAAGTGATCCACTCTGATTGATTCCTGCTTTAAGAGTCCTTTCTGTTTGGGATTGAGCTGGTTTTGCTTTGTTTTAGAGTTGACCTGTTCTAGGCCAATGTGGTTAGGGGCTGTTTAATTTCCCCTGTGTTCTTCTGGCGTTTGCCTCCATTTTATCAAAAAAAATGTCAGTCAGGGTCAGGGGTGGACCACAAGGAATGTGATTAGAATGACAGGGGTATGGCTTCATTTGCCAATGCCTTTAGAAGTTATGACATGATCTTACCATATCAGTTATACAGAACATTCTCTTATGCAGCTGTTTTCTCATCAGGGATTGACTGCCTGCTTTTGTTTATGATGCTCTTGGAAACTATTCTATTTCTAGGGAAGTCTACAATTCTGCCATTATGCACATCCTTTATAGTCTCTTATATTTCATATATTTCCACATCAATGAAGGTTGAATGCTTTTTGCAACTGTGGTGTTGCTGGTGGCACAGGCATGCAATTGTGAAGTCTGTTGTCTTGTTCTCTTTGAGCGGATTCTGAAAACCCTTCTTAATTCGAATCTCGAATGAGGTCTTGCTCCTTGATTAGAGAGGTAGCCCCGTCGACCCTACTTTGCTAATGATTTCTGAAATTTCTAGCAACTATCTCAACAGTATACCATCCCACATATTTCCTGGTTGCATATTAAACCCTAGGCATATCAGTATCACAGCTTATTTTCCTTGGGGATCTTTTTAGGGGTATTGCAGTACAATCTCACTTTTGTGGCGGCATGCTGTGATTTTTGGTAGTGGTTTATGCTAGATATTACGCTCCATTACTTGTCCATTTCCATCTGCAGGGTTTGAGATCAGTTCGCAACATCAACAAATTCCTTCTTGAAATATACGTTTGTGCAGCGCCACTGAAACCTTTGACATCCCTAGGGTTATGAGACTGATAGGGTCTTGAATAGTGGTGCTGTTTCTCTTCTTTGGATTCTCAAAACTTTATAGTCGTTGAACTCCTCAATAACATGTCATGGATGCAGCTTTAACATGGCCAAGGCCTGCAGTTAGTTTATGATTTAGTGATTGGGTGCAGAAAAAATTATGAATGTTCTGATATATTGATTAATGTCAGCATCTGAAACCAACTAATTATCCCTCAAAGCTAAGTAGATGAATTCCTGTTTCTCACAATGAGAAAAATGGAAGCGATTAGGTCTGAACGAAGACTAGAAAACTTGAACCTTGAAGACTTCAATGAACTCTTGAATATGAACAAACAAACTTTACATTTGTGGGAATTCAAAATTCCACAAGGATAGAAATCTCGAGTTTTTGGAGCTTTCGTCAAATGCAGGATTATGCAAAATCATGCGTCAAAATCCCCCATCCAAACGACCCGTCGCAGAATTGTACAGTTTCGGACCCTGGCAGTACAGCCTGAGTTAAAAGAAAGTTGCTGCTCTGTCTCCTACGTCGTTACTCATCCTTGTCACCATCTTCATCATAGTTGAAAGGCAAAGGTACGGATTTGAACGCTCGGTATTTCCCTACATTGTTAAGATGCTCATTCTCCAACCTGCAAATAAATGACCCACAGTTTTATTGTACTGATGGAGTTAGCTGATGAGTCCACACGAGTCTCATCTCCACCTTTGAGAGAGTTACGAAATATAAGTTACCTGAAGAAGTTCCAGATGCCTCTACGAATTATTTCCAAGCATGCAAAAATGGTGACCGTAGTTTGCCTATGTAGGGTGCTTAGATTCAAACCAAGGATCGTTTGCAGCCAAGCGAATCTCAGCAACACATTCAATACCTGCAGAAGTTAACAAGGCCCAAAAGTTAGCTCCCAACGTTCAGCAGCTGTCACATTGACGATATAACCTGAAAAGCTTGAAACTTTCTGGACTTACCATTGCCAAGTAGTATACCCTTTTGTGGGGGACAAGGAGTTTGTCTCTGAGCCACCAGTTCTTGGAGTGGCGCTGAAGAAGCCCCCAGTCGAAGACGAGGTCCCAGTAAGTGGAGCCAATGGCTGCAATGGCCGAGAATATCCAAGCTAGTACAAGCCAAGCAATTCCTTCGTTCAAGGTGTAGGCTGTTCTCATGGTGACTGCTACTATCGTCACGAAGTACTTCAACCCATTGAGACCTTGCATGGGATCTTTCTCTTCAAACAACCGGCGAAGGCACTGAAGGAGGCGTGACACAAATGGGATGACAGCGACAATGAAATAGAAAGTGTTGTAAACCCCACTATCCCTGCAAGTGTTCTCCCTATGTCTGAAGTCGCCCCAACCATAATAGCAGACGTAGAACTCCAGACTTCGGATTGCTTGCACCTGAAGAAAGTAGATATAAATATGTTGGAAACAGATGGTTTCTTGGTTCCCCTTTGAGGAATTGAAGTTCAGTTTAATGGAGTGAGGGTCTTTGATTGCTAACCTGGCTGGTTAGTTGATCTGCCAAGAAGAAATCTGGTAGTGTGACCTGCAGCAAAAGAAATAAATTCAATATATAAGCCAAAGAAAACCGTAGCTTCATTATTCATGGGTCGAACAAAAATTACCTTGTAGAGGGGAGCAACGATGCAGTGGAAGATACATGTGAGCAAGAAGAAGCGAGAAGAGCGATACAGGATGTTGAATGGCAAGAACAACAAAACCAGGAGCAGCTGCAGAGAACCATAGACAACATGGGAGCGTGGTGAGTTCATGAATTTTTGCAAGTTTCGAGTTGCTGCTGGGAAACTTGGATTTCCAAGGATCTTACAGTGAGCAGGCCCAGAGGGATGAGTTCAGTAAATGCTTGGTAATCCTTTGTCACGGGATCCATTTCCATGTCGAGATTCGAGAGTACACTGCAAAGTGCTAGGACTGCAATACCAAAAGCCACCAGGAAGACTTGCCGGTACCCTAATTCAGTCCCTGGCCTGAACCCAAAAATGAAGGAATAGTTGACCCGGTATCGCCTCCAGAAGTAGATGTTTGCAGCATACATGACAATGTGCAGAACAACGAAGCCGAAAAAGCTGCAAATAAATGGCCATTGCTTGCTAAGCTCTTGAAGAAAAAGGGTAAAAAAATAGTTACAGCAAGAGGCTGAATGAATTCTAGGTAATTTCTACCTGTAAATTGGAAACATGGTCACCATGTACTTTTGCCTCCCTTCCTTATCCATGATATTGCGAGCTCTGACGACCAGGATTAGGGCTATGAAAAGAGCAGCTGTGCAGCCAGAGAAGAACCCTGTTGAAATTTTCCGAAAACTGCAAGAGTTAGAGAAGAGTACCAAGCTACACAGAGCTTCTAAGAAGTTGGAAAATTATGTTATGTGAAAAATTAAGGCGATTTACCCATAGTAAATGTTGTCCTATGCCTTTCTCTTTTAGCTGCTGGCCTCAATATGTTCATTCCTTTACTGCGATTAGCATTTGAGAAATGCTTGATGAATGTAGCTTCAACCCTCTCCATCAGCTTGGTAACATCATCAGAAGCTCCCAGGTACGAGTTATCCACCATTCTCATGTAAGCTGCTGATGCACTTCTCGAAGTAATCTTATCATACTTCTTCATGATTTTCGAAAACGCGAGTGTGTTCAGGAAGCTGTAGCTCTTGAGAAGGCGAAGCTTCTGGTAGAACTCCACGAAAGCACGTTTGAGCTGCTCCTCTACCTTCCTGAGGTTCTCCCTCGTGAATTTGAGCTCCTTGTGGCCAGGGACCTGGAGGAATCCTTTAATGGTGGATCGTGGTGTCTCGGAGGTGTTATTCATCTTCACGCGGTCCAACACCTCCAGTTGAGATGGTCTCACCGCATTGATGTTGTTTGGTTTCTTCTTGGGTTTCTCCTCTTTCTCTGCATCATCCTCGTCTTGGCTGGATGACCCATCCGATGATGATTGCTCGTGACTGATTGATCCTTCCTCAATAACTTCCATTAAATGAACGTTTCCTGCCATAAAATCACAAAAAACATTAATAGTTGACAATAACACCAACTAGCTTATTCTGCTCATCACCTATCAATGTAAGCCAAATTGGTTTGAAGTGCTTACTGCTTGCTTTGGCTCCAGAAGGAGTAGTAGCAGACAACGCAGCAGCAGAAGCAGCAACATCCGAGGCCAGCCGAGTCATCTGAGCTTTCCTATCATCATGAGACCACCCGGTCGGGTTCTCAACCTTGATCCTAAACGCAATCAAAGCATCCATTTGCTTCGTCAAGGAATCGGCTTCCTTCAACACCTCTTCCACTTTGCACTTGTAGAACTTGTTCACCTTATTGAACTCATCATCCAGCCGCCGAAAGTACACCAGCTCGTACTCTCCTCCTTCGTCGGAGGCCATCAAGAACGTCGTCTGGTAACTCTGAGGCCCTCCTCCTTCTCCCCCTCCCACCTGATTATTCACAGCATTCACCAGAATGGTCTGGCTCTCGATGTCTTCGTCGTCGTCCTCGTCTTGGTGGGGAGATTTCGTCATACGGTTGTAGTTGGTGTTGTTCTTTTGTGTTAAGCCGCTGAAGGCTCTGTAAAGAGTTAACTTCCTTTTCAAGCCACCTTGGGGTGCTGCTGTAGCTGTAGTAGTAGGTGATGACCTGGTTCTTTGCCTGAACCTCAATATTTCTTTCAAAAGGGTTTTCAGGAAATTGTAGTCCATGTATGCTCCTTCCCATTCCGGCACCATCTGTGCCGTGAATTCCTTCCCGAACTTCATTCTCTTTCTCCTTGTGATTCTGCTGCACTAACTGTGGATGGATTTCCTTCTTGGGTTGGGTTGTGGATGAAGAAAGGAAGACACTTTTGCTTGAAGGAAGTGTTTTGGAGAGATTTGGGGAAATGGGTTTTGTTGGGACTTTGGAGATGTGACAAGGGTATGGTAGAGATGGTGGTTTTTATAGGCCAGCAACTCTAGATGGTTGGAAGAGAGAGAGAGAGAGAGAGAGTCAAGGGGCATGTTGAATGTTATGTGTTGAGAAAGGTGCGATTTCAGGCAGACCAGACATTGAATTAAGACAAGTTAGCCTCCTGGTTTTTTCCTTTTGGTTCTTGCTGGGGATTAATGTTTATGATAATGCAAATGGAGGGGAAATAAAACATAAAGAAACAGAGATGGCCAAGTTGAAGCAGTCGCGGCTGACTGATGTAGTCTGATATCAGAAATATATTCATTCAAAGATCCTTGTTGTTTAACTTGCCTTTATCGATGTGGAGCGGGGTGGGTGACGACCATAAACCATTGTTTTTCCTTTCACGTGAATCCTAATTGTGATTATATTTACTTATTCACACATTAAACCGTGTATTTTTTTGTATTTCCTTGGTTTGAAAACGGAATGACGACCATAACTCTATGTTATTGGAAACAAGTAAAAGAAACAGAGATGCAGTTTGCAGGATGACCTGTTTCAGCGTAGCTAGGCAATGCATCTTCTTCCTGTTCCATCTTTCTAAAAAAAAATTATCATTGCCAGTAATCAAATACATTTTGGAATTGTATGGTCGTTCGACCTGGTCAAGGAAGAATTAGCATCTCCTTATGGAACGACGCCTCTCGATCTCTTTCACATACACTTATGCGGTTGCAACTGATGAACACTGCATACTTGTGTAACATAATAACTCTTACCGATGGTCCGGATCGATTAGAACCGGCAGTTTCGATTCGATTTCGGATGCACGACGATGAGTTCTCATTCGAATCTAATGGATTTGCTGCATTTTTAGTCCAGTGGAATTGGTTTTCAAATGAATCGAACACTCATGTCTCCTTGTTGTTGTGATCGAAGTCATTCGTGTTCTCTAATGTTAGAAGGGTGGTGCTTCCTGTCTGTAATGTTAGGGGTCGTTTGGAAGTTGCGATTGTTAAATAGATGTATTGTTGAGAATGCATGTATAATATTATACATGTATTGTCGAATTTGATGCATTGTAGAATACAACGTTTGGTATGTGTGATTGTGTATGTCGCATCAGCTAAAAGCTTAGACAAAACAATCTCAACTCAACTATCTCAACAATCACAACTAAAAGTTGAGATATAACAATCACTCAAAATGAGTGATAGTTTCTGTCAAATCACAGAAACAATCCATGTATTGTTTCTGCTAAAAAAACAAAAAAACGATGCATTGTAAACAATACATGCATAATGACAATCTCAACAAAACTATCGCAACTTCCAAACGACCCCTTAAATACAGGTATGATCGAATTTGAATAATATGCAAAGATCTTCAAGGTCTCACAATCCAACACTTACCACATCATTTCAGCCATCATTCAGGATATGTCTAATTGGAACTTCACCCACGACATCAATGAGACTGAACTTCTACACTCTTATTCACAAAGCACAAACTTCTCCATCTTTCCAGCCACCTTGAAGCACTAGCTAACGTTAGCTTGTTTTTAGCGTAGCTAGGGAATGCATCTTCTTAACCATCCAATCTCTCCCTATGTCGTGCATGTATGGTATTCAACTCACTTCTTAGATGCATTGTAGAAATCACATAAGAACAATAACAAATATTTAATTGAAAACACCACAGATTGTTCCACTCTATTGTCGTCATATCCTTGGGCCGGGTTCGAGCATATTAGATTTAGATCAGCTGGTTGGAGCAAAGTACCCTAAACTTCTTCTGTCATTGGTTTGAATCCACTTTCAAATGTTCATTACGCTTACGATAATTAATGGGTACTTTTTCAAATTTATCTTTCACGATAACTCTGGCCAACAAATAAACTAATCAAAAATAAATTTAATCTCTAACTTTTAACTAGTATAATGACATCAAATAGAATTACAGCTGCATTTTTAGTCAAATATTTCCATATATAATGGTTACCAGTATGTACAGAGTTGTACCTAGAATTTTATAGAAATGATTGAAATGCAAATGGATTGTGAATGTTTTTTATCCAAATTTATTTAATTTATAAATTTTCTTGCTCAACGACAGTCATCGTAATAAAATTGAAAAATACTGCTTATTTAAAATCAATAAAATGATGAAAATGTCAACAATAGTATAAAATTGCATAACTTTATGCATTAAAAATGTACATAAATGGACGGGAAATGAACCACTATTCTTATAAAATATTTACCATAAAGTAGTCGTGTTGTGGGACCGGATGGAGTGCTAACAGCCTAACACCTATTAGTGTTAGCAACCTACTAACACTAATTATAAGGGTGTTGTAGTAACAACCACTTACAAGTTATAACAATTACTCTCCTTCGTTCCATGGATTTGGGTTTGATATGCAAATTAGAATTTTTTTTTTATTCTGAAATATGCAAATTAGAGTTTGGCACCTAAACTTAGTAGATTTTAAGTTTAAGTGCCTAAAATTATTTTTTTTCATATAATTCCTAAAAATATTAATAAAATATGACATTTTAGTACCTCAACTTTTAAATTCTACGAATACACCAAATATATGAGGTTTCTGGTATGTTTTGTGATCTTTATATTATGCTCCAGTGAACTTGTGGTATGTTTATAAGGTTTTTGTTCTACTTTAAGAAACTTTTGGTATGTTTAATAAACTTGTGATATGCTTTATGAGGTTTATGGTATGGTTCAGGAAGTTGTGGTATGCTTTATTCGATTTCTGGTATGCTCTCGAGAACCTATGATCTACTTTGAGTTTGCTGGTATGATTTATGACATTGGTGGTGTGATGAGGTTCTCGCCTGCTTTATAACCTTTTTGGTTTGCTTTATGTTATTTATGGTGTGGTGTTGTGGTCCTATATTTACACACAAATGATTTGTAGTAAATATAGCGATATCTCAATTTATACCATGAACTAAGTTGCATTTACGTATATTTTAGCAAGCCGCATTTACGTATATTTCCTGTTACGTCAGTTGTCTTAAACCCTACAATAATCTACTTTACCTTTTTGTGGAATTTATTGATTGTGCAACTAGTTGGTTTTGACAAAGCAAAGATAAGTATGAAATTTTCATTTTGCCACCAAATTAATTGTTTATTTAGAGAGAGTCAGTCATCTCTCCCTATCCAACATGTCCAACAGTTAAGACTTACTTAAGGCTATTGTAGTTATATATATATAGTGGTTGATTATTTCAATCATAGCAGGTAAACACATAATTATAAATATAGGTTTTGGGCTTTCCATTGCTTTCTCGCATCATGTTGTTGATTTTAAAAGAAAAGGTTCTGTTTGATTCGGATTCCATTGCTAATTGCAGATGCCAAGTTCCTTCCTACTCTACAACTTGGCTTTGGCTCTTCGCGAAAGAAAGAAAAAACAATTGTTGGAGATCATATAGTTTAAGCTAATAAAAAAGCGTTTGATTAAATCCACAACACGTCGTTCCAGAAGGTTTTGTTTCGCGAAAATAGATGCTGAAACTGAGATTGTCAGAAAACGATAGATAGAGTCATTCGGGCAAAGTTCAAAATCTTTCTTTTTAAGGGTAGTTAATAAATTAATTAATAATCAATGGTGAATAAATCGGTTTGTTCTTATCTTCAACTTTGCAATTTATTATTTTGCCACCATACAAACACTATTACACTAATGTACCCCGGATTTTATCAATTTAAGGGCTTGTTTGGTTGTTCTTCGTATCATTCAAATTTACAATATCCTGTGAAATCAAGACAAAAAGACCGTTGGAATGAGATGGAAATCAAGCTGCTCGATTGTAATTGGGACGGGTGAGAGGTTTTTATTTATTTATAATGATTTGTTATAAGGTGCTACTAGATGGACTAGGGAAGTGCTGTCACTAGAAATGGAACACACAAATTATCATGAGAAGAGTGCCGACTCACCAGTTAGGCTAAACCTCGTTCACGGACGGGTCAGAGGTGTGGTTCACGAGACCACCCATATTTCCTGATCTCATTTTACTACAAGATTGTAATGCCTCTCCTGTAAGTTAATAATATATTTAGGCAGATTATAAAATAAAAAAGACAAACAGACAGTTTTTTCTTTTATTGTATTTTGATAATCTTCTGGCAAGGGTTTGGTTTGAAATCAACACTCTCCTGGCTGATGTATTTGGATGCAGGGATTGTGTTAAATTAGTGTTCATCAACAACTTTTTTCTACATCCATCGTATAGTTGGGCTTATTTGACGACAAATTATGATGCTAATAAATTACTTGTGTATGCTGAAGTTGATGGAATTCAAAATTCTCCGAAGGAAGTGGTTTGATTTTTTCATTCTCCGAGGGAAGAAGAAGGCGAGACCTGCCGCCTTCTTCTTGACTGTTCCGATGAGAATCAATTCCTACAAAACCCTAATCGACACGATTGCCAAACAAGTGAAGGGACAACAGTGTGATGGTTGATGCACGATTTGGTGCTTTGAAACAGAAAATGTAAATAGACCAAAATTAACACAAGTGAATTTTAGTTATCTGATGTATGACTGGGCTTGAAGCCCAATTGTTTATTCCCAATACACTGGGCTTAGTCCCGACTGAAGTCTTAAGGCCTGCTCAAGACTTCTCTTCTTCAGCTAGGAACGATTTCTCAGCTCAGTGTTCTTCCTGTATCTGTTCAATTCAAGCAAACACAGAACAACCAAGAAATACAGTAAGAACTGAATTGAAATGGAACACACTCACACTTTTTACGTGGTATCCGATATTGGGAGAATAAGTATCCCAATATCGACTAATCCACGGTAGGGAGACCTCCTCTTGAGATTCCCTACGTAACCACTAGAACGATTTCCTTGTTCTTGTTTAACTGACAAAGCCTAAACTGATCAGCTCTCAGCTGTATAGTCTGGCTATCTAAGATGAACAATCTCCCTGATCATACACCTCTCACTCTTCGCTATTCTCCCTGATTAGCTTTCTTAGCTCTCAATCAAACACACTGAATACTAACAGCACACTATTTGATTTCTTTCCTGAGAACCGTGCCTTTTGCCTGTGTCTGGTTGATCTCTTATAGCCTTCCTTTCTCGAGCTAGCCGTTGCTGATTGATGATTTGATTTCTAGGATTTCTGCCTCCTCTTTCCTTCCTTAGGAGTTGCCTTATTTGGTTTGATTGCTTCTCTGATTCTTTCGTTGACAAGCTTCACTCAACATGCTCCCCCTAAGCTTGTCAATGTCTCCTTTTGCCTCATCCTTTTCTTTCCTGCACACACTTAGCACACAATTGGTGCAGTCTGTTCTAACCATGAAGCATAATCCGGAAAAGTCATTTGTTTTATTTTATTGGATGAAATTCAAAGGTACGACAGATAATTTCAAATCAACAATCTAGCAGAATCATGAACCTTCTTGGTTCTACCATATAACTGACTCAACCTACTCAACCTTAATTCACTAGGATCATCTATCTAGACTCAAGTGGCTCCCCCTGAGCAACAGCTTTATTTAAAACGGATAAGATGGTGGAGAGCTATAATCTGAGATGTCATCATCCGAGCTGGAGTCAGATTATATGGGATCAAAGTTATCTGGAGCTGGTCTAGCTTCATCAGCTTCGAGCAACTCTAGACGCTCTTTGCACACAAGAAGATTGGTGATCCTACCACTTCCAGCTACCTTCCTGCGCTTGACTTCGCTGTCTAGAGCTGTAACTGCAGCGTGGGTTAAGGCTGGGACCAGACTTTCAGTTGCTGGGTCTCCTGGTCGATTAGGAGAGAAAGGATAGCAAGTTTCTCCCCCTGAGACAGAGACAAGCTTACGACGCCCAACATTGGCGTCCAGACGGACCAGCACATGATTGGGACGAAGATCTTCATGAACATGGCAGACAGCTACCTTGTCACGAAGATCAATGCCAAGACGGTACAGGTATCGAGTGATGAGTGGACCAAAAGGCAGAGCACCACCTAGAGAACCATTCCCAAATTGGATCATGTGGGCAAACACAAGGGATGCATAGCTGATGGGACGGCGCATGCGGGCATTGGTCATGATCCAGAGATCAGAGGTGTGGAGCAACTCAGGACCAGTGCGATCTCTTGGCAGAAAGCAACGAGTGAGGAAAAAATAGAGGACCTTCAACTCATCAGGGAGACGTCCAGCAGATAGCTGGTTAGGGAAGAACTTCCCAATGTCCTCAGTCAGACGAGTGAGGGCAACATCATAATCGAACCCATGCACAGCAAAGTCGTCAGCAAAGCTGGCCTGAATACCAGAATGGGGCAGGGAAAGGACGGAAGCCAGCAGGTCAGGAGTGACCAGGATCTCATGATCATAGACCATGGTGGTGAAGAAACGAGGTTCAGAACCCCTAGCACACCGAAGGTTGACATAGAATAGTCTCACAGCCTCAGGACAGTGCAAAAAGAGCTGATCTTCAGTCAACGAGTTCCATCCGAGTCCAGTGAGGAGCGAGGGAATATCCATATCATATTTGGAAAAGGCTGAGGGGGAAATGGTGAAGGATGGATAGATGGGTCGGTCACGATAGCATCTAAGATATCTGGAATGAATGATGGCATTCCGGAAGCCTTGATTTTTGAAGACAACAACAGGACGAAGTTGTGGGTTGTTAGAAGCCATTCTGATGAAGGGAAGGAGAGGGGGGGGGGGGGGCAGGCTGTGTGAGGTGAGACAGACGAAGAGAGTAGATCCCTAGTTATAGCAGAGGCAGATGAGTTGGAAGGGGAAGGTGGATCAATTACTCATTAATTGCAACGTCTGACGACTGATTTTTCGAAACAGAGAGAGATCAATGATTGTGGGGTAAGAATCTTAGAGAATTAGGGAAACTGGAAGTACATAGTATCCTAACTGATCTCCTCGATTTCTTCTAAAGAAAACAGACCAAGTTCTCGTCGAATGGGAGTGAACTTATCTACTGGCAAGGGTTTGGTGAATACATCAGCCCATTGAGAATCTGTCCCTACAAATTCTAAATGAATTTTACCCTCCTGAACTAACTCTCGTATAAAATGATAGCGAACTTCTATGTGTTTGGTACGAGAGTGTTGTATGGGATTACGGGACATGTTGATAGCACTTGTGTTATCACACATGATGGGTAGGGATCCTAGTTGAAGACCATAGTCCTCGAGCTGGTATTTCATCCAGAGTACCTGTGTACAGCAGAAGCCAGCAGCTATATACTCAGCTTCAGCTGTGGATAAGGCTACTGAGCTCTGTTTCTTACTGAACCAAGATATGAGTGACGATCCTAGAAAGTGACATGCACCAGAGGTGCTTTTTCTATCCACTATGCATCCAGCATAGTCAGAGTCACTATAACTGACTAGGTTTAAGCTTGAGGAACAAGAGTACCAAAGACCTAGAGAGGGAGTTCCAGTTAGGTAACGAAAGATACGTTTGATAGCTGAAAAATGACTCTCTTTGGGACTACTTTGAAACCTAGCACAGACACACACACTATACATGATATCTGGACGACTTGCAGTGAGATACAAGAGGGAACCAATCATGCTTCGGAATTTTTTGTTATCTACTGGTTTTCCTGACTCATCCTGTGTCAATTTTACTGTGGATCCCATTGGTGTAGAGGCAGCTTTTAAGTTTCCAAGATCAAACCGTTTCAGCATATTCAGCAAGTATTTTGATTGACTTATAAAGATCCCCTGATTTGTTTGTTTTACTTGGAGACCAAGGAAGTAATTTAATTCCCCCATCAGACTCATTTCAAAGGCATTTTTCATGTCAGATTCAAATTCAGCACACAGTTTTTGACTAGTTGACCCAAAGATTATGTCGTCAACATAGACTTGAACCAGTAGGGTGTGTGCATTTTCATTTTTAATAAACAAAGTTTTGTCCACCTGACCTCGATGGAACCCCTTTTCAATTAAGAAGTTACTGAGTTTCTCATACCAAGCTCTGGGAGCCTGTTTGAGTCCATACAGTGCTTTGTTTAACTTATACACATATTCAGGGTGTTCAGAGTCTTCAAACCCAGGAGGTTGAGAGACATACACCTCTTCTTTTAGTTCCCCATTTAGGAACGCACTTTTGACATCCATCTGATAGAGTTTAAAGCCTCTAGAGGCCGCATAAGCACATAACAATCGGATGGCTTCTAATCTAGCTACAGGGGCGAATGTCTCATCGAAATCGATCCCCTCTTCCTGACAGTAGCCTTGAGCTACTAACCTAGCCTTATTTCTGATTATAGTTCCTAGTTCATCTGATTTATTCCGAAAAATCCATTTAGTTCCAATAATTATTCTGTCTTTAGGTTTAGGGACTAGATCCCAGACATGAGTTCTGGCAAATTGGTTCATTTCATCATGCATAGCTGCTGACCAGTATTCATCTTTAATAGCATCCTCAACACATTTGGGTTCAAACTGAGCAACAAATGCAGTATGCTCAGCATGAGCTCTAGAGCGAGTAGTCATACCTCGACTAAGATCTCCAATGATGAGAGATGGTGGATGTCGTCGAACTATGTGGGGTGGAGCCTGTGGGTGCTGTTCCTTTTCTTCTGCACTGTTTTCATCAGTCAACTGCTGGGTTTCTGGTTCCTGAGTAGTTGGTATGTCATGACTTGTATGTGCTCTTCCCAGACCAAGATCATCATCCTCTTCAATACTGTCTGCACACTCACTGAGAGTTTCATCAAATAACACATTGACGGACTCCTCAACCTTGAGGGTCCGTTTATTAAAGACTCGATAGGCCCTGCTGTTTGTTGCATACCTGAGAAAAATTGATTCATCTGACTTAGAGTCAAATTTCCCTAAGTGATCTTTAGTGTTCAAAGAGAAGCACTTGCATCCGAAAGGATGGAAGTAGCTTAAATTTGGTTTTCTATCTTTCCAGAGCTCATAGGGTGTCTTATTAAGCTTAGATCTTATCAGTGCTCTGTTGGTGACATAACAGGTTGTATTGATTGCCTCTGCCCAGAATTGTTTTGCAGTTCCATAATCATTTAGCATTGTTCTTGCTATATCAATTAGGGTTCTGTTCTTTCTCTCTACCACACCATTCTGTTGTGGTGTTCTAGGTGCAGAGAAGTTATGAGTTATCCCCTTTTTGTTGCAAAACATTTCAAATTTTTCTGATACAAATTCACCTCCATGATCACTTCTTATGCTTCCTATCTTTGATAGTTTTTCATTTTCTACACGCTTAACAAAGTCCTTGAAGTGTTGATAAGCCTCGTCCTTTGTGGTTAGAAACAATACCCAAGTGAATCTTGAGTAGTCGTCTACAATTACAAAGGCATAATGCTTGCCCCCTAGACTCTTGACATTGCTTGGTCCAAACAGATCTAGATGAAGTAACTCTAATGGTCTAGATGTAGAAATGACAGGTTTGGTTTTGAAAGAAGCTCTTGAGTGCTTTCCTTTTGCACATGCATCACAGAAAAATTCCTTTTTGCTTAGAAGTTTTGGAATCCCCCTAACAATTCCCAAGTTTACTAATTTTGACAAGATTCCAATACTTACGTGTCCCAGTCTTCTGTGCCACTCAAATTGATCATTTTTGTCAATTGAAACAAGACATGTCTCATTGAAAGCAGTTTTGTCTTCTAGATCAATTGAAAAGAGTTTTCCTGATCGTTTTCGAGTTAATATGAGTTTTTTACTTCTTATGTTTTCTACAAAACATTTATCTTGTTCGAACACAACCCTGTTTTCATTTCCACACAACTGTCCAATGGATAGAAGATTATGTTTCAAGTCTTTTACCAACAGCACATTACTGATGGATGGGACTGTTCCTACTGTTCCTATTCCTAGAATTTTAGTGCTGAAATTATCCCCAAAAAAGACTTTTCCCTTGTTTTCTAAAGTTAGTTTTGAGAAGATATTTTTATTACCGGACATGTGATGTGAGCACCCACTATCGAGTATCCAAACGCTGCCCTCCATGCCCACTTGGAGACAGGTCTGCAAGATAAGTACACTTATTTAGTCTTGGGTATCCAGACTAGCCTAGATGCTTTTCTGGATTGACTTAGGTTAGTGTAGTTGTCATGTATATTTTCTGACCTTTTGCTCTCATTTTGTTTTGTTCTGTTTTCTTTACTAATGCGTTTTCTACAATTTGCAATATGGTGACCAGTGTGATGACAATAGAAACATTCGTGATTCTTATGACTGTCTGGTCTTTTCACCCAAGTTGCCTTTGTTTTGACTCTTCCTTTTACCTGCGATAGTTCTGTCTTAGTGGCCTTAATTTGTTCTTTCAACCTATTATTTTCTTCCACTAGACTCCAAGCTTTATGTTCTGCTCTAGTTTTCTCAATTTTAATTTGCTTGAGCTCATTTTGCAGGTTTTCATGACTGTCTTTAAGTAAAGTATACTTGTTTTTTACACTTATAAACTCAGTTTGGATATTTCTAATCGTTTCATCGAGCAGTTCATCTTCATCACTATCAGAGTCTGAGTAATAGGTGTTTACCTGAGACGTTTCTTCTTCCAGTTGATCAATGGCCATGTATGCACTGAACTTGGAGGTAGCTTCGTCATCATCTTCATCCTCCTCGCTGCAGCTCCAGGTTGCGGCATAAGCTCTCTCCTTCTTGCCCAGTGGACACTCAGCTTTGATGTGCCCTGTCTTCCCACATTTGAAGCAGCCAGCTTGAGATTGAGGCTTTTCATTGCTTAATCCTTCCTTTCGATTTCTGAAACCCTGTCTTCCACCTTTGTTATTTTCTCGGTCGAACTCGCCATCCCTCGATCTGCTGGGGAAACCACTTCGTTTCTTTTCTCTTCTAAGTTTGAGAAGCTTCGCCACATGCTTACTTAGCATAGCGAGTTCGTCGTCTTCCATTTCATCCAGGCACTCTAGTTCATCGTCTTGAGTAGTGGCTTTAAACGCTATCCCCTTCTTTTCTTTCTTGGGTTCCTCCATTTCTTCTCTTCTTAGCTTGTCCTCGTGTGTAATCAAAGAGCCAATTAGCTCATCCAAGCTGAGTTTGGTGAGATCCTTGGATTCTTCAATTGCAGTGACCTTTGGTGTCCATTTCTTTGGCAGTGCCCAGAGAACCTTGCGAACCAGATCAGCACTTGCATACTCCACTTCCAAATTTCTCAGGCTATTCACAATCGTGGTGAATCGATCATTCATTTCCTTGATCGATTCCTCTGGCTTCATAATAAAAGACTCAAACTCTTGCTTGAGACTGTTGATCCTTGAAATTTTGACATGAGACGTGCCTTCATGTGCTATCTGCAATTTGTCCCAGATCTCCTTCGCAGATTTGCAGCCGGTCACCCTGTGATACTCCTCTGGTCCCAATGCACAATACATGAGGTTTGTGGCCTTCGAATTGAGCTGAAAATTTCTCTTGTCTGCTTCAGTCCATTTGCCGCGAGTTTCCTTCACCTCCAGAGGACCGTCCAGAACAATATTCCACAAGTCAGGATCAGTTGATCCGATGAATAACTCCATTCGATTCCTCCAATATCCGTAGTGAACACCTTCAAATCTCGGAGGACGAGTCTGTGAAAACCCATCCGCCATGAAGATCCCTGCAGCTGATCCCGAGCTCATCTTCTCCGACGACGGTTGCGCCTTTGATGCCGGAGCCGGGCTCTGATACCACGTGTAGGTGGGTCGAGCGCGAGACCTGCCGCCTTCTTCTTGACTGTTCCGATGAGAATCAATTCCTACAAAACCCTAATCGACACGATTGCCAAACAAGTGAAGGGACAACAGTGTGATGGTTGATGCACGATTTGGTGCTTTGAAACAGAAAATGTAAATAGACCAAAATTAACACAAGTGAATTTTAGTTATCTGATGTATG
Organism: Linum tenue; assembly: GCA_946122785.1. Classification (NCBI taxonomy): domain Eukaryota; kingdom Viridiplantae; phylum Streptophyta; class Magnoliopsida; order Malpighiales; family Linaceae; genus Linum; species Linum tenue. The sequence continues at coordinate 16,191,576 of CAMGYJ010000003.1, read as the reverse complement.
ACTGGGCTTGAAGCCCAATTGTTTATTCCCAATACACTGGGCTTAGTCCCGACTGAAGTCTTAAGGCCTGCTCAAGACTTCTCTTCTTCAGCTAGGAACGATTTCTCAGCTCAGTGTTCTTCCTGTATCTGTTCAATTCAAGCAAACACAGAACAACCAAGAAATACAGTAAGAACTGAATTGAAATGGAACACACTCACACTTTTTACGTGGTATCCGATATTGGGAGAATAAGTATCCCAATATCGACTAATCCACGGTAGGGAGACCTCCTCTTGAGATTCCCTACGTAACCACTAGAACGATTTCCTTGTTCTTGTTTAACTGACAAAGCCTAAACTGATCAGCTCTCAGCTGTATAGTCTGGCTATCTAAGATGAACAATCTCCCTGATCATACACCTCTCACTCTTCGCTATTCTCCCTGATTAGCTTTCTCAGCTCTCAATCAAACACACTGAATACTAACAGCACACTATTTGATTTCTTTCCTGAGAACCGTGCCTTTTGCCTGTGTCTGGTTGATCTCTTATAGCCTTCCTTTCTCGAGCTAGCCGTTGCTGATTGATGATTTGATTTCCAGGATTTCTGCCTCCTCTTTCCTTCCTTAGGAGTTGCCTTATTTGGTTTGATTGCTTCTCTGATTCTTTCCTTCGTTGACAAGCTTCACTCAACAGTGTTTTGTGGTGTAAATGCAATCGCAACCGAATTAACAAAAATTACAATACTAACCGCAACACTAACCCAACAAGCAGATATGGCTGGCTGGCCTATCACAATGCCTCTCAGAACACTAAAAATAAAATTGCAAAAAACTAATGAGGTCTTCGGCCTTCCCTCCCCAGCTCGAAAACATATTTTTGCCAGAAAACCTACATAAGCGGCGGATCTGGGACATAGTAGAATACTTGGCCGCTTTTGTATAAACTATTAGATATTATAAACAAAAATATATAATAATTATAGTTTTCATTACAATGCCTATTGTACAAGAAGGTCCTTTATTTAGCTAATCCATCAATAATATAATCTTCATCTATATTAATAGTGTACTCTCTCTCAAATAAAATAGCTAAGCAATCAACTAGAAATTCATCGCTCATTTTGTTGTCCTTATCAGTTTTCACATGTTTCATTGCTGAAAATGTTCTCTCCGTGGTAGTCGTTGAAACGACAAGGTCAACCCTAGACTAATCAACCGAAAAATCAATTTGTGTTCTGTGTCCATCCATGTTTACGCCAGCTTTGGCAAGCTATCCTGGAGGGTCGTTTAGAAGGGGTAAAAGTGGCTCCTCGTGCGCCCCGTATCTCTTATTTATTCTTTGCTGATGATTCTTATCTATTTTTGAGGGGTACTCTACAGGAATGTGAAAATTTGATAGAGGTTCTGAACGAGTATGAGGAACTGAGTGGCCAACGAGTGAATTTGGATAATTCGGCTGTTTGTTTTAGCCGAAATATTGTCCGCGCGGATCAGGAGTTTTTGGCTGCTATTTTGGGAGTGGGAGCGGTAGGGGTGCATGACAAGTATCTTGGGTTACCCACGCTGATTGCGCATTCAAAAATGACCTCCTTCAGGTATCTTGAGGAGAAATTATTAGATCGCCTTCAAGGGTGGAAACAAAGGACATTGTCTTGGGCAGCAAAAGAGACCCTGATAAAATCTATCGCTTTGGCATTGCCATTGCATGTGATGTCCTGCTTCAAGCTACCAGTCTCTTTGTGTCGGCTGCTGGACAAACATGTAGCCCGCTTCTGGTGGGGTGATGCTGTGGACCAGTCTCGTATTCATTGGATGTCCTGGCGAAATATGTGTCGTAGTAAGCATGATGGTGGGATGGGGTTTCGTCGCTTTGAGCAGTTTAATCAAGCGTTATTAGCCAAAATTGGATGGCGTATTCTTATGGAACCCCAATCCCTGCTTGCTTAGGTTTATAAAGGTAAATATTTTCCGAGAGGCTCATTTCTTACTACTACGACTCGATCTCGCCCTTCATGGGGATGGCAAAGTATCCTGTATGGTAGGGACTTGCTGGAGAAGGGCTTGCGATGGCAAATTGGGAATGGTAAGTCTGCTTCGCTCCTCCATTCTATTTGGATTCCTCCTCTCCAGTTGGATCCTCCTCGGTTTAATCCTCGAGTCTTACCGGAGGGGGGTGACCTGAAGGTTGAGGAGGTAATCTGTCAGGGGGAGGGGCGCTGGAATGATCAAAAGCTTAGCCAATGGTTTGACCCACTGACCTGCTGTGCCATCAAAACTATACCTCTTTCGCAGCAGTCGATAGATGATAGGTTAATTTGACATGATACCCCTGATGGAGTGTTCTTGGCAAGTCGGCCTACCATTTAGCAGTCTCTCTTGATAAGCGTCGGGGGGGTTGGAAGTCTATGGTCAGTTGGATGGATAGGTCGAGCTGGATTCGTGTGTGGGAAGCCAATATTCCTCCCAAGTTAAAGGTCTTTCTCTGGCAAATTCTAAATCGGACACTGCCCACTACTGAGGCCCTTATTGAGAAGCAGGTCCCTGTGCTTCCCAGGTGCCCTGTGTGTTGGGGCGGTTCGGAAACCATGGAACATCTTTTTCTCGATTGTCTAGTAGCGCGAGCCCTTTGGGATTATGCTGGGTTGGCTCACCTAGGGGAGGGGATCCCTCGTCATACTTTTCCACTTTTCCTTAAGCGTCTAATGGCTCTGATTCACCAACCTACTGTTCTTATGGCCGTTGTGGCTGTCCTCTGGCGTATTTGGCGATCTCGCAACTGGGTTGTCTTTGAAGGCAAACAGTTTGGGTTTCTTGCCTTGATGTGTCAGTTCCAGCAGCAATATGAGGAGTGAGTCCGGCTTCCGGTGTCCCCTTCGTGTCCAGGCTGAACACACCCACCATGAGCCTGTTCAGGGGGACGGAGCTGTGTGCATGTGGGACGGGGCTGTCCGGAGTGGTTCGCACTCGGCTGGAGGTTTGGTTCTTCTCACCCCGGATCGAGAGGTTTTGATGGTGAAGGGTGTGCAGTTTCCATGGTTTGATGACCCCTTGGTAGTGGAATTGGTTACTCTGCGTGAAGCTGTTCTGTGGTGTCAGTCGCTCGGCTGGGCGGACATTACCTTTGAAGGGGATGCGAAAATTATCATTGATAAAATCAACCTCAGGGAGGCACTAGATAGTCGGTTGGGTGCTGTGCTAGATGAGCTCATTCAGATTTTGCCGGTAATCCTGGGTTTAGTGTTAGATTTGTAGGTCGGCGTAGCAATAGGATAGCCCATTTGGTGGCTAGGAAATCCCTCTCTCTGTTCCCGACTATGAGTCGTTCTTTTGATTTCCAGGCCTGACTGGTGTCCAGGATGTAACTACCTTTTCTTGATCAATATATGATTATCTTTTGTGGGAAAAAAAAATGTTTACGCCAGCTTCTCTAATAATTTTGCAAGGGAAGAAGCTTCATCTTCCTTACATGAGTGGCATAATATCGTAGCTCATTCTCCAAAGAATGCATCCTATAGCCTTCAAAGTCTTTAGGCTAAACTCTTAAGCATGTTTGTAAATATTTTCTTCATCAAAGATCGAAAAGGTTAGGATCTAGTGCGTAACTCAACTGAAGCAATCTAAATGATGACTTAGCAAGTTTGTAAATATTTTCTTAATCAAAAGTCTGGAAAGAAAACCAACACCCGACGGATTGGTGGAAGAATCCATTTTGGGTTCGTTCGTCTCCTCGTTCTTGCTTTGTTTATGGGGGATGGGATTGGGGGAATTTTGAGTTCTTGCTTTGTTTTCGGGTTGAGATTTAGTTTAGAAGTTCTTTTATTTGAAAGAAACTTTATAATTGATACTTTCATGTTTTATATGTTTAGGTTTTAATGTTTTTTTTTACAAATAAAAATCATTGGGGCTAAAAAATTTAGTCTAAATTTATACTAGTGGTTTGAATATTTTTATCTGGATAATTTTTCTAGCTACATTAAATTCTATTATAAAATAACACTGGATCGACTTTTATATAGCACTAGGCCGAATATCCAAAATCGAAAAATTTATAAGCACTAAACTAGCTCTAGATCAAGAGGAGGGCTGGGGCGTGGCCTGGGGTGGCCCAGCCCAAGATCTGCCACTGCCATACACGCCACTCGCCACCACCAAAGGCCAGCGAACACAAATAGAGGAACATGCAAATAGTTCTTGCGCTACTCTACTCTCGAATGCAAAACTACTCCTTGAGAGTCGAGACCTCGAGTCGACCTTTCGTTCCAGCTTCATCCATCTCGTATCCTTCGACGGATGCTCTAGGGACCTCGACAGTCGATGGCGGACGAGCGACCTTCCACCTTCATGTCTAGCTCATCTCCTCTGGCTGCTTTGAAGAAGACATCCGCCAATGCCCTTCTAATCTTCCCTGTCGTTTTTCGTGCTCGATTTTCCTCTTCGCAGACCCAGAGGATGAATCTTCTTCCCGCCAACCATTTTCAACACTCTGATGTCTCAACACTCTTCAAAACGGTTAGTGATGCAATTAACCATTAGTCGCACATTGTGGTTAGTGGTTGACCGCTAACCGTTTGTGATGTGATCACAGTTGTGGTATATGGCTCCATTTTGATTGTGACCATCGCAAATTTCGGTGCAGTTGGCCTCAACTGAACTGACTGCCAACGCTACATGACCTGCTGAAGAAGGGCATAGAGCTATGAATTATAGGAAACGATAAACTCTGGGTGAAGACTATATGTATGGGATATTGTTATATTGTTATATGTGTTCACAGGATTGTTTGATTTTCATCACTCTATGTTTATTGAATTTGTTATATTGTTATACGTGTTCATAAGGAAGGATTGTAACAAGGAAAGTCATGTGATTGGGTGTACACTGAATGCAATAGAGTTTTTGTAGTCATGGTATGCTATGGATAATCGCGACAAAACATGACTACATTGGCTTACCCACATGTCTTCCTAGTCCATCTCCATGGATCCATCTATAGGTGGTAGGACAAGAAACATAATTAGTGGAGGAATCCGTGTGAGTTCCCTCAATCACATATGTGTCGCCTATCATTCTAAAAGCGTGTCTAAAAAAATTCTAGAGAGAATTTGTCTATGCAACGCCTTCCCTTATTGCTTTCCTCGTCTCGTTTTAGTTTTATTTTTTGCATCTTTTTACAAAGCATATTGAGGGGCATTTCAACCCAAAATTTTGATTTCCAAATCAAGAACAAAGTACTCACTATCTAAGTAATGGAATTTGAAAGACCATGAAAAAAATACAATCCTAATTACCTACCGGGTAGATTTGGCTCTTTATTCTATAGTAGACCAATGCTCTCCAAGTACTACACACCTACACTCCATTCACCTTTAGCCCTTTACAAGTATGGCAATTCATCAAATGGTATTTGTTATTGTCTTGTGTTCTGGCCCAAATGAAACTTCTCTATTTTTGTTCAAAATTGTTGATGACTGTGATGACACTCAAATTATAGTGATAATCACTCTCATGTTTGATACATTTTTTTCCTTCTACTAATGAATATTGAGTATAATTTGCTATATTTTATATAGAAATAATGACTGTGATCAATGTATTTATTATAGAGATGAGTGATTATTGTTATGATATTATTATTATTATTATTATTTTGTTATTGTTATGTGGAGTAACTTTTAAGTCTGTTACTATTAGGGGATTTGCGAGTTGGAGTTGGATTCGTATAGGGATTGTACACTACAAAAAAAGGGAGCTATACCAAGGGTTTTATTGGCCTGTAGCAGGGGTTTTAACCCCTGCTATAAATTGTAGCAAGGGTTTGTACAACCCCTGGATCAACCCTCACCTATGCTGCCCCTGCTATGGATAGCTAGGGTTTTGAGAAACCCACGGTGGAAGTTCCATCCAGGGGTTTTAGCAGGGGTTAAAACCGCAGCTACTTATAGCAAGGGGTCGAACCCCTGCTACATGACAGTTTAAAATCCAACAAGGAAATGTTCCTACCAAGGGTTCTAACCCCTGCTACATGCGTTGTTAAATTAGCTACGGTCGGAACCCTTGCTAGTGAATGTTATAGCTTCATTTGAATTACATTTATTCCAAGGGTTTAAACCCCTGCTGAATTGGTGGCTAATACATAAAAAAATTTGTGACGAAATCAGACCGTCCCTAAAGAGAATGCAAAGCTGTCACTAAAAATAAATTCAAAGCTGTCACTAAATAGGACCACCAAAGCTGGTGGTTATAACTTGGTTGCAAATACTATAGTACTACAAATAAACTCAGAACCTAATATACAATAGTGACCAAATTCATACCATCTTTCAGTAATCCGTACCATACATACCATACAAAACCGTCAATATTCCATAATCTGTACCATGATTCATCATTTACCTAAACATTCCATGTACCATAATATAATCCCTACTAACATCATTGGCAATCCATAAAAACATAACAACCTACTAGAATATTACTCAAAGGTACCTACATAATTCAACATCCTTCATCTAAGAGCTTCATCTAAGAGCATCACGGCATCAAGAAGCTCGAGAACCCAAAGATGGGGCAGTACTGGCACCCTGAAGAAAAGGAAAAGAATTATCAAACATTTACCTCTAACAAAATTGCTATAACAGATTAAGAAACTGAAGCTGCAAAAATGCAGAGACAACACTTGAAAATGATACCAACAAGCTAGCACAACTATTATTATTAAAAAGCAGAGACAACCGAGTCTAGCAAAACATAAAAGCCCAATATCTCTAAGCAAGAAAACTCCCTCGAAGAAGAACATAAAATGTAACTACTATACTAGTCAATCAACTCAAATACCATCATCCTCTACAATATATAATATAAAAAAACACCATTCCTCTGCAAACCATCATAAACGTTAATGGAACAAAAAATCCATAAGCAGTATGCTCTGCCTCATTACAGTAAAGTAAAACATAAGATTCTTAAAAAAAAAAACATAAGCTGTCACGCCTAGGAGCTGGCAGATTTGCAGTCAAGTGCTAGGAGCTGTCACGCCTAGATTAGAGGAAGCAACAATTGACTACTTCAAATTTAGAATGATTCGATGGCATGAACAGAACAAGGACCACACCAAAGACACATCGGAACTGGCAGATTTGTCATTTCAAGCATCTTCCATTCAATTTTGCCCAGGCAACACCAAAACTACCTCAAACAAGAGAAAATGAGGGGAGAGAAATTACCGGATTGTTTTCAGCATCTTCCATCCAATTTTGCCCAGGAAATTGCTTACTGATGAACCTTGCCATGACCTCCATTTTTTTCTTCACCTCACTTAACTCTCCTTTCAAAGTTGGTACATCTTCACTCGAATGACTACATGAACATGAACATGATCCAGATGCAGCCCCACGCGAGTAAACTCCAAAATATGCGCTCTGAGTTGGCCCTAACCCCATGCACCGAAGCCTCCCAGGATGCTCTGGACCTGCTAGCTTCTGGAAAACCTCCTCACTTGGTCCCTCCATTTCATTTGCTTTATCCTGCAGCAAAATCACATGTTAGATAAATACCAAACACCACCAGCAGCACTACTAATCTACTAAAGCAAACTATGTCTCTCATTTCACATATGAGTAGGAGATACCATAGGAATTACCATGAACTCCTTAGCATGATCATTGATGTATGTCCCATCCTTTCTCTTATGGTTAGCTTCGAAAACTTCAAGCCTAGTAGGAGTTCTGCCTAATTTTTCCTTCTGCAATCATTGTAACATATTAGAATTTAGATTAGAACAAAATCTGATCATATTATTTATAAGAATGCACATAAAGCAAAACAGAAACAAATTAAGTTTTACCAGTCGCTTTCTCGTCCTTGCAATGCTCCTCCTTCCTCCTGTGTGAAAAACATTCTTCTTCTTTGCATTAGCACGGTTTACTGCGCTTCTTTTCTGCACAAATAAGATTTTTACTATTACTAGCAAAAGATTGAGCAATTATCATGAAAAAGATTGAGCAATTATCATCTGAATGAGCGCAGGCTGTGCCACATAAGGATTTTGCCCCAGTTTCAGCAACTGAAATTTCCAGAAATGTGGAAAATCCGGGCACCAGATCGATCAGCCTTTTCCCTGCTGCTACAAAAATGAAGTAGCCTTAACATGCTCTCAGTGCCAAATGAAGATCCAAGAGAATAAAAAAGCACAGAGGAAAGAGCTACACCATGCAAGCAAGGCACCAACTTTCCATTCCACGTCCGTATGATTCTGTCTAATAAGTAATAACAACACAAGAAGCTTGAAAGTTTCCAGACCATGTAAAATCAATATAACCCATCTACAGCACCTGAAACTATTAGTAAATCACTCAAAACTCGTTAAAGTGGATGGCACCAACTTTCCAGACAACGAAAGTGGTGGCAAACATAACGCTGCTGATGAACACAAACGAGAAGGCAATGACCAACCCTGCAGAAAGGACAAGACCTAGGAATAAAAGAAGAACAACCCTGCAGAAAAATTGCAGCAGCAGAATCATAGGAATAAAAGAAGAACAACCCTGCAGAAAAATTGCAGCAGCAAAATACTAGAACAAATGCACCAGAACTGGTACTTTTAGTCACCCCAATTCATGGAAGCATACACAAACAGCAGGGTTTCGAATTTCAACAGAATGAAGTTGAAATTAATGAGCCAATCATCATCATTATCAGGACATAGGGTTTACCTTATTTTCCTTCCCATACACAAATTCTCTAGTTTCTAGATGCCTCAATACCTCACTTCCAGTCTTCCGCTCTGGTGCTGTCCTAAACTCTTCTGTTCCATCAAAATGAGAACTCTGAATTCGAAAAGGATGAGCTTCATCTAACCAACGACGATGTCCCATATAACAAAACTTCCCACTCTTGTCTAACCTTTTTGAACATGTGGATTCACAACAAACAGGACAAGCAAATTTGCCATGTGTGCTCCGTCCTGATAAGTTACCAAATGCAGGAAAGTCATTTATGGTCCACATTAAAGAAGCACGCATATTAAAATTCTGCTTTGTAGAAGCATCATAAGTGGTCACCCCCTCCCAAAGTCGAATCAAATCTTCAATCATTGGCTCTAAGTAGACATCAATATCATTTCCTGGACCTTTGGGTCCAGGAATGATCATTGACAATATGAAAGAAGATTGCTTCAAGTACATCCATGGAGGCATATTATAAGGTATCAACACCACAGGCCATGTACTGTGGCTTGTTCTCATTGTTCGATGTGGACTAAACCCATCACTGCTAAGAGCCAATCTGATATTGCGTGAATCAGAGGCAAAACTGGGGTGTCTAACATCAAATGCCTTCCAAGCTTCTGCATCCGCCGGATGTCGTAACAACCCATCTTTCTTCCGACATTCATCATGCCACCTCATGTGTTTTGCCGTCTTTTCAGAAGCAAATAGTCTTTGTAACCTCGGGATTAATGGAAAATAACGCAAAACTTTTGTTGCTTTCACCTTGCGGCCATCTATATCTCCAAATTTATATCTAGATTCTTCGCAGACATAACAAGAATCAGCATCTTTTGTCGAATTCCAATACAAACTGCAATCGTTCGGACATGCTTCGATTTTTACATAATCCAAGCCCAGCTTCTGAACAACATTCTTAGCTGCATAATGAGTTTTGGGTAAGGAAATACCTTCCGGAAATGCTTGCAGTAACAACTGAAGTAACATGGTGAAAGATTTTGCAGTCCATCCATTATGAACTTTCATGTGATATAAATGCACTAGAAATGATAGCTTTGAAAATGTTTTGCAACCCGGATAAAGCTCTTCATCTGCACCTTTTATCAAATTCTCTATTTCACGAGTATTCTGTAATGGATCATCTATCACTTCATCACAATCATCATTTTCTCCCTCAATATCCTCCAAGAAGTTTTCATCCTGCTCACAAGGTACTTCATCGTTCACTAGATCTTCACGGCGAAAGACATCACGAAGCAACCCCCTCAAATCTGCTCTCATTGGTGGGTTTGATTGAATAGGAATAGATACTCTCTCCATACCCATAGTTGAAACATTTGTCCTTGAGGAAGAAGAAGTGGCAACATCACTAGCTTGGAAAGTTTCTCCATGAAAAACCCACGTTGTATACCCTCTTAGAATACCATCACAAATGAGATGTACTCGAATATCATCATATGTTTGTGCATGAACATTTGCACACTTGACACAAGGACACAACACCTTTGATACATCTGAAACATTTCGAAATGCATAATCCAGAAAAAGTTGCACTCCGTCTCTATATTCAACACTTGTTCTATGCTTTTTCATCCAACTCTTGTCCATTCTGAAAAAGGAACTCACAGCTGCAAAAATGGAAACCGAAACATTGTTAAATGCACAATGCCCATTATCTACAATAACAGTATAACCCAACAAAGACAGAAAGTGAAGCTAATTGAAGAAGGCTCATTGACCAGAACTGATACAGAAATGCACAGTATAACCCAACACCTTAGACTACGTTACTACATTGACAAACCCTATATCATCTCTTGCATCTGGTGCTCCTTAGTGGACTTTGCTTCCCGATGAAAACTGAAACCGGCTGTTTGAAGATGGTCTCTCTCTCTCTCGCTCGCTGGCAGAAGCTTGGTGCTTAGATTCTTCTTCTGGGTTTTCGAAATAATTCAATTCTACTCGATCGCTGCAAGATTTGGGTTTACACAGAGACAGATTTGGATCGAGGCAGAGTAGAGGAGTGGTTGATGAGAAGAAGTGTTGCTCTATAGCAGATCCGGCGACGGGCAGAGCCGGCGACGGGCAGAGCCGGCGACGGGCAGAGCCGGCGACAAAGCCGAGCTGGGAGTCGGACTCAAAAGAAAAAAACGACGGTGGGCAGATCTAAGTTTTTTTTTTTTTTTTAGAAAGGGATTTTTCCATCGTGAAAGAATGGGGTTGGTATTGAAAGAGAGTTGCTCCATAGCAGGGGTTCCAAAACCCTTGGTATAAACCCCCAGTATAATGAGTTTGTAAAATATTACCAGGGGTTAATCGAACCCTTGCTACATAACCCTTGGTATAGCTCCCTTTTTTTGTAGTGTGTGGCCAGCGGCCATTATTTAGCCAAATAGTGTTAGGGTTAATTATAAGGATTTTGGGTGTTTATATATGTACTTTGTGGTTCGAGTTTAATGATAAGAGAAGAAGAATAAAGTAGTTTTAGCAGTATTTTATGCGTTTTTCGGAGTACTAGCGGTAAAGTAGAATAGTGTTCCATTAGTGCATTGAAACGTTAATGCATCAAGTAGACCTGGGATGTAGTATCATTTTAAGCTTTTTGTAGCAATTTGTGTTTTTCAAGGTCTAACACAGACTATGATGATTTGAATAAGCAATGGATCAAGTTGGAGGTATAAGAGGGACATTTACTAGAAGACCAAAGGTAATTCGTCTACTATATGAAGCCAAATGGAGCAAGAAGTTTTCGTAAAGTCGTCATATAATCCCAAGAGGAGTTCACTGGATGAGAAAGGTTGAAACCCTAGATGATGATGGGAGCAGAAATCCGAAAACAAGAGAAAAACATCGTTGGGGAATTTGCCAGAATGGCTTCATTCCATTTTCTGAAGAGAGTATATACATCATTCTCTGCCTATTCACCACTACACTACAAAACAGAAAGGTAAAGTAGTTTTACTGTAGGATAACGGTAACTAGACTAACCACTACCATCACGCCACTTGGCGTTACATTATTTACTAACAGCTCTTCTATGCGACGCCGTTCTGTCTTGTAGAGTTGACTACTTAGGAGACACGGCGTCGTTTGGTCCAGCAGCTCTTTCTTCTTCGACCAAGGTGAAAGGAAGCCCAGGTCGATTCGTCCTTGAAGCTCGTCATCAATGGCTGCTCTCTGCATCCTTCCTTCACAGGCCCCCTCAAGCTGGGAGATACATGTCATGAACTCCCAGCTTGGAAAGAAGGAAATCGAAGCGTTCAGAAGAAAGTCCTTTGGTGAAGAAATCAGCAACCTGTTCTTCTGATTGAATGTGATGCAGAGACAATAATCCAGATCGCAGTCTTTCACGAGTTACATGGCAATCAACTTCAATGTGCTTTGTTCGCTCGTGAAAGACTGGATTTTCTGCAATATGAAGGGCGGATTGATTGTCGCAAAATACTTGAACTGGGTCTGGATGATCAACTCCATAGAATGCTAGAAGGGATTTTAACCATTGAACTTCACAAGAGAGTTGAGCCAAAGCTCGGTACTCTGCTTCTGAGGAGGAACGGGAAACTGTGGATTGCTTCTTACTCTTCCAGGTGATTAGAGAATTGCCGAGGAAGGTGCAGTAGCCTGTTACAGAACGTCTTGTATCAGGGCAAGTCGCCCAATCAGAATCACAGTAACCCTTGAGTTGAGCAGAATTAGAAGAAGAAAACCACAGTCCTTGAGATGGATGAGACTTCAGGTATCTCAAGATCCTGTGCAGTGCTTGAAGATGAACTGTGGTTGGGGCCCCCTGAAATTGGCAGAGCTGCTGGACAGGGAAGCATATGTCTGGTCTGGTGGTTGTGAGGTATTGAAGTTGGCCCAGAAGGTGACGAAAAACAGAGCCATCTGGAAGAGGAACACCATCAGATGCAGACAAGGAGGTTTTCATACTCATGGGAGTCTTAGCAGGCTTGGATTCAAGAAAGTCTGCCTCAGAAAGAAGTTCCAGACAGAATTTCCTTTGGCAAAGAGAGATCCCTGCAGCAGACCTGGCAATTTCAACACCAAGGAAGTACTTGAGAGTGCCCAGATCTTTGATTTTGAAAGAATGATGTAAATGCTGTTTTGTCTGCTTGATCAAATCAGCATCATTTCCAGCAATGATAAGATCATCAACATAGATGATCACAAACACACAAGAATCCTGTCTCTGTAACTTGAACACAGAATAATCATCAAACGACTGTATAAACCCAAAATCCTGAAGACAATGACTGAGTTTGAGATACCATTGTCGACTGGCTTGTTTAAGGCCATACAAAGACTTTCTGAGTCTACAAACTTTGCCTTGCATCCCTTCTTGATTCTTCAGATTAGGAGGCAATTCCATGAACACTTCCTCATCCAGATCACCATGTAAAAATGCGTTGCTAACATCCATTTGTTGTAAGTCCCAACCATTGATGGCAGCAACAGCAATTAACAACTTTACTGAATTCATTTTAGCCACAGGTGAATAGGTTTCCATAAAATCCACACCATGTGTTTGTGTGTACCCTTTTGCAACTAACCGTGCCCTGCACCTTTCAATTGAGCCACTAGGAAGATACTTGGTCTTATAAACCCACTTGTTGCCTACAACTGGTTTGTCAATTGGTCTGTCAACTATATCCCAAGTTCTGTTGGCATCCAAAGCTGCCATTTCTTCATTCATTGCATCATTCCAACAAGGAATGAGCACTGCCTGCTGATAAGAGTGTGGTTCAGGAAGAACAGTAATAGAGAGGGAAAAAAGTTTATGAGAAGGAGGTAAATGTGCATAACTGATGCAGTCACTGAGAGGGTACAGCAACTTGGAATCATGTGGAAGAGTAGTAGAAGAAAGCAAACTGACATGATAGTCAGATAAGTATGCAGGTTTCTTGATTGCTCTTTGAGGTTTATGAAGAGCAATGGGAGGTGTAGGGGCAGAAGGAGAAGGAGAAGGAGAAGATGAGGAAGGAGAAGAATCAGGATCATCTGATCCAGAAGAAGGAGAATAATCTGGATCAGTGGTCTCATGGATGTTGTGGTCTGTAGGTAGAATAGGCTCTGAGTCATAAAGGTAAGGAAGAGAGGGTGAATTAGAACTAGAACCAGTATCAGCAGCAGTAGTAACCACAGTCTTGAAGGGGAAGACTTCTTCATGGAAGACAACATCCCTACTAACAAATACTTGTAACTTGTCCAAATCATACAGTTTATATCCCTTCACATCAAAAGGGAACCCTATGAACACTGCTCTTCTGGCCCTAGGGTCAAATTTACCTTTGTGATCATCAAGATCAGTGGCATAGGCCATACAACCAAACACCCTGAGGGTACTGTAATCTGGTGGAACACCATAGAGACATTCAAAGGGAGACTTGTTCTCTAAGACAGGTGTAGGTATCCGATTAATCAGATAGGCAGCATGTAGCACAAAGTGACTCCAAAAACTCTTAGGTAAACCTGACTGAAGTTTAAGGGATCTAGCTACATTCAATAGGTGTTGATGCTTCCTCTCGACCCTGCCATTTTGTTGAGCAGTTCTAACACAACTCATTTGATGTATAATGCCCTGTGATTGATAGAAATCAACCATGTTGAACTCCTGTCCTTGATCAGATCGAATGATCTTCACATGTTTGGCAAACTGAGTTTTTACCATCAAACAAAAGGATTGCAGTAATGCTCTAGTCTCAGACTTGAAACTCATAAGAAACAACCAAGTACATCGACTGAAATCATCCACTATGGTAAGAAAATACTTAAAACCATCATGTGAAACTACATCAACTGGTCCCCAAATGTCAACGTGGATCAAATCAAAAACACTCTTGCTACGAGAATGACTAAGAGGAAAAGGGATTCTCTTTTGTTTGGACAATTGGCATATCTCACAATGAGAAGAAGAAGGAACTGTAACTTCATTACAATGTTGGTGAATAGTTTGCAATCTAGGAAGTGATAAATGGCCGAGCCTAAGATGCCACAAAGATGAATCCTGACTGGTCTTCACTCCACAGATTTGAGGTAAGGTAGTGTTTAGGTCTCCAGCAGCACTCCCAAGCAAGTAGAGTCCTCTATCTACCTGGATTGAACCAATCTTCTGTTGTGATATTAGGTCCTGAATACAACAGAAGTCGGATTCAAACATGAGTGATACTGGAGTGTTTTTGGTTAACTGGCTGACAGAAATGAGATTATAAGAGAAGGAAGGCACCAACAAGACATTGGTGAGAAGAATGCCACAAGGCAGCTTAACTAGACCTACATGAGTCACTTTAGATTGTTGACCATTAGGGAGATTAACAAACATATTGTGAACTTCCTGTGATCTCAAAAACAGATTCACATTGCAAACAATGTGATCACTAGCACCTGTATCAAGCACCCATACAGCAGAAGAAACATTCTGGGAGTTGATAGAAAAGCAAGTGCTACCTGAAACAGTGAGGCGTGTAGAACTCGGACGAGTTAACACTGCATTAGATTGAGAAAATTGGGCTGGTGGGTGAGCAGGTTGCTGCTGAAGGAGATTACGCAGCTTATGAATCTCATCAGCAGAAAACCAGATGGATTGACCCTCCTGACTAGTCCTGTTCTCAGAAACTGGACTGCTGGGACTCTGAGAACTTCCTCCAGAAGATACCACTCCATCAGTACCATTGGTATCAACAGAACCAGCAAAACTTCTACCACCTGCCTCATTCTTCCTTTTGTTCTTCAACTTAAAACAATCCTCTATCAGATGATTGTCCTTCTTGCAATAACGGCAAAACAGTTCCTGAGGTTTCTTGCCATCTTTGCCAGTTTCTCTTCTCTGACCAGACTGACCAGGCAAAGCTGCAAGAGCAATAGATTCAGCAGTGGCCTTGGTCTTACCATTGTTCATTTGCCTTTCCAACTGAACAACAGCCCTGTAAACAGTGTCTATATCAGGCAGAGGGTCAAGCATGAGCATCTGAGTCTTGACTTGTTGATAAGTCTCATTCAAGCCTAGAAGAAATCGAATCACTCTACCCCTGTCCCGATACCTGATCACCGTTTCATAAGTTTTTGAAGCGCAGTCACAAACAGGAATCGGTTCATAATGTTGCTGCTCATCCCACAAAAGTTTCAGATCAGTGTGATATTGTCGAACCGTTTTGTTATGCTGCTTAGTAAGATCCACTTTCTCTTGTAGATTAGCGATTCTAACAGAATCACCTTGACTGAACTTGGATTTCAGGTATTCCCAAGCATCAGCAGCAGATCTGATGTTTCTCAGACTAGGAACGATATCCTCAGAAACAGAATTACGAATCCAACAGAGTATGGTGCCATTGCACCTATCCCAAGTACTACGAGAAGGATCGGTTTCATCAGGTACCTGAACTGTGCCGTCGATGAAACCCCATTTGTTCTTCGTTCTCAGGGCAACCTCCATGGATTCGCTCCAGAGAAGGTAATTGTCATCGTTGAGCTTGAAACTGATGACTGGTAGAAAAGAGTTGTCACTGGCAGCTAAATACAGAGGGTTGGAATATGGGTCTTCATAACGAGCCGCTTGGGTCGTGGTGGACGTCCCAGAATTAGGAGAAGCTTGATCAGCCATTAGAACAGCAGGATCGTTGTTTTAGAGACTTGTGAGGAAGAAAGGAAAAACGGAAAAGAGGACCGAGCTGGATCAGCAACGGCGCTCTGATACCATGAGAAAGGTTGAAACCCTAGATGATGATGGGAGCAGAAATCCGAAAACAAGAGAAAAACATCGTTGGGGAATTTGCCAGAATGGCTTCATTCCATTTTCTGAAGAGAGTATATACATCATTCTCTGCCTATTCACCACTACACTACAAAACAGAAAGGTAAAGTAGTTTTACTGTAGGATAACGGTAACTAGACTAACCACTACCATCACGCCACTTGGCGTTACATTATTTACTAACAGCTCTTCTATGCGACGCCGTTCTGTCTTGTAGAGTTGACTACTTAGGAGACACGGCGTCGTTTGGTCCAGCAGCTCTTTCTTCTTCGACCAAGGTGAAAGGAAGCCCAGGTCGATTCGTCCTTGAAGCTCGTCATCAATGGCTGCTCTCTGCATCCTTCCTTCACACTGGAATTTTTTTTTCCCAAACATGAGAAGAAAACTGAGTAAAAATCACATTGTCAGCCATCTAAAATTTTAACTTGCAACTTATTAAACAGCCTACCTATTCCATTCCTCTCTAGAGCGCCCACAACAAAAACTAAAGATAAATACACAAACAATCCGTACAAGCAGCCATGTATAGTTCACTGTACCATGTACACTATTCAGAAGTTTGACCTTTTTAATAAAATCTATCCATGTAATCCAACGTAATAGATCTCAGTTTTCCCCTTTTCTTCAGAAAGATGATTTAAGCTGACATTTCAAAAATAAAAATTCAACTGCGGTGGGTGGGTCAAGATTTCTTACCTTGGCCCTTTCTTTTAAATGGTTTCCGCCGCGGCGGCGGCGGCTTATTCCGACGATCAACCTTTGATAATTTACTACGAGCTCATTCCACGACGCGGTAAATAATATTATAGAGGAAGCTGCCTTGGAAAACTGGATAATGAAAATGAAGGGTTTGAAATTGTTAATTGAGAGGATATTAGATATTATATATGTCACAGTTATTCAGAGAGACGAGGACCAATGGTTTTGACGTCATGTATAAAAAATCATATTAGATAATTGACTTAAATTGTTGATGAAGAACTTTACGGAGTTTATATACAATAGATAATGTATGTACTGTTACTATAATAACAATGTCAAACATATAACTATTGTGAAGGGTCATTTTGTGTAGAAATAAATATTATGCTGTGAGAGAATCATAAACGAATTTAAAGTTTGCACATATCTAGTGTCCTTTAGGGTGTTCCGGGACACCCTAAAATTTGGGAGAACGATTATCCAACTCCCGGTAGTAGTTTCGTATGGATAAAAAAAATTATAATTGGTAATTCGGGATACCCTTAAATTTTGAAAAATGATTATCCTGTCCTCGGTAATAGTTTGCGTATGATTAAAAATATATAAGTAGTACTCTGTGTTATTCAAACCTAGGATACTACTATTATTAAACATATAGCTCTAGGTTGGTTGCAACTCATTTGTTGTTTTATTTTAAACACTATGTTATAGTAAAAATACTATTCTTTATTCCCAATTATTTTCAAAACTTAACAATTAAACTCATTCAAGCTATCCTTAATTTGAATTGATTTTATAGGTATAGTGTAAGAGTTCAAAGAGTGTTTCAAGTTTGAATTACATCAGGAATAACGTTAGAAATCGAATATGCGATTAGTTCGGGAATTATTGTCTAATATGGTATATTTGCACTAGTCGGATATTTTTTTGATTTATGAATTATTTAATTTAATTTTTAATTAAATTTAATTTTTGGAAGAGGACACCCCTATAAAAAATTTCTGGATCCACACTGCACATATCTATATGATATATCTAGCGGCGGATCCAGAACACAGAAGAGCACTAGGTCGCTTTTCATTATAAAATTAAACCAAAAAAATATAATGATTATAGGTTTTTTTTACAATGTCAATTCTACACAGCGGTATTTTAGTTTAACGAATGCATCAATAATGGAGTCCACATTCATACCAATAATATACACTATTTCAAATAAAATACTTAAGCAATCGGCGAGATATTCATCACTCATTTTGTTGCGCAAATAAGTTTTCACATGTTTCATTGTTGAAAAGGTTCTCTCCGTAGTAGCTGTTGAAACGAGCGACGTCAATACTAGACAAATCAATCAACTAATCAATTTGCATTGTGCGTCCATCCCTACATCCACCAGCTGCTCTAATAAATTTTCAAGGGAACAAACCTCATATTTCTTTTAGTATTTTATGTTTTAGACTTTTAGAATTATAGGTTTCATTGTTTTCTTAGACGAATAATCTCTGAAGTTGGAATTTGTAGGCTAAATTTAGACTAGTGATTTGATTATGTTCATCTGAATTATTTTTCTGATTATATGCAATCTTATTATAAAATAATACTGAGTTGAATGGATAAAATCAAAAAATTTATAAGTACTATACTAACACCGGATCCAGAGGAGGGCTGAGGCGGGACCGGGGCCACCTTGGATCCGTCACTGGATATATCTATTATACACAGGGTGGATTTAAATGAAAGATAGATGTGTCATGTAGTCCATATTGATTCGGGACCTACTTTAGTTTTGGAAGAATCCAAAAAAATATAGAAATAGTATGCTAAAGATGGATTTGAAACATAACTTCATTGTGATAAGTTTATGTATCTATTAATAAATTACAACTTATCTTAATAAATATATATATTAGGGATGGCAATGGGGCGCGTTTGGGGTGGGTTTGTCTAAACCATCCCTATCCCCATCTTCAAATATCCAAACCCATACCCGCCCCATACACATGCGGGAAAATGTTTGGCAAACCCATCCCCATACCCGTGGGTTTCGGGTACCCATGGGTAATACCTGTACCTGTACATCCGACATTATTATCCTAAAATTGACAAGAAAAGTTTTAACTACAACTCTAAACGTATCTATTATATCACGAATTCAACAAAATACGATCATTTTCTTAATACAGTTCAAAGAATATGATCCTAAAACATTCGTTAATACATAATATAGAGTATAATATTTTTCAAATTATTATGTTCTAACTCTGATACATCTACTAAGAAATAATTAACTAACATAATCTTGTTGACAAGGGGGAAAGTGAAAGAGTGAAAGGAGAATTGAGGGAAATGAATTAGGTTTTGATTAAGGTGGTCACTCAATTGCATTTCTACTATTTATTTCCTCGAGTTATCCTCATCATCATTGATAGATTACAATTTGATCTACATATTTTTGTATATGTGAAGAAATTCTCTTGGTGGGCGGATATGGGTATGGGTATGGGGCGGGGGAGGCTAAAACCATACCCGCCCCATACCCATCAAACTTTTTGCGGGTTTTACCCATACCCGCCCCATACCCAGTCAAAGCGGGGATTACCCGCGTTGACTGGGTCGGGGGCGATCGGGTACCCGCGGCCATAGGTTTGATTGTCATCCCTAGAGGCATCTATGATATATGCTGAATTTTGGATGTATAGAATACATCATTGTCATTTTTAAATTATCATGAAATCATTAACAAATTATTTGTATAAACATAGATTCTAATTCATATGATACACTATCATTTTAACATAATTTGAAATCATGTAGGAGGACCGTAGGATCCTATGTTTTCATGTTTTGATGGGGTGCTATTTGTTTTTTTTTTTCTCCTTCTCTTTTGTTTTAATAGGATATTATTTAGGAGATGAAACCGTAGTTCCCTCTCCATTTTATGCTTTCACATTTTCCTTTATTTGTTTTTGTTTGAACCCAAAATAAAGAAGGGGATCATTCTTAGCTAAGCCATCTAGTTCTACGCTCGCGTATCTCATCTAGAAAGAAACCGTTCCGACCATCGGCCGATTGTTTGTGATTCGTTGGGGGGAAGAAGACGAAGAGGTGAAATGGGGACATGAGAATTGTGGGCGGGTGGTAGATGAAGCCTGGACGGAAGCTACAGGGGACATTTTTACAAAAATTCAGCAGGTTCAAGAAAAGTTGGATGGATGGAGCAAAACAACATTCCCAAATTTCCGCAAGCAAAAAGCCAGGATCAAACGAGCCCTTAAGGCGCTAGACAGAAGGGAACCAACGGATAGTGTTATCATGCAACGGAAGCAACTACAGGAGGAACTAGAGGATGTCGAGTGTGATGAAGAGATCTTCTGGCAACAACGGAGTAGGGCGGATTGGCTTAGAGAAGGGGACAAAAATACCAGATTTTTCCACACAAAAGCTACCGCTAGGAGACCGAGGAATACCATAGAAAAACTAAAAGATGAAATGGGTCAATGGTGGTGTGGAACGGAACAGGCGATGGAGTGTATAACCCGTTACTTTAGCTCTTTGTTTCATGCAGGTGAGAGACCAGTGCAAACCCCCGTCCTTGACTCGGTTGTACGGAGGGTGAGCGAGAGGGATAATGAAGCACTAACTCGTCCACTTTCTAGGGATGAGTTGTATACGACATTGCGACAAATGGGTAAACGCAAGGCGCCAAGAGATGATGGTTTGTCGGTCTTCCTTTTTCTAAGGTATTGGCATATCGTGGGCGATGATGTTACGAATTTGATTATGCACATCTTAGAATCTGAGTCTATGCCTCAGGGCCTGAATCATACGTTAATTGCACTGATTCCGAAGATAAAAGATCCGACAATGGCAAAGGAGTTTTGACCGATTAGTTTGTGCAACGTTCTATATAAGATCTTGTCAAAGGCGTTGGCGAACCGGTTGAAGGGACTTCTTGGTGGGACAATCTCCCAAGAGCAGAGCGCTTTTGTTCAGGGAAGGTTCATTGTAGACAATGTCTTGGCTGCTTTTGAATGCTTCCATACGATGAAGAAGAAGACTAAGGCCAAGGTGGGATACTTTGCAGCAAAGACAAATATGGCGAAAGCCTATGACAGGGTCGAGTGGTGGTTTCTAGAGGAGATGATGCGGCGGCTGGGGTTTGCGGATTGTTGGATCCGGATGATTATGTTATGTGTCCAGTCAGTTACTTATGCAGTTTTGGTGAATGGACACAAGTCAGAGGTGATCATACCGAGTCGGGGGCTAAGGCAAGGAGACCCTCTATCTCCATATTTGTTCCTTATGGTGGCGGAGGGACTGTCGGCTTACACCTTGAAGGCAGTGATGGAGAAGCGTATTCATGGACTTTCAGTTGCGCAGGGCGCCCCGTTGGTGTCTCACTTGTTTTTCGCTGACGACTCTATCTTTTTTGCTAGGGCCACAGTACAGGAGAGTGAGCACCTCCGCCGCATTCTGACGAACTATGAGAGGGATTCGGGACAACTGGTGAGCTTTGAGAAGTCGGAAGTGAGTTTTGGCTCTAACGTTAAGCCACATTAGAGGCTACAGGTTAGTTCGATATTGGGCATGAAGGCGGTGGAGAAGCATGAAAAATATTTGGGTTTGGTGACTGAGGTGGGGAGGTCGAAGAAGGAGCTTTTTGTGTATCTAAAGGACCGTGTTCGAAAGAAGCTTGCAGGGTGGAAAGAGCAAGTTATGTCCGTTGCGGCGAGAGAAGTTCTAATTAAGTCAGTGGCGCAGGCACAGTTGACTTACACTATGTCCGTGTTTAAGGTTCCGGATGGGATAATCGATGATATCCATGGGATGATCACGAGGTTTTGGTGGGGACAGAAGGGGGAAGAGAAGAGAATACCATGGGTGGCGAGGGAGTCTCTCATCTGCTCAAAAGCTGAGGGGGGAATGGGTTTCCGGGACATCCGAGGTTTTAACCAGGCTCTACTAGCTCGCCAATTATGGAGTCTATACCAGAGGTCGGATTCGTTAATTGCTCGTTTGTTTCAAGCTAAGTACCATAAGCATAATTCGTTGTTGGACGCGAAGATTGGGTATAAACTGAGATATGTTTGGCGAAGTCTCTTGAGTGCCCAAGAATTCCTGGTCAGTGGGATGAGATGGCGTATCGGAAATGGCTCCCGGGTTCGGATTTGGGGTGATCGTTGGTTGCCTACGGCCCCGGGGTATATTGTTCAGTCGGCCCCGATGGGCTTGGAGGTTGATTCAGCAGTGAGGGAGCTTATTGATGAAACCACAAACCAGTGGGATGTTCCCCTCATTGAGAGCTGCTTCACAAGAGAAATGGCGGATGAAATTTGTCAAATTCCGTTACGGAGTGTGGAAGAGATTGATAAGATGATCTGGGCTTTGAGTAGGGATGGGAAGTACACAGCTAAGGAAGGGTACAAAAATTGGTTGGAGGATGTACGTGTAGAGAAGGGTCTGCCGGTGGTAGGGGAATCAGAAATGTTTGTGGTCGATGAAGGTGCCACCAAAGGTCCGTATTTTTATGTGAAGATTTGCGAGAGAATCGCTTGCCACTGGAGCTCGTGTTCCGGAAAAGAGCCAGAAGCGAGGCGATGCGTGCCCTTTCTGTAATATCCGGGAAACCCAAACACATTTATTTTATGACTATGCGTGGGCTAGCCGCTTGTGGAGAACGTCACAGGTGGCGTCACTGTTCGAGAAGAAGGGATCGTTGAGGTGCCTGGATTGGGTGGAAAGAGTAACGAAGGAAGCCTCGAAGAAGGATCTTGAGGATTGGAGTGCAGCTGCCAAATAAGTGGGAGAGGCCAGCGGAAGGATACGTGAAAGTGAATACTGTCGTGGGGATTGATTTGTTGGGGGCAGGATTGGGGGTCGTCGTGCGCGATCATCAGGGCAGTTTCCTCCTGGCAGTAGCGAAGAGGATCAAAGGAGTGAAGGAGGTGGAGATGGGGGAAGCTCTCGCAGCAGAGCTCGGTATGCTTCTTATCTGGCAACATCAACTGGGAACCCCGATCCTGGAAATGGATTGTTTGAATGTGGAGCGATTCGCGAGGCGGGGGAGAATGATACTGAGCTTGGCATTATTTGCCGTGAGATACGAAGGCGGCTGGATATAACAGGAGGTCTGGCAAGGCATGTCGGTCGCGATTCTAATGGGGGCAGCACATGTTATGGCACATACACAGACAAGATGGAATGTAGCGGAAGTGTGGTTTGACAGTCCGCCAGTTTTTTTGATTGATCAATTAAGTCGGGATAATGTAATAGCTTCTATTGATCAATAAAGCTCCGCAGAGGTTTATATAAAAAATGCCATCTAGTTCTACTAAAATTGGAATGGAAAATGAGGTAAAACGTTCCAATCCTTTGCATTGTTATCCTATATAGAGTTTAGTCTACCGAGTACAGTGCCCTGTTTAAAGTGTGGGGTGGAAAGGTTGTCACATTTGTTTCTCATTATGATTTATACTTCCTATATGATTAGTCGTGAATTTTCAATGTTTTCGATTCCCTTTAATCATTTTAAATAGTTATGATTTATGTGTAGATTTTTCAAAATGCTAAGAGAATGACACACCGATAAAAGTTTTGGGTTTCCGCCAATCTGTTGCATCGATTAGATTGAGGGGAGGTTCTTGCGAGAATGAAAATGAAAGAATGGAGATAGGTTAAAAATTTATGATGACCCCTCTCTGCCTATCGATTGACTAAGGGGACTAAGGGTCGATGGTCCCTAAGCAGTAAGCACATGACCCATGCTCCACAAGGTAAATTTGGGTTAACACAAAAATATCTCAGGGACGAGTTAGGAACTAATGAAAATTTTGGGCCGGATTTCAAAATACATGAAGATGGGTAGTTATTTCTAAATTCAGATAATGTCGATTTTTAAAATCCATCGTGTCTGAAATCACTCAGTTTTGAATGTCTTTCCAAACGAGAAATTGTGCCACAATTCCTCACTACAATAGCCCATCCAAACAATAAGAGTTTGCATCCTAACCTATTCCTGTTTAAATTCGCTAAGAAGGTTTGGTGACATCTCTTTAATCCCACCCGCATGCATATTGTAGTTTAAGTGTGTCATCCAAACAAAGTGCTCGTGGAAGTCCCAACAGAGTGCACACTCTTTTGATTGGTTGTGTATTGTTCCTATTATTGGATTGAGCCAGTCTATGAATGGGGACATATCGTAGTGTGCTTAGTTATCGACTGGGTGTCCCGTTATTTTTTGTATCTAGATCTTGTTCTGCTTGTTCATGTATCTTTGATGGTGATGTCTTTGGGGATCATGTTGTGTCCTGTGCTGGCATTGTGGGCATTAAGCATCGACATAACCTCGTTTGAGACACCTTACTGGACATATGTTACAAGTCTGAGATTTCTGTCAGAAGGGAGGTTGATATCAGTTTGGTTGATGGGCATGGCGGACCCCTTCGTCCTGCGGATTTGCTGCTTTATTCCTGGGACAGGGTGCGAGATGTGTGTATTGATTTGACTGGGTCTTCTCCTTTGACTCAGGCTGGGATGACCAGTTTTGTGCCGAGCCGAGTTGTTGTTGATGCTGCTCGACGAAAGTGTGCCAAGTATCGGGACTTGTGCATGACAGCTAGTTACTGGTTCCTGCTCTTTTTAGGGCTGAAAATTTGTCTGTCTCGTCCCTGTCCCGTCCCTGACCCTATCTGACCCATCCCTGAAGTAGAGGTGTTCAAACGGTTTGGTTACCATGGTAGTATTTGGCTAATTTGGTTTGGTTAATTTCGATAATTGGTTTGGTTTGGTTAAAAATTTAGCTTGTTTGGTTTAGGTGGCTTGGTTTGGTTTCAGGCACTCCTAACCAATCAAACCAAATTAACCAGTTAAGTAATTTGTCATATATCTAATATATATTATATACACATACTTAATACTTTGCATAACCACTCAAGAGTCAAATGTAAAATAATTCCATTTGTTACATGTATTTACATTAAGGGTTAACTATAATTATGTGGATTGTTGTGTGTTGTTCATTATATAAATTGCAAATTGATGCACTAACTGAAAAATTTTCTCACTTAATGATAATGTGGTGTTATATTGGTTATTTTGGTTAACCAATTAACCAAACCGAATAAACTTTAGTTTGGTTAATTTGGTTGTTGTATTAGTTTGGACGGTTTGGTTATGATATTGTATTCCATGGTTAATAGATTTTAGACTTATTTGGTTTGGTTATTACCATCGTAACCATTTGAACACCCCTACCCTGAAGGGTCAAGATGTATAACTGACCTGTCCCATCCCTGTCTCCTTCTTGACCCTGTCTGACTCTCAAGGGAAGGGACGGGACGGGCCGGGTCAGTGGGTCGACCCTAATCAACACACTACTCTTTACAAATTATGTTTTGATACCCAAATTATTTTTTCTTACAATTTAGTATCTAATTTTTTTTTACAAATAAGTCTATAAATTTTGATGGTAAAATAATGTTTTGGTACCCAAAATTTTAGTTTTTACAAATTAGTACCTAAACTTTTAAAACTTTACAAAAAGGTCCACTGTGGTGTGAGATTTGTTGTTGCTAAGGGTCACAGGGTCAAAACCTGACCCGCCCCTAAGTTGTCCCTACCCGTCCCGACCCTTACAGGGTCAACAAATGACCCGTCCCTAATCTGTCCCTGTAGACAAACTGACCCGTCCCGACCCTTAGGGACGGGATGGGTCAGTGGGTCTTCCCGGTCAAGGTTTCACCCCTAGCCCTTTTCTTTCTCTTCGCTGGGAGAGTTAGATACGGAGGTTGTGGCTTTGCTTAAGCGCATCCAAAAATTCTCTGTGTCTTATGATGCAGGGGCTCGGACGGCCGTGTACGTTTTCACTAGACTCAACTTTGTTATTGCTAAGGAGATGGGAGCCCAAATTGTATCTGGGTTGCCTACTAATTTTCTGTAGGCCTGATATAATCTGTATTTCAGATTATTGTTATAAAGAAAAAACAACAAATGAAAGACAAAAATCACAAAGACCAAACAATTTTCGAAACACCAAAGGGAATTCCTCAAATGGATCTGAAAGTAGGTTGTAGAAAGTTCAGGGACCAAAAAATCAACTGCACTACACTGAAGTATCTGATATCATATTTTCCTAACGGTAATGTAACGAAATCTCTTATGTTCCGGATAGAAAGGCTCTTCCCAGTTCCCACTTATCCACAGCTCACAATCTATCAAATTTCCACACAGCTTCTCACTCACTCCCACAACAATGGCGGCTTTCTTTTCCTTCTCCACTTCACTTCTTCCCCCCTCAAAACCCTTCTTCTCTTCGTCTCCCTTGAATTCCCAATCAATCCCCTTTAGGAAAACCCCCATCTTGTCTCCAACAACCCCCCTCGCAGCCCTCACATCAACGGCGGAGGCGCCGCCGGCCATCGCGACCTTCTGGGAATGGCTGAGCGAGCGAGGCGTGATCTCCGGCAAGACCCCGGTGAGACCCGGCATGGGCGCCGAAGGTCTGGGCCTGGTAGCGCGAAGGGATATCGGGCGAAATGAGGTCGTATTGGAAGTGCCCAAGAAGCTCTGGATCAACCCGGAATCCGTGGCGGGTTCCGAAATTGGGGGAATCTGCGGCGGGCTGAAGCCGTGGATCTCCGTCGCTCTGTTCTTAATTAGGGAGAAGTCGAAGAAGGAACGCTCGGAGTTGAAGGCTTACTTGGATGTGCTCCCCGAGACCACCGATTCCACTATATTTTGGTGGGTTCTCGGGTCATGACCCTGATTTTGTTCCACCGGTGTTGATGTAGTTGATTGATTGATAATTTGTGGGTTGATGAAACTTGTTTGTTTCTTTCTTGTGGAATTCAGTGCAGGTCAGAAAAGGAGCTTGTAGAACTTCAAGGTTGGTTGCCATTTTCTGTGCTTTCTATGATTTTCATGAAATTTTTCATGTCTTCATACATTGCATTAATGGCACTTCTCTAATGGCTTTAGGAACTCAACTGCTGAGCACAACTACAGGAGTAAAGCAATACTTGCAGAGGGAGTTTCAGAGAGTTGAACAAGAGATTTTAGAACCTAATTCGCGGCTGTTTCCTTCCCCTGTGACACTGGAAGATTTCACCTGGGCATTTGGAATTCTCAGATCAAGAGCATTCTCTAGGCTTCGCGGCGAAAATCTTGTTCTCATCCCTCTTGCAGACTTGGTAAGCCCTTTGTTTCTTTTCTTGGGGGACAAAAAGAAGTCTACTATTGAGAATAGCCCCTTTCCCAGAACATGAAGTTGATGGTTGGTTACTGTGATATGCTTTCTGGGATATCTTTAGGTGAATCACAGCCCTGATATAACAACTGAAGATTATGCTTATGAGATTAAAGGCGGGGGTCTTTTCTCCCGAGATCTCTTGTTTTCTTTGAGATCCCCAGTCTCAGTGAAGGCTGGTGAGCAGGTAAAACTATCTCCAGCTTCAAATTATGGTTAAGGGCTACTGATGGATCCAAATGTATGTTTTTTTGCTTGCTTGTTCAAATTGCTATCTTGTGAACCGTTTGTGAAGCTGAATCCGCTCACATCTTCTCATGCCTAAACACTTGATGAAACTGTAGAACGCCTTGAATTGTTTGGTCGTTTGTGTTGACTAGAGTTTCCTGGGGCGTTTTGATTCAACAGGTTCTGATTCAGTATGATCTAAACAAGAGTAATGCAGAATTAGCTCTAGACTATGGATTCATAGAGTCAAAATCCGACCGCAATGTCTATACCTTGACCCTTCAGATCTCCGAATCAGATCAGTTCGCTGGAGACAAGCTCGACATTGCCGAGACAAACGGCTTGGGAGAGACAGCAGAGTTCGACATAATCTTAGGCTATCCTCTACCAGCTAAACTGCTTCCATACTTGCGCCTTGTTGCACTTGGAGGCACAGATGCTTTCCTATTGGAATCTATCTTCAGCAACACGATCTGGGGCCATCTTGAATTGCCTGTAAGCCGTGCCAATGAGGAGCTTGTTTGCCGGGTGGTTCGAGATGCCTGCAAAACTGCTCTTTCTGGGTATCAGACAACCATCGAAGAGGTGAGATCTCTCTTACATGTCCCTTGAGGATCTTTAGCATTTTTCTGGTACCAGTAACCTAATTGGGAGGGAAAATGTTACCAGGATGAGAAGTTGATGGAAGGGGAAGGTTTGAGTGCAAGGCTTGGTATTGCAGTGGGAGTAAGAGCAGGAGAGAAGAAGGTTTTGCAGCAAATTGACGAGTTTTTCAAGCAACGAGAGGAAGAGCTGGACGAGATTGAATACTACCAAGAAAGAAGGCTCAAGGATCTTGGTCTGGTTGGAGAACAAGGTGACATCATCTTCTGGGAGTAGTTCCATATATAAGACAAACAGCAGATCAATTTGAGAATCCACAATATAGAGGCATTTAAGGGCATTATTTGTCAGAAGAGCCTCTGATTAATCAGAGAAAGCATTAAAATGTGAGAGCCAAAGTCAATGTATTGCTGGAGGAAATTTTCTTTCTTTGATGTGGGCAGTGTGACTACTACAAGAGGCTTACAGCCAAATGTTCTTGAGCTGGAAAATGAGAATGCTACACTTGCAAACTTTGAAACTGTGAGATTATCTAACACTCAGTGATCTTCACCAGAAGGAAAAGAGGGGAAAACAAAAAGAATAGATAACTATCGACAAAGGTGAAAAAGAAACTAAATGGGGGATCACCTTTTTCTTGCTGTTTCTTTCAAAGGGCCTCAACTTGTGTGTATAACCTTCTGAGTCTCATTGCGGTCATTAAAGCCACCAACCGCCTGTGCATAACATTGAGGGGGACACCTCACTTCCTTTGTGAGCTTCTCTCCTAGCTATGTGTCATGAGCTACAACACTTATGCCATGCCATCAACATCAAGGGACGGAACTGGAGTTGGATTTACCACTGCCAAGTAGGTCATCACAATTTGTTGTTCCCTCACAAAGACACTCTACAGGGTTTGAGTAGAAGTAATCCTCCTCCTTTGGCTTGTCTGGGATGACCCTGCGGCGAATTGGCTGCCCCATTCTTTTCTCGTGTGCTTCCCTGACAGCGACTGTAAATTCATTCCATGGAAGTGTACCATTCTGGTGCAAATTCAGCAGCTCTACGAGTCTTCTCCGGTCAAGCAGAATTGTCTTTCTGAATCCAAGATACCTACACCAAGCTCTCTAGTCAGAAACCATGTATGGGGTCTGTTTGTTTTAGCCAAAAAATAACAGAGAAAATAATCGACTTAAGAGCTACAGCAAACTTTACACTCTAAATCTAACTTTTTACCATAAATCTCAAAACTCTTTAAAAGCAGAATCTCCTAGAAAACTTCTTCATTTCTGCAAAAACTAAAAAAAAAAAAATAATATATTTCTGCAAAATTCAAACGAGCACACCCTTGGTGAAAGAATATGTTCCCTTTAGTAACGAGAAGCATGACATTCACCAGTGACCATGTACCTGCGATGACCTTCGACCACTTTTGCCATATTTCCGTCGTAGGTAGGAACGAAAGTATTGCTAGCTACTGAGACCATAAAATCCAGGGCAGCCATTTGAGATGAATGATTCTGGAACTGCTGCAGCTCCAATGGATCTAATAATGTTTCCTTTCTCACCTGAAACACATCTGTGAGGCCAAGATTTCCGAGATATAATAGTCTATATGTAAGAAGTCCAGCACTAAGAAACTCACAATACGAGGGAAAGCAGCTCTTAGTGCTGCAAGCCTACGTTCACTGCCATATATTTCACCAGCTGCTACATATATCTGAGTTTCCTTGTCAACCCCTAATGCTTGTAAAACTAATGCTGCTTCTTCTGGAGTTAGAGGGCATAAGCCTTGGGATCTTCTCTCCTCGGAGTTTATCTCTTTTTCTCTCCACCAAGGGTATGCATACCTGATTCAGAAGCACAACACATTGAATAAACTTGAGACCACCCATCAAAAGTTGAGAAATATGATCATATCAACCAAGGCGTTGAAGGGTAGGTGATTGTTTCAACTCTTAGATGCATAATTGCATAAATAAACTCTGAGAACACAGACCGTTCAAAGGACTACATATCAAGTTATGAAATCAGTCAGGATATCAAAGTTGGGAAGCAAGAGACGCCATTTTGAGATGTTTTTTCCCACTTAGTGCAAGACTACTCTTGTTTATGTTTTAGGTTTCCTCTCCTCATGCACTCATAGCAGCTATTCAATATAGTCCAGTATTTTCTTGTAAGGGTTTGGAAGCAATATGATAAAGACTGCAAACCTTAGCCGTTTGAGTTCTTCAGCTTCTTCCCGTGTACAGCCATGAGTGCAACCAGAGAAAGCCAACATGTCCATCTCATATCTTAGATGCAAAGCCATATAAGGTCCCCTTTCATGAATAATCTGTACCAATTTGTGGCCCAAACTCTCAATTTGAGGAGTGAATTTTAGTGCCTGGAAATTAACACGGCACCGGAGCTTCTGAAGTTCAAGTGGAATCATGTTGTTAGCCAAGCGTGCATCTGTCCGATTAAAGTGCAACACCTTTGACTTGTTGAAAAGTGGCAAAATCTGTGGCGCAAGAATCAAAGGGGAGTCCAAAGACAAGGGAAAGGTAAACTTAGGAATATTACACGGCCACAATGTACAGCTTATAGTACCATCATAAGCCAGAAATGCAAGCTAGGAAGAAGTGAACAAACCTGCTGTAGGTAGTATTTTTCATTTGACCAGCTAACAGGTGGCATCTCCAATACTCTATGTCTATACTTCTTACTAATCCTCTTTGGCAGTCTTCTAACAATTCGAATTTCGTCCCTCAGTGAGTCGATGAAATGTCTCACGTCAAAGATGTCTTCGAAATCACTGTGGGAAAAAATATGAAAGTCAAACCATTTAGGAGAACAGAGGAGAAGAACCCACATCAGAATTTATAGAGGAAAACAAATATACCTGGGGTCAGCCCAAAAAGATGTTTTATCAAGCTCTGGAACAACCAAGGTAAGGTTCAATAGCCGAGCAACAGCCACCATGTCACAAATCTAGAATATGGCATTCAACTCAGGTTAATGATCTAAAGAGATATGGAGCACGTAAGTGACAGCAGAGGTAAGACTACACACCGCTGAGCGCATCTGATTCAAACCTCCATTGCAGGACACCTTAAGGAAACCATTACTGGTATAATTTCCTGCAACATTTTGTTAGTGACTAACATCAATATTGTCTTCGGTGGATGATGAACACAAATCCTAGCAATAAAGAGATTTGCATTTCCATTTGGGCTAATTGAAAACAGGACTACATGGTTGATACACCGAGTATTTGACTTGTAAGTGACAGATGCAACATGGTTAAGATGACTTATCCGTTAAATTCATCCTAGGAGTAATCAACCTAAATTCCTGGTCATTCATTTACAACTAAGCTACTGTTCAGTATGTAATGGCACCACCAACTCTGGAATCCTTCAACGAGAAGCCACATAACAGGCACCAGTGAAAAAGAAAGATCATTGAATCAGAAGAAAGTTCGATCAAGTTGAGAGGTAGGTAGGTAGCTTCCAATGAAAGGAATCCAAATGTGAGCCATTGGGAACCCCAGGAACCGGCAATGGACACTGACAAGCAAATGCTACACTCCAAGCTAGGACTAAAGCACAAGGGAAGAGAGACAGAAAGAAAGAAAGAAACAGTCACGTTGGATAAAAGATCACAAGGTTCCAACCTACACTAGTTGATACTGTCTCAGTCAACTCCAACTGCTCTTAATTTTTTTTAAGTGTATCTGAAGCCAGGAATATTAAATGTTCTAACTTGCAGCAGCACCTTATACACCCTAATAAAACCACCGGAATTCCCACACCATTCCAACAATCACAGACGAAGAAGGAAAAGAATTAGCGGTAAAAGCAAAGGAGGGAAGCAGACTCACTGGGCGGAGGAAGAGGAGGCGGTGGCCGGACGGCAACTTGGAGGTGTAGAGGGCCGGCGGTGTGAGAGAACCTAGTAGTTAAATTAGTGATGAAACGTGGGCGCCAGAGCTCCCCAACCGCCACCAACTGAACCAAGCAAGTCCATACGAGAATACTGGAGCAAACCCTTATGAACCACACCTGCAACCGTGTCCTGGGGATCACTGGACTCGACCCACCAAGCTTCTCCGACCTCAACCCGATGCTCTCAGATCTAGTCTCCATTCCTCTCTTCCTCTCCTCATCGCCGCTTCATCGAAGAAATATTGATTTTTTTCCCTTATGGGCACAAAAATAGGGCTCGGGCTCGCTTCAAACCAGTTCAATTCTCTCGAGAGCGGAATCCCTAAGAAAGCAACGGCATTGCCCAAATCGCCCCATCAAACCACAAAGATCCCATTTTTAGCAGCTCCTTCGTAGACTGGGAGCCGAACCCAGAAATGTGAATCGAAGCAATTGAAGGATCAAACCTTTGAATTTGATCACGGGACTGGAATGGTGAGCGGCCGCGCGGAGTAAAGGAGGCCGGTAACGCGAGAGAGATACTCACGAGAAGGTATAAGAAGGAAAAATGGGGAGAGAATGATGAATCTCAGGATCCAAACAGAAAATCAAGAAGTTTCTTTTCCAGGGGAAATCCTCTCCTCGTCTTTACTCTCTGTATCGGTTGCAGAACAAGGTGAGGAAAAATTAAATTGAAAATAACTGTCGAAAAAGCTTACGAAATTTTCAGAAAGTGGGGAATTGTTTGCTTATTTGGGATTTGGAGGCAATTGGGTTTTGAGTATTTTATGATGAATTGATGATTCAATTATCTCTCGCTCGGTCCTATCAATGCAAATGTGAACTCCGAGAAGCTAAACCCCAGATTGAATTGCTAACATTAATAAGATAATACTTTTAACTTTAAATTGACAGTTTCTTTGTATATAATTAAAAAATAAAAAGACTAGAGTAGTACATGGAGATTTCCGAGCAGAAGAAAATCAGGCTTAGTCGGAAACCTGTTGATTACTTGTCCTAATCTGCTGAGATTTCTGATTTCTTGTCTTTATAGGTTTATTGAATAAATAATCTAATAAGTATCCACAAAAGGGAAAACAGGTATAGAAAAAAAAATGCATGATTTTTCCTCGATATATGGGTACGTTTAGTGATTAATATTAGTAATTGGTGATTCCCTACCCGTACGGTACTAGTGGGATGTATTGGTTAAATTAATAAATTGGTCCTAACCTCTAGGTGGTTAAATTGAAGGGCTAATACCACTAGGAAACCCGAACTATTAACTTTGTGTCATTTGTGTCCTAAAGTATTCGATATGACATTTGTGTCCCAAACTATTTTTTCATTATGGTTGACCGGCGTTGACCGTTAGTTTTTAACAGAAAGTCTAGTCACCGCTCTGATGTGGCATCTGACGTGGAATTTTTATTATTTATTATATTTATTTTCTCATAAAAATGAATAAACTAACAAAAAAAAATATAGAAAAGTTATAAAAAAATTCAGTTCTATCGTCAGTACCCACGAAAACCCTAGAACTCAAAATCCAAATCCATTTCTATCCCCAGTACCCACGAAAGCCCACTTCCTTCCGCCACAAATCATAGCCATCTCCTCCAAATTTCTAAGCACCAAAACCATTTTCTCATCCTCGACCATCTCACGACCAGAGGAGCAGGAGCCGGCATATCTGAATCGACGTCGCGACCCATTTCCCTTCCCATAATCCATTCTACCTTTCGTTGCTTTTCTTTCCCTTTTCAACCCAAGAATACAGATCTAGTTTTCTCCGGTTGCTCCTCTTCGTCTCCCGGCGACCACGAAGGCCAACACTATCTCGACTCGCAAATCTGAGTCGCTGTCGTAGCCGCAGCAGCGTCGCCGTCCCCAGCCGTTCAGCCGCAGTAGCGTTGCCGTCGAGCACCGTTCGAGCCAGACTCCGACGGGAGTACCGAGGCGAAGAAATCCAAGGGTGCAGAGGTGACGACGAGATCCAGATCTCTGTTTCCTTTTTCACCGGCGCGCATACCACCGCCAAGACGAGGCTAAGTGGAGAAGAAGTTCGCCGAGAAGGTTCCGGCGGTGAAGTCACTCAGAGCCGGAGAAGAAGGGATAGGGGCGGGTATTTTTTTTTAGGGGACTTTGTTCGAGTATGAAGAGATGAAGAAGAAGGGATTATTTTGTATTTTTTATTTTAATTATTAATTTTAATTTAAAAATAACAATCTGATGTGGCAGCTGACGTGGCGCATATGTGGCTGCCACATATGTGCCATGTAACCAAAAGTCAACATTTTATGGTTGACTGTTTGGTCAACCGTTATCTATAACGGTCAACAAAATTGTCAGGACGTAAATGACACACAACTATCATACGTCAGGACACAAATGTCATATCGAATACTTTAGGACACAAATGGCACAAAGTTAATAATTCAGGTTTCCCAGTGGTATTAGCCCTAAATTGAAAAAGTTTAGGATATTTTAATGGTGATTTTGAAATCATTGAAAGTTGAAAAATGGTTGTCCACTTCTATACACTGGTTAATTGAATTATATCTTATTGTGACAAGACTCTCTCGTTTAGAAGGGAAAAATGAGCGATTTATTTTTATAGGTCGACCGTATTAAAGGAAAAATATCTACGCCAATTGATTTTGTAATGTACAACATATCGAAGTCGATCGGAGAGCAGTATGATCGATCATTCCGTTAAAGAGGCCAACCTCTTGATTTGTAGGTCGACCAAATTGAAGACGACGTTGCAAATAACAACAAGATTGCCATATTGGTCGACCGTCTCTTCAAACAGGTCGACCACTTTCAAGTGAAGAGGCAAACCAACATTTGAGAAGACTATTAGCAAACAAACAATCAAAAGAAGAAGTTGTTTGCAAAGTATCAAGAGACTTTCTACAAGTAGGGGTGAACAAACACACCTGCAAACCGATCCACCCGTCCAACCGGACCCAACCCACCCATATTTATAGCTAAAACGAAGGTTTTGGGTTGGGTGAGGATTTTCTTTTGTACAACCCGCCTCTTTTGGGTTGGATTTGGATTACACAACCCGTAGAATCTGACCCAACCTGTTTTCCAATTATTGGTATGAGTTCATATCCAAAAAAATATTTATGTCGTATATAACCATACTTATAAGAAAATTAAGATATTTCGTCATGTTTTTCTCTTAAGGTCTCCCTAATCTAATGCATTCTTCGGCTTAAAGTTTAGACATAAATTTAATATAGATATGATTCAAGTAATTCTTTTTCTTGTGTACAATTTTAATAGAATAACATATTATGGATGCGTTTATTTGTAACCTTTTTTGCCTATTTCAACAAATGTCGTGAAAAAACTAGACATAAGTTGAAGTAAATCAAATTTTATTAAAATTCAAACAACATTTGTAAATTTTGATACCTTTCACCTCGGTTTATTCGTTTGAATTTTTAATTAGTTATAAAATATTTTTATGGTGTAGAATAATTACATATTTTGTGTTGGGTTGGGTTTTTACTCAAACATATCGCCAACCCCGACCCAACCCAATTAGAAACAAACCGTAGGGTTTAGATTTTTTTGGGTGGGTTTTTGTTTAATATTTCCCAAACCGTAGTGTATGGATCGGGTGATTAAAATGTCTAAACCCGGACCACCCGACCCATGTACACCCCTATCTACAAGGATGTTGAGAGGGCCTTGGGTATACTATAACAAAGGCGGTCCATTGTGAGAGGGTCGGGTCGTTTATGGCACATTCAAACACTTGTTGAGATTATGTTACTTATATTATTTTTTCAATAGGGTAAATATAACATAATAGCCAAACCTTTCGTTTTGAATTATATAATAGTCTAACCTTTTCAAAAACAATATAATAGTCAAACCGTCAACTTTACGTCTGTTTGACCGTTAATTGACTCGGCAAAAATTAAGTGAGCTGGATGGCTAATGACTCAAAGGTTTAACATGTCACATGGATATTTATATTATTTTCACTACTTAATTGTTTATTTTTAAAATCGGATAAATAAAATTAAACTAGGTAAATCCTTATCCGTTCTCTCTCTATTCCAACTAAAAAATCCATCCATCCGATCGAATCCCTCTCCTCCGTTGAATCCCTCTCCAACGAAGCCCTACCCGTCCCCCAAGACTGTACGAAGTCCAAACTCTCGCGTCTCGCCAGTGTCGTCGACCGCTGCCACTCCAAAGTTGCCTCATTAACTCCCATCGAATGTGAGCGCCCATCTGAAAAAACTGTTAATGCGGCGATGGGCGTCAAAATTAGGCAACAAAAATGGAAGGAACGCATTAAAGAAGCGATGAGGATGGCTCAAGATAGGGTTAGTAACCTTAGGGTGAGTAACAATGAGTAACCAAATCTGGACCCTTCTTTTAAGTGTCTGCAAATCTAATTGGATCATATCTTCTTCATTCTAACTCGGATTTCAAATTTTTTTTTTTGCACAGATGGAACGAGTTCGTTGTGCTCTACAAAATGATATCCATTTTCAATATTTTTTGAGAAAAAAAAATTTCATCCCTCTCGTTACCAACTCCATACCATATAGTATCTCCTTCGTTGTTTAGTCATTTTCGGAAATTTTTGCACAAAAGGAACGATTTAATCATGATCTATTGGATTTCAAAATTTTCTGGGGGGGAAAATTTCAAACCTCTCGTTACCAACTCCATACCATACTATACCACCCTGGTATGAGGTGGTATTTTTCATACCATATGGTATGCTGTTATTTAATATCATATGGTATTGACTGGTATTAAATAACAGCATATGGTATTGACTGGTATTTTTCATATCATATGGTATGCTGGTATTAAATAACAGCATATAGTATTGACTGGTATTTTTCATATCATATGGTATGCTGTTATTTAATACCAGTCAATACCATATGATATAGTCAAATACCATATGATATAGACTGGTAATAACTGACAAATTTTTTTTGTTCCAAAAAATATCAAAGTGGATATCGTTTTGAAGAGCACAATTAATCTTATCTAACTGTGCAAAAAAAATTAAATTCCGAGTTAAAACGAGTGAGAAATCGTCCGTTAAAGATTAAAGGAATGAAAATTAATGATTTTTCCAGGAGAGAGAAGGAGGCGCTGATGTGGCAGATTCTTATTGGATTATGCATGGGGTTACTCACCACAAGGTTACTCACCGGATCTGCTCCCGACGAGGATGCAGGCGACCTCGAGGAGGGGGAATCAGGGGAAGCCTAGAGTTTGGTGTTCACGGGGTCTCGAAATTCATCGATGGCGATGGTTGATTGAGATGGGCGCGAATCAAAGGGGAAAACTCTGTGGTTGGTGGCTGTGGTCAGGTGCGACAGGCGGAGGCAGAGGGTAAGATAGCGGCTGCTAGCTGAAGAGTTCAGAATTCCTGCGGGGAAGACTCGTAATTAAGTTCTTTAGACGCAGGCCAGGGGAAGGGGTTGTTGTCTTTTGTCATATGTTAAATGAATTTGGGACTACCAATTTAATTCCACCTACATCCTACATCGCTTCTTTAACTCCCATCCTCTTCTCCATCCTAGTTCAACTAGCAATGGGCCCGGCCCGTTGGCCGGTGTAGTATAAAATTGGAATGTGTAATCTGTTTTATTATATAGGCTAATCTAGTATAAAATCCTGAAACAATACATACGACTCAAGCAATTTGAATTTGTAACTTTCGACAATTCCGTCAGTAAGCATTGGTCCAACATTGGAAAGTACGGGTTTGGCAAACCGGTGAAAAGTTATCTGCTGATGGTGCATTTAACTAATGTTTTTATCGTGATGCTCTTCTATATAAACCTCATTTTAGTTATGTCTATTGCAATTAATTTTTTTTAGAAGGAGAGGACTTAAAACTTTTCATGCAAATGGAAAAAAGAGATGTTAACACAAATAAATTATTATTGTTAACTTGAAATTCCAATTGTCTATAAAAATGATAAATAAAATTATGGATAATCTAAGAATCTAAATTTTATGAACACTAAGCAATTCACGAACATCTCATAGGTGAAAAACACACTCTAAAACTATAAGGTTCATAACGTGGATCTTAACTACATAATGATCCCAACAATAGTACTTTTCTTCCTTGGTGTTAGAGTCGACCCAATGTTCCCTTTTAAATCTCCTTAAGCATCCTCTCCAAGATCTTCAAGGCTTGCAACAATGTTGCTAGTTTCCTCTAAGTTTGCAGCAACCAAATCTGTTTCATCTCTTTGGTTTTTGTCATGAGAAGTCTAGGAAGTTGTCTTCGACATAGGTATTGCACTTGTGAGGGATTGGCTTGATGTCTGACTCATTGACTGCAGTGAAATTAGAGTAATCAAAGAAATGAAAATGATGAAACTAAGGTGGTAACTGATAGGTAATAAAATTGCTTTAGCGCTCAAATGTTAATCACTTACCCCAAGTGAATCGTGCTCCACGCTAACTACATAATACTCAGTTTGAGGGTTCAACACTGAGTAAGTTTAACATGCAATTTAAGTTTCATGTTAACAACTTGCTGGACTTGTGAAGGATTTGATTTTTTTCTTCCTCTAATTTGCTTGTAATTAAACTCCAGCCATTAGTAGCACCTTGTAACAGGTCTCTGTCAAAAAGAAAACTCCAGTCATTACACCAAGGAAATGGGGACCTTCACTCTCCAAAATTGCAAATAAGCTTCAGCAGAATTATCTTGCATATGGAGTTTTACTCTCACCTATGACTAATGGAATTAAAGTCAACAATGACATGAGTCTGTATGCCAATATCTCCATGTGCATCAATTTCATAACACATATCAGACAATAAAAACTAAATTTGAAAGATGCAGTTTGTAGAAAAACTGAATTAGTTGATCGGCTTACTTGACTTTTGCAATTTAAGAAGTTTTCTTATGGTGTCTGCGAAAGTTCTCCAATCCTCTTCAACTTTGTGAGGGCATTCAAGACACCCCATGTCGCACCAGTTAGATTGTACTTGAATCACTTGGCCTTCTACAACAAACACTTTCTCCTGAAAATTCGTAGCAAGTAACTTAATAACAGATAAATCAGAAGTGTTCAAATGATTCCAAATTCTATAGAAAAAATCTTACAATACGCTCGTCCATATTTTTGAATTCATTGAGCTGAGCTATGTAAATGTTTAGAACCTTAAGAGCTAGTTTATCAATAATCAAAACAGGTGCATTGAGCTTTTGTATCCCCAGAATACAATCATACATGGTCTTGACCTCTTATCATAATTCAAATTAATAGTATGATTTCATGCAACAAAGTAACAAACGAATGGCAACCCCAATATCAAATTGATGAACTTCTAGAATATCCATCTTTGCCTTCAAAAGTATAGTGCCCTATTGATGACATGCAAATCTCCCCTTAAATAAAAGTAATGTCATAATTAGTTTCGACTCTCAGATTTTCAAAGAAAGATGGCAAAAAGAATTTTGATTTACTAAAGCCTTTAAATTCATAAACAACACAGAAGCAATAGGCGTAAGAATTGTTGCCCTTCACTGTGAGATATAATTTCATCCAATTGGTTTCCAATAGTTCCCCACAAAGTGATCTTTACCATCTCCCCTCTGTTAGCAATTAACCAACCATAGTAAAGCAAAGTAAGCAATTAAATCGATTGGTGATGGTTCACTAACGAAATCAATGGAAAAAGGGAAGAAGTGAGTTAAAGTTACAAAATTAGTTTGATTGCGGTATCTTTCCATTGTTTGATGTTTTTGAGGTGACTGGAAAATACTGAACCGATTGCCCAGTCACATCTGGGGTACAGGAGAACATTATAACCTTAAAATAAGTACGATTTATCGATGAACGTCACAGGAAATACCACCTTACTTGATTTGATTCTTCTCATCATACAACTTCTTCATTATTTCAGAGTGTTTGAAAAGGTTGATATGATGGAGGGTATGCTTCAGACAATTTGAATTGTACCAAGGTGGCTAAATCAAACTCTATCATCAAAAGATTGGAAACGTGCCTGAATTGGTTCTATTTTAGAGAAACTTTGAAATGTCTAATCTCATAGACTTCTTGCTCTCTCATTCTTGATTCAAATTTACGAATCAAGAGATGAGAAATTATAGCTTAACTATCTTTCCACTAGAACACAAAGAACCCACAAGAACCTAGAGCCTAAGTAAGATGTCAGATTTTGTTTTGAATTGATTCTAAAGAACGCTTACCTCTGAATTGATCAACACCAAGTCCATTGGTTGAAATTCGTGACACCCAGATCCTTCATCACCAAATCCAAAGCTGCTGATTTCAAAAGGAAGCTTATTTTACCACATAAATCATTCCTGGAGCATTTTTTGGCTCACTAAGAAGCTATGTTATTTAGTGAAATTGCATGAAGGAAGAAATAAGCAGCGGAAAAGGAAAGCCAAGGGGCGGCGGGGACTCACCGATGCTTGAATGCAAATCGATTTCCGATAGCGGGGTTGAGGGAGGAACTGTTGCTATTTAGTAGAATTAGAGGAAGGAACTTCGGATTGCATATAAATATCGGAATTCGGGATTGACGGTGCGGCGATGGGAATTGATTGAAGGTAGGGAGAACGAAGCGGCGACGTGATTGAAGAGGAACACATAAGCGACGACGCCAAAGGGAAAAGGGCAACGCAGAACGCATGATGGTAGGGATTTCTTGAGGGAGGAAGGTGAGAGAGACGAAGGGTCTGAACTCTGAACTGGTGGCTGGGACGGTTCGGTGAGAGGATGGTGAGAAAGAGAAAACTATGGATTTACCCAAAAGGCCCTCCCGCATTGTGCGGGTTGTTCAGGAGTAGCTGACGTGGCAAAACGATTTTATTGACATTGTCTTATAATGTTTTGTTGATTGTCCAGATCCACCCTCGCCTCCTACCGCCGCATACGAGATCTAATCCAAAGGCAATCGTAAAGAGCTCCTCAAGGTTCATGGCGACAGTGGGAGATCTACTCCTACCTTCACCAAATCGAGTTCTTGTCAGAGCATTTTTGAAGCCCTCGTAATAATCGTCTTCATGCGAGTCATCGTCCTTGATAGAAGTAGCCAAGGAGACAAAGCCCGGGTCAGCGCCGCCGAGGCGGTGTCCTGTCCGGCGAGGATGAATCGAGAGGTACGACCGGATTTTAAGAATAACAAAAAAACATCAATCGAATCGTCGGATTCATATGTTTCAGGCTTTCAGCTCTGCCTCCTTGTCTCTGACTATCTTCTTCCCGGAAAAAATCCCAAAGTACACTAGTTATTAAAAAAAATTCCCAAAATACATAAGTTATAAATTTTTTTCCATAAGTACACATGTTTGAGCATCACCGTT
Organism: Linum tenue; assembly: GCA_946122785.1. Classification (NCBI taxonomy): domain Eukaryota; kingdom Viridiplantae; phylum Streptophyta; class Magnoliopsida; order Malpighiales; family Linaceae; genus Linum; species Linum tenue. The sequence continues at coordinate 16,150,100 of CAMGYJ010000003.1, read as the reverse complement.
TTTGACAAAGGCGGTGAAGGGTATCACCGCGTTTAATAAACACGGTGAACATTTCACCGTTTTAAAAAAAACGGTGACGTATTCACCATCTTTGTCTAAAACGGTGAATGCATCACCGTTTTAAACAGAGACGGTGATGTCATCACCGTTTTAATAAAAAACGGTGAGGCCTTCACCGTTTTAATAGACCACGGTGAAGTCGCTGACGTGGACAGACGCGGGGTATTCACCGCGTTAGACAAACACGGTGAATTCCCCGTGTTTGTTTACGTCAGCGATCCGCGCCATTGTGCTTTCACCGTGGCCGTTAGATGTGGTGAGGCGCGGATCGTGGTTTTCTTCCCACGATCCGACGCCTCACAACACGCCACGTCCCCTCTGGAGTGACCATTTTGGGGAAACGCGATGCCTTCACCGCGTCCCTCAAACACGGTGAAGGCTAGCACATTAATTACTGCGCAGGCGCCTCCCCCCTTCCCCCAACTATAAATAACCCTCCCCCCTTCACTTTCAACTCACACCACAAACATTTCACTTCTTTCTCCCTCAATTTATCCGCTCTAGTCTCATTCTAAGTATGCTCTGTGGTTGCGGCTAAGTCCGATCTTCCACATCAGAAAGAATTACTAGAGTTTGACCATAAAGCCCCCGTCCCGCTAAGTTCCCGTCCCTTACAAACCTAAACCCGTCGAACCTCTGTCCGGCCTACGCCAAAAAATGAACGAAGAGGCTCTTCGTGTAGGTTTTTGGTTTATGATTTTTTTTAATCGAAACAATTTGATTTGTGTTTTTTTTATCAAAACAATCTCTGATTTCATTACTTTTTTATAGATGGGTGCCGAGATATACGATCCTCGATTGTATATCCATTATAGCCCAAGGGATGCGAGTCTCTTAACCGACCAAGAAGCTCATCGCTCCCGTGCTATTTGGGATAACAATCCGGTAATTTTTTGAGTATTCTTGCTTTATTTTATTATTTTCTAATTTTTATTTTGCTTTATTTAATCTAATAAATTGTTGTTTTCCCTATTTTTTTTTAGGAATCGCTTGTTCCCGTGGTTCATAAAGGGACCAATAACTTGCCCGCTTGGCATCCAAGGTTGGAGCCCTATATAGCGAGGACAGGTTTGGGAATGTTGCGCCATTTCTTGCGGATCGAAATCGACAACGATCTGCTTACGGCAATGGCGGAACGATGGCGTCCCGAAACCCATACGTTCCACCTTGCGGAGGGGGAAATGACGATCACCCTCAAAGACGTGGCGAACCTCACCGGGATGTCTATTTCTGGGGATGCCATCATTGGTCCCACGACCAAACCCGAAGGAGGTTGGGGGCCGCTCATACGTGATCGTTTGGGCTTTGACATGCCGACCACCACTCCAATTCAAGGACGGGGGCATCCACCGTTGAATGTGGGCCAAGTGTCGGTCCCGTGGCTGGTATGTCACATCCAGCAAGAGGTGGAAATCAATGACGAGACACCGGAAGAACAAGTCGAGCGCTACGCCCGCATCTACCTCATCGGTTTGGTGGGTGGATTTTTGTTCCCCGACAAGTCCAACCGGTGGATTCAAGGCATATGGTTGGATATGCTCACAGGTGACTGGGATGCAATCGTGCAAAAGAGTTGGGGATCGGCCGTGCTAGCGGGCGTATACCGGGAGCTGTGTACTTGCTCGAAGGTTGGGGCAAAGCAAGCTGGTGCTGCGATGTTCATCCTACAACTGTGGGTATGGGAGCATCTTCCAATGTTCGCACCTCTCGACCCACGTCCATACCGGAGAAACGATGATGAGCTCAACTTTCTGCAAAATCTCCCCTACGGTGTCAAGTAAGTTTATTTCGTACTTAGCCCAATTTAAGTTTTATTACATGCTTGAGCTAGATTTAAATTGAATTTATTCCGTACTTAGCCCAATTTAAATTTGATTACATGCTTAGCTAGATTTAAATTGAATTTATTCCGTACTTAGCCCAATTTAAATTTGATTACATGCTTAGCTAGATTTAAATTGAATTTATTCCGTTCTTAGCCCAATTTAAATTTGATTACATGCTTAGGCCAATATGCTTCATCTGGCATGGGGCTCAAAGCTGCATTATATGAGTTCCGTATCGCTTGTTCAGTGTAGTAAGGACTCACCAGACTGTTTCTGTTCATGGTTATTGACTTAGCAACCGCCATTGCATTTGAGCAGGGTATCCTTTCGTTCTGATACTTTTGACAAGAACACTCCCCTAATTCGTAGTGCAATTTAACCGTTTGACGATTGTGACCACGTCTCCCTCCACCCCATATACCTGTTTCGACAGCGAATATTCCTTCACTGCGGTTAAAAAGAACAACCTTATGCTTACTTGATTTTTCATCGTTCTTCTGCATTTGAGCGAATACGTCATGTGCTATTGAATGAACTTGCAACTCCCTCCCTATAGCTTGCTGTAGCCGAGCAACTCGCCACTCGTTGACCTTCCAATAAGACATTTCCACGATGACAGAAATAGGCATCGCTCGAAGACCCTTGTATATATTATTTATACTTTCTCCATGGTTGGTAGTTGCAATGCCCCATCTGGCCCCGTTGTCCATATGGAACGTCCACATGGGCAACTCTTTACCTTCAGCCCATACTGCTCCAGCTCGGTGGGTCTGACGGATCATTTTCATCTTCTGCTCGTACTTTTTTGGTTGATGTGCAACCGCTGAAAGGTGAACAAAATCGTAATTGGTCAATACATGATGAATAACATCAGCTTAATAAACACAAACTTAAATCGCATAAGAAAAACATTAGTACGTACCTGCATTCCAAAGTTGATTTTTGATGTCTTTCTTCTTCCCAAATTTGTGCTGGAAATTGGCGAGCCAGTGTCGAATACACCATCTCCATCTCCATCCCCACTCGCCGGGAAAACCACCAACAGCATCCTAATCCCCGCATGTCGATCAGATATAATCGTAATATCTTCCCGCTGTGTCACGTGTTCGTGTAGTTGGTCAAAGAACCATGCCCAACTTAAGCTGTTCTCCCCTTCCACTAATGCAAATGCAAGCGGGAAAATCCGCCTGTTTCCATCAACGCCAGTGGCAATTAGAAGACATCCTCTGTACTTCCCAGTAAGGAAAGTTCCGTCAACCTGAATAAAAATTTAGGATCTAATTAGTATGAAATATACGTAACAGCAAATAATACAACATTTAAAACCGGAACCAGTTGGTAAATACCTGAATAACCGGTATGCAGAACCCAAAACCGTCAATGCATGGTTTAAAAGCCCAAAAAAGACGATGGAACATCAGCTTCTCCTGTACTCGAACTTGATCCTCAGTCTATACATTGTTGTATACTGGGACGAAAACAGTCCCAGGATTGGACTCCTCCATTGCTCCCATAAGTCTAGGGAGTAAAGCATACGAATCCTCCCAATCACCATACACCTCAGCCATGGCTTTCTGCTTACCATGCCATGCTTTTTTGTATCTTATCGTGTAAGAATGCCGATCCTTCACCTCTGCCATGATAGCTTTCACCTTGATATCTGGTTGTGCTTCTATAAGGTGCTTAATAGTTCTCCCAACCTTCTTTGCTTTTAGTTGCCTGTGATCTTGGGAAAGTATAGAAGAGGAGCATGTGTGGATCGTCTCAGCTTTGCGAATCACCCAAGCACCCTTTCTCTTCATATTTGCAGCCCGCAGTTGCCACGTACAACCCTCTGCATCATGCTTGCATATGACATATAGTTGTTTACTGCCATAATATTTTACCTTCCACTCGAAATTGCGCCTCAACGCCTCTTCTGTAAAAGCATCCTGCACAGCGTCTTTCGATGTGAACGCCATACCCACCTCCAAATTGGCCGTCGGATTGTACACTGGCATAGGGACAAAGTCGGGGGCATCATTCTGACTATGTAAAAATTGAGTTGGAACCTATGTATAATATGGCGTGGGTGCCTCACGAAATGCCGCCTCATCCTCGTTATCATCAGTATCTTCCTCCTCCTCGCTCACTGATCTCAAATCTTCCTCAGTATCCTCGTCGCTCGACTCGAATGGATAGCTCGGGCTAGAAGGATCAACATGACCACGATCACCAACATCGTCCTCTCGCTCATGTGAAGTACGCCCTGATCGAATGGTATTCTCGATTTCAGACCACTCTGGCCCCCAAGCAGGCCATTGAACACCATCGGCCTCAACAAATGGGGCTGGTTGAGGAGGTTGCGAGTATTTGTCCCATCCTGCACTACTCGATCCACCGTAGTTGATTGAACCACCACCCTCCCCGTAACCTCCTGTATAACCACCGCCTTGGTAGTTGCTCGAACTACCACCCCATTCGTACCCTCCTGCAAAACCATCATCATAAGAATACTGGTGAGAATGAGATTCACCGACCGCCTCGGTCTCAACATACACCTCTGCAAGCCGGACTTGGTTATCGCTTAGAAACTGTAACATCATCGTAACCGCATCATGATCGTTTATGACAACTTCTTGGAACACGACCCCGCCAGCACTCATGTCTGGATACCGGTAAGTAATTTTGCCAAGTCTCGTCTGTCCGCTCGTACAAACCCTTTCTGCACAAATATCACAGAGTTCTTGAAAATTGAATCGGGAATCAATTGTCAGCATAATGGATTCGCCGTCCTCATAATCAATGCCTATGTCAGAGTTTGTCACCCTTCCATTCCACCGAATAGTAAGATGAAGCTTCTTGAATTTACCCATATCTACAATTTACAATAAGTATCTATTAGCTTAAAGACAGTAAAATTAACCAAAATCATATTGTACAACTAATATTAAATCATACCATAACTAACGAAAATAAATTCAACTAACTAACAACAACATAATACGAAAATTAAATCATACTATAACTAATGAACATAAATTCAACAAACTAACAACAACATAAGACGAAAATTAAATCATACTATAACTACTAAAAACATAATTAGACTATAATACGAAAAGTCTCAACATACCGAAAAATTTCTGTTCTGTGTATTATGCTCGATTTTGGCTGCTGAAATTTGAAGAAAGGGGAGTGGTTATGTTTTTACAACTGCTGGTGGTGTGCTATTTATAGGGAAATCTGCCTACTATTCACCGTTTTTGTCGAAAACGGTGAATACCATCACCGCTTTTGTCTCAAACGGTGAATAGTTGGTAGCTGCGACCTAATTTTGACCTACCAGGGGTGGGAAACGTGGGAAAAGATCACCGCGTTAAACAACAACGGTGAATCAGTTCACCGTTTTTAACCAAAGCGGTGATGTATTCACCGTTGTTAACCAACGCGGTGAACCCTTAACCGTTTTAATATGAAACGGTGAATACTTCACCGTTTTTGTTAAATACGGTGAAGTATTCACCGTCTTCGTCAAAGGAGGTGATGACCTTCACCGCTTTTGTCTAAAACGGTGATGCTCAAACATGTGTACTTTGGGAAATTTTTTTATAACTCATGTATTTTGGGAATTTTTTTTAAGAACGTGTGTACAGTGGGATTTTTTCCCTTCTTCCCAAAATCTAGAACTTTCGTGACCACTGCTAGTCGGATAGGGATTCGACAAAGGAGAGGGAGTCGATCTGTTTTTTTTTTGTTAGAATAGAGAGAGAACGGATAAGGTTTTACCCTTTTTTATTTTATTTTCTGATTTTAAAAATAAACAATTAAGTAGTTAAAATAATATAAATATTCATGTGACATGTTAAATTTTTTAGTCATTAGCCACATCAACATAAGGACATCCAACTCACTTAATTTTTTGCCATGTAGTCAATTAACAAACGGAAAGTTGACGATTTGTCTATTAAGTTGTTTTTGAAAAGTTTTGGCTATTATATTGTTTAAAACGAAAGATTTGGTTATTAAATTGTAGTTACCCTTTTCAATATGATAGTTGAAGATCAATGATACTAGCATGAGGATGTGGATGGTCCAATGGAGAACATTGAATATGAGAGTAATCCAAATGTCACAAGGGATCAACCTGATCATAAATTTTGGACTCTCGCATAGTACATGGTGAGACATAATAGGATTCATGATCATCCTGGACATAGGCATTGAGAAACGTATTGAATTAGCATTTTTGGACAAAACATGGATGTGGAGTAGAAATTTTTTATCGATGTGTTAACTATGTTTAATTTATGACTAATTCCACTAGAAAATCCTAACTATTCAAAAAGTGTTATTTCTGTCCTAAACGATTCAATATAACAATCCTGGTACAAAGTATCACTACAAGAGAACCCACATATAGCGGCTAATTGTTGAGGCAAATATTGTATTTGCTGCTAAAAGAATATTATAAGCAACACATGTATAATTGGCCTCAATAGTCACTATTATGTGCATCTAAAAGTATTACATATGCAACACATATAATTTTCCTCAATAGGCACAATTATGTGACTCTAAAAGTATTAGATATACTACACATACATAATTTGCCTCTATAGCAATTAAGTTTTGAAACTCAAAAGATTTATAACGACTAATAATTCTTTTGCCGCAATAGATATTTTATATTTGTTGCTATAACTATTTAGTTTATAAATACTCATATTTAGTTTAAAATATAAAAAATTTGCTTGAGTTAGTTTGATTTATATCAATATATGCCTCTTAAATTTAGCCCGGATCTCAAAAAATTCAAAAACCCTCCACTTTACTTTTAATTTCCCCTTGAGCCTTGACCCACTCACTATCAGTCTCTCACCAAGAACCCAAGTTCCATTTTCCCCTCCGCCTCTTCTTCTTTTTTTGCTGCCAGACCTCCATTCCCAAATTGAAAGCGTGGCCGCTGCACCCACCTCTTGCCTTGCTCACCCCTGCATGTCCATCAACCTCCCCGTCGGAGCAGAGAGAAGCGACGACCAGAGACCCCCTTTCTGCCCATATTTCAATCGATATGATTCTCTGATATGCTCAGGTTTGACTCGATGCCCTCTTCCACATCTGCATGTTATTCTCTCTGTTCCTGGACTAAGATGTTTTTGTTCTATCTTCACTCAATTTTGATTTGTTGGGGTGCTGACACTCCGACGATGGCGCAAGATCTGTAAGAGGGCCTGGGGTCTCTTTGATACGGTGGCGAAGAGAAGTCAAGATGGGACGGTAGCAACATTAGAGTAATAGGAGCGCACGGCGGTAGGATAGAAGAAAGGCCCGCGGTAGAGAGAGGTCTCCAAAGCTTCGCCAACACCACAAATGTCTAAAAATTCAGGAAGTGACTGACCCCGTCACCGAGGAAATCGAGACAGAAGAGACTTGTAAATCGGACTCCTAAATTCAGGCACTCCTTCTCTCTAGATCAATGAAACTCGCTCCTCTACTGCTCTACCGTGACTCATTTCTCTCCTGCTCTTCTTTTCCTGTACTTCCGCCGCTTTTTGACACCCTCGCAGAGCTTCACGAAAATGGCAGTGTTGGAAGAGATTGTCGGCGGCAAGATCTAGAAAACTTCTTCGGCGGCGAGATCTGGATGGTAGCCATCCACAGATTGACAACCTTCTTCAGCTCCGGATGACCACTGCCACCGCTCTTCTCCTCCAATGGGTCGTTGAAGAAGGACTTTTCTTGTTTGCTTGGGAAAGAGCTGGTGGGTGCGGTGACGGAGGATTTGCAAAGGCGAGAAAAAGAAGGGGAAGGGGAGGTCGAAGCGGCGGATAAAAAAGAAGATTTTAGGGGTTTTCAATTAATTAAGGGGTCGTTTGGATGGAACTATGTGATGGATCAATTTGTACCAATTAACTCAAAATGAATCAATTGGGCCAAATTAACCCATTTGGCAGTGCAAAAATCGGATGAAGCAATTGAGCATTGGGGAAATATGCTTTGACGCGTTACGGGTCAATTACAAATACCTGGTGGGGGGGGGGGGGGAGACAATTCCAATTGTCTCGTTTTTCTTTTTTTTGTTGACAATTCTATCCCTGTTATTTTATTGTTAATCCAAATGTGCCCTTGTTCCCTTCCCCTCCTCACGACCCCTTTATTCCTCTTCATATATTGTTTCTTCTTCCATATTCTTGCCGCATCTGGTCGAGCTCGGCGATTGGCGATTACTGGTGAAGAAGCTTGGTGGCGTCGAGTTTATACGAAGAAGAAGAGGTGTGAGATTATCGTCGTCAACGATCGGGTCAGGTATGTCCAAAGTCAATCTATATTAGTTATACACCCAAACAACTGGGGATTTTTTCTCAGAACCCTAAAAGTCTCTTTGTGCTTATATCTGCTGTTAAATCCCTATTTTGTTTGCCTTGGGATTTTGGCGATGGATTAAACCGAGAGCCTCGTTTGGAAGTAGTCTAATTTGGTATGGTTTTTTTATTTTAAGCAAAACAATTACAGAGTACTAAGCACCGAGTGAATGCAAGCAAAGAATCAATCGGTACAGTGGTACAGTACAGCCACAAAACGACTGGCTTTTCCTTCTTAAAAATTGTTCCTCTATCCTTCATCTCCCCTTCCTCATACGGTCAAAGTTATATCTATTGCTTGTCTGGAGATTTTTTGTCAGAATCAATTTCCTCCCCGTGTTTACCCTTCTCCTTTATTGCTTCTATATGCTTGCAATTAGTTGTTTGCTACCATTTCCCCCTTGCTGTGCTTACTTTTCATAAAAAGAGACATGAGAAATCTTCTGTTATTTTCATTTTGTGTTGGAAGCTAACGTGATAAGCCCTCTAACAATATATACATACATAATATATTAATTATACACTAATTATGGATTCTACCTATTGTAAAGGATGCCACGACTATCAACTTTAGCTCCAGCTCGTAGGCGGCAGGTGGTTGCAGCTATCTGTTCGTTCTCCAACCTTATTATGATCTGCGTTAGTCTAGGTATCGAACTAGCTGTGCTTGCAGCAAAAAAGTACACCAGTCCTAGACTTAGTAGGCAACCTTTGGACACCTACTTGGAGAGGCACTATGATAGACAGAGACACCTTAGAAATTCTACTAGGATGTCTGACATAGACACCTTCGACCAAGTTAGGATGAATCGCACCCTATTTCGAAAGTTCTGTGTGATTCTAGTTAGTGAGGCAGGGCTGAAAAAAACTAAACACGTGGATATAGATGAGATGGTCTATATCTTTTTGCGAACTATATCACATAACGAGAAAAACAGAACCCTAAGGCTCAATTTGCGTCGTTCGGGGGAGACAATATCTCGAACTATTCATCGTGTATTGCGGGCTGTTCTTAGACTAAACAACCAGCTGATGAAGAAGCCAGTGCCCATTCCTCAAACATGTACCAATAGTAGATGGAAACATTTCAAGGTTAACTCCTAAATTGTTTCTCCAATCTTTTATTGCTTTAATTTGTTACTTTCAATCATATCCTGAACGTTGTTTACCGTGGTTTTGATAGAAATGCCTTGGAGCCCTAGATGGAACTCATATTCTTGTTCGACCATTGAAAGAGGAACGAACTAGGTATCGAGATAGGAAGGGGGATCTTTCAATGAATGTGTTGGGTGTTTGCACACCCAACTTGGAATTTGTTTATTGTTTATCTGGATGGGAGGGGTCTGCACACGATGGACGAGTGTTGCGTGATGCCCTTACTAGGGAAAATGGCCTTACCGTGCCAGAAGGTAATAATTGTTAAATTTATTTGTTAGCTTAACAAATCCCAAAAAATTGATTAGCTAAGTAACAATAATAAGCATTTTCTATTTGAATGAAGGTTGTTATTACCTAGCTGATGCTGGGTACGCGAATAGCCCTGGTTTTTTGACTCCCTATCGTGGTCAGCGATACCATCTCAAAGAATGGGGTGCAAATCGACCGGAAACTGCCGAGGAATATTATAATATGAAGCATTCTTCAGCTAGAAATGTGATTGAGCGTATTTTTGGCATTATGAAAATGCGGTGGGCTATTCTTAGGAATACATCTTGGTTCACTCCAAAAGAGATGGCGCGTTTGGTTGTTGCATGTTGCATAATCCATAATTTCATCAAAAGGGAACAGGGGGCTGATTCTGTTGAGCTACGGTATCAAGATGAAGAACCGGAACAATATGAAGTAACTGAAGTTGAGACCATCGACACTACTAGCACGCAACCATGTCCAGCTTGGACCCAGTTTAGGAACAACAAAGCAATGGCAATGTGGGAAAGTAGGAGTTCTAGAGTTTAATATTGTGTGTGTATCTCTGTACTTTTATCATTTTTGAACTAGCTGATCTTGATGTAAGTGGGGTGGCCTTGCTTTTGGACTACTAAACTTGTGTGGATCTCTGTAGTTTAATCTGTCTGTTGGCTAGTGGGGCAGCCTTGCTTTTGGACTACTAAACTTTCCCCTACTCAATTGATAATGGTTCTATTAATGTATGTAACTGATACTTTTTATCTTATATGTTGGGTATTTGTTGGTTGAGTTTCAGTTTTTGGATTGTTTAATTGATGTCATAGGTAAACATGAGGAAAAGAAGGAATGCTGTAGCTAGTACTAGGGCTTATACCTTCTGGGATTCCAAGCATGATGGTCCCTTTCTTCAATGCCTTCAAGAGTTAACAGACAAGGGGCAAATAGAGGATGGTACGTGCAAAAATGGTGTGTTTAAGGAGATCGAGAGGATGATGGAAAAGCTTGTACCAGGATGTGGTTTGAGGGCAAAGGGAGCTATTAAAACTAGGATTAAGAAGCTGAAGCATTGGTATCACAGCACTGTTATGATGCGGGTTCAGAGCGGTTTTGGGTGGAACGAGGTGGGCTCATATGTTGATGCATCTGATGAGACATGGGACCACTTTTTGAAGGTATGGTTACATAAATTGAAGTCTGTTAAACAATCCATTTAAGTCTGTTAGGTGAGACAGGTGATGCATTTAAGTCTGTTAGGTGAGACAGATTGGAAAGTTTATTGATTGTCAAGTTGGTTGAGTACTAGTGACTGTCAAGTTTATTAGCTGCTGATTTTTTCATTTGAATTGAATATAAATTGCAGAGCCATAGTGACTGCAAGACCTACAAACGCGTCCCATTCCCGCAGTTCTTTGATCTGGGGACAGTATTCGGGAAAGGTCGTGCCACTGGTGATAATGGATTTTCTGGTAATGATCCCATCATAGAGGAAGTAGAGGATGATAGCTCAGATGAGGATGACAGCCCGCCGTATCCTTTGGACCAAATGAATAGTGCGAATATGGATGAAGCAATGCTGAATATGATTAATGATGGGGTGGAAATTCGATTGAACAAGAAGCGGTCGAATGCATCTGCAGAGGCTGGTCCTTCTCAGAAGAAGAAGAAGAAGCAAAAAGTACAAAATGAAGACCCAATGGCTGAGGTTTGTGCTGAATTGAGAGGATTGACGCCTCTTATTAGAGAGTCTGCGGACACTATTGCACGGGCACTGGGAGAGAGTCAGGATTACAATACTATGCGCCAGGATTTGTTGAAGAACTTGGAAAAAATGGAGGGACTCACCAGGATTCAAATGATAATAGCCGTGAGTAAGCTTTCCAACAGTCCTGGTGATCTAAAGGTCTTCTATCAGCTGGAGAAGGAAGAAGACAAGCTGACACTAGTTCTTAACCTCATAAAAGATGAATGAGGGGTAGTTTCCACTACCTATGTAGCTACTGCAGTATGATATATTAGGTGTAATGTTGTCTATTTTGCAAAGAGGCTTGTGTTTTTGTCTATCTGTCATTGAGAAGCACACTCAATGACAGTCTTTGCAAAATGTAGGGCAGCCTGTTCTTTTGTAAAGATGTATAAGTATGGTTCATAGGAGCTGCAACTTCGATGGAGAACAAGATCCATATATGCAGGCTGTATTTTGTAAAGTGCATATTCCAGAATCCAAGTATGTAAGTATCCTTATTGTAAATGCAGGACCCAGCTTATTATAAATCTAATAGGATTATGCTTTACCATGTCCAGCTTGTATAAGCTGATTTGCAAACTTGTTGTTTCAAACAGATTTCATCAGTTGTCCTTGTTTCATCATTTTATTTCAGTTATATTTTGTAGATGGTAAAATCTCGACTTATAAAGAGACCATTCCATCCAATAGTTATAAGCACACTCGTCTTTGTCCATCATAACACAACAATTATAACACTTATATCATAAACAAGATTCCATTACACACATAACTGCTACATCAGACCTATTCAATACCATTTTCAGCCATTTCATTCTACAAACATAAACAAAATACAAGAGTTGAGCAGAGTAGGCATTCATACATGACAACAATTAGTTAATCCAAACTCGACTAAGTTGCCTCTCCACTTGAGTCAATCTCTGTTTCACCACTTCAATCTCCCTATTGTCGACATTCATAAATTGATCACAAGCAGCAGCAGATGTTGGTCGACTAACAGCCAACAACTGAACCAACCTATCATTCTCTTTCTCCAGGCTGCAGACTTTACTTTGCAATTTGGCGATCACATTCCGAAGTCTTTGCTCTTTGAATTGCACAGCTCGGACATCACACCAATCAAAGAAGCCACACCCGGGTTCAGCCTGCAAAGCAACCAAAGTAATCCACACAAAAAAATGAGGAGGAAATATCATAAAGAAGCCATATTCCTCTGCCTGCACTAGTCTGTACTTTACCCACTGCAATGAAGGATCAAGAGACTATCAATATCAACAGCCAAATTAGCAGCACCTAAAGTAAGAGATGGGTTACAGAACTTACCTTTGATCTGTACTGTGAGCATGCCCAGAATGCTCGATTAGGGTTTCTGGAGGTTCTGGATGTCCTCATCACAGCTTCAAGTGGACACTCGCAATAAACCTCTTCTTCTTCTTCTTCTTCTGCCAAGTCGACCATGAAATTGGCTCTGCTGCTATCTCCTCCCTTCTTGGTTTCACATTTATTCATTGTTAGAAAGGAGTGATGGTCGAGCTACTTTTTTGGCAGAGATGGGGGAAAGGAAGAGGTTTTTATGGGAAGGAAAGGAAAGTATAAATAAAATATAGTTGAGGGCATTTAGGTAGTTAACCATTATCTGCACAAAAGGACAAATGTAAATTGACTCATCCTAAATTCTGGATCCAAACGAAACAATTTCAACAAATTTCCTCACACATGAAATGAAGGATTTCTGAAATGGATCAATGTGGCCAATTGACTCATTTGATAATTGTTCCATCCAAACGACCCCTAAAAGAAATGTGATATTTTTACTTGATATTTATTTTATTATTTTTATTATTTAATTAATTAAAAATTGCCACGTAAATCTCAATCATTAGTTGAGTCAGCATCGACAGTTAATTCGTTATATCTCTGTATTTTTTTAAAAATGGCTATTATTGTCAAGAAGTGGATAGTGTTGCCTATCCAGATGTATTTTGCCTTATAATTAAAATTATGATTTACATATAAATTGCCACATTTTATTTTACATCTAAAAAGAAATCCAATTCGTTGAATCTAAGAATAATTTTACAAGCACAAACTTCGGTTAGGTAAATGCACATGTATTAGCCTCAATAGGTTAATTTCACAAGCAAATCTATCTGCCTTTAAAGATAATATTAGAGGCAAATATTTATGTCTCTAATAGATCTAGCTTTCACTCGGTCCTTGACCGAATGAGTTTTGTTTTATCTTTTACATTGGTTAATTTATAATTATATTTAAAATATTTACCTAACCCGTTGGTCGGGTGAATTTTATTTTATGTTGATCAATTTTTCATGTTTTAAAATAATTTGAGATTTTATAAAATAGCTAATTCATTATTTTAAAGTAATCTTTATGGTATTTTCTGATTATAACATTAGTGATAATTTGTTAATATGTATTTTTTAATCAAGTCGTCCTAGTTTACTGTTTTGTATTTTTCCCCCTATATCTTAGAAGAAATATGTGGACTTTTTATTATCGGATATAAATTTGGGGTTGGAAGGAAATATATGTCATCTAGAATTGGTAGAAATTGAAGGTATATAAAAAATTTAAGAGAATAATGAAAAGATTATGCCTCAAAATCTCAAATATGGAAGAATACGAAAAAATAATGCTTATTGTATAAATTACTATGATTTAGTGTCTAGGCTTGTTTGAATATTAAGTGGAGGATGTTAAGTGTTAGATACTAATGCACATACCAAAGTTAAGAGAATCCAAACATTATAAAAGCTTAAATTCTACTCTACCAATATACTCTTTGACTTTCTATGTGTAGTTAATAGCATAAATTGTCACTCTATTATTCATTTTTCTCAAATCTATCCCTCTATTCTTTTTCAAATCAAACATGTCCTTGTAATATATAGTATATAAGCATTATCAAATTAAATTTAACCTCTTTTATGGTTTATCTTCTCCATCTGCAACTCCCAATAATTAATAGCTACAATCACATTCTCCATCTGTTCCGCTTTCTCTTCCTTCGACCCAACAATAATTAAATGCAAAAACTTGTCTGTCACGGAACAAACTTGAAGACCAACTTTTGAATTTCAACCTCTCTGAAAATCCACAAATATTGATCGATTTAACTCAATCATAAAAACTGGAACACCAAAATTTTTAGAATATATGGATTTTAAAGCTCAAAGGTTGTCTGCCCTGTTTAGCCCGTTGGCCCAGTCGATTAAGTGGGTTGAGGGTTAATGGTTCATTCATTTTAGTCCGCTTTTGCCCGGATATATGAATAAGTCATTATATTGTTCATATATTTATAAATTATATAAAATCTCATCTATATATGGATAATATTCTTCCTCACCCGAACTATCTACATTTGTTTCTCTATCTACTACTTTCCGCTATCCTCCTTCGAGCTCCTAAAAAGCACGGCAACAACATGTATTCATCACGCGACGAAGGTCGCACTCCTATGACGCCGGTGTGTGTCAGATGTGAAACTAATGAGGAATGACCAAGTGAAAATTGAGCGTGGGGGTGCTTGCGAGGGAAGGCAATATGTGATGGAAGGCGAATTCTGATAGTACTCTCTTTGTGTACAGAATTGACTCGACGGATTTAGCTTACCAATTAGCATAGCAGGAGCTAGAATGGGAGCGTAAGAGCGCATATTCTTTGAGAATTATAATTTGAGTGCACCGAAAGAGCGTGAATATTATATTATTTTAATTAATATATCATTTAACTTACTAACATTTTTTAGTCAAAATATTACAACAATGCCGCGAAAAAATAAAAATAAAATAATTTTAGTAGGATAATAGTTTTAAATAATCTGATTAAGCCCGAAAAGGGAACAGACTTCAAAAGCTGAATAGAAACCCACCAAAGTTTACGATACTGTTTTTTATTTTTTATTGAAGTTTTTAGTTTTATCTACTACTTTCTGCTATCCTCCTTCGAGCTCCTAAAAAGCACTGCAACAACATGTATTCATCACGCGACGAAGGTCGCACTCCTATGACGCCGGTGTGTGTCAGATGTGAAACTAATGAGGAATGACCAAGTGAAAATTGAGCGTGGGGGTGCTTGCGAGGGAAGGCAATATGTGATGGAAGGCGAATTCTGATAGTAGTCTCTTTGTCTACAGAATTGACTCGACGAATTTAGCTTACAAATTAGCAGAGCAGGAGCTAGAACGGGAGCGTAAGAGCGTATATTCTTTGAGAATTATAATTTGAGTGCACCGAAAGAGCGTGAATATTATATTATTTTAATTAATATATCATTTAACTTACTAATATTTTTTAGTCAAAATATTACAACAATGCAGCGGAAAAATAAAAAAAAATAATTTTAGTAGGATAATAGTTTTAAATAATCTGATTAAGCCCGAAAATGGAACATACTTCAAAAGCTGAATAGAAACCCACCAAAGTTTACAATACTGATTTTTGTTTTTTTATTGAAGTTTTTTAGTTTTATTTTTTTTAAAGAAAAAGAGATATGAATGCATCGTTTATCCACCCGTATGCACTCAATTCGTTTATCCACCCCATGCATCGTTTCTTCCCCTTCGATTCTTTGTTTCTTAAGCCGACGCTAGAGATCTCCTGTAGATGTACCAAATTGGCAAATTCTATATCATCAGCCATCTAACTAACCTCTTTACCTTTTATTTGGCCATAAGCCCGTGATTTGATGATCTATTTTACAATCCTCATTTAAGAACTTGTGGTGTAACATTTTCGTCTTTGCTCTCAAGATCTTTGATGGCACCGCATGTATTTCTTTCTCCCACGAAGAAGCGAGTCATCGTCTTCGAGCCAAAGCTGTTGATTTGGCTATAACTTGTTTCATTTTACTTTATTTATAGAAAGAAAAATCTCTCAAATAAGTGATATATGAAATAAAATTTGCGAAATTTGATTTTCGATGCTCTGATTTTTTAGTTTGAGTTACAATTTCTGAGTTTTGAAAATTTGTAGTTTCTAAAAAATAATTGTGAAGCAAAAATATACATTCTACTTTCACTCTCGTTGTAGGAAATTTGAAATGAGACAACAATTTTCTCATTTTAGTATTATATATTGTGTAGAGTGTATATAAAGACATGTCCTTTCCCTATAAATTCATTAGCACATTTAAAAAAGTGAAATGAACCAAATTATTAAACTACTAATGATTGTTGGATCCAATCATGTCAGAATAGGAAGAAGTTTAAAATTTGACGGTTAGGCGAACTAAAATGTTCAAAGAATCAGTCTCATATAGTTTACACGAAATGAATATGATTGTGTCATAGACTCATAGTATATCTAATTTAAGAATTATACATCACTTTTACATATTCAATACTGCAACTCGATATGGAATATTCAAACTAGTGATATTTGGGCCGCGATTTTAAAGTTATCCTCTATTTATAAGATATATATAGGAATTTAATTAAGTATGAAAAATAATTAAAATGAGGAATTTGGCCTCTCTTAGTCACACAAAGTTTTAACTCAAATGCATGTTTCTCTAATAATTTTTGCTTCTTATTTGTATGAGATGAGGTCGACCGGCTTTATGATTGTGCACATGGAGAAAAATGAAATTTACTATTGAGGGATTATGATGGCTTTTGAGATGGTTTGGTCTTGTGTTGTAGGCTCTCGAATCTAAAGCAAGAAGAAGAGACGATGGGATAGTCGAACCTGGTCTGTGATGCTTCATGTTGTGGGGTTCTGTAATAAGTAAAAGGATGATATGACAGCATAGGTACATATATGAATTGTTGAAAACAACATCATTTTGAAGTGGCCCGGTGCTCGAATCAGTTGGTTAACTCGGTCGGATTTCCCGTTGAGTTAGATAAACTCGACTTTGACCGAGCCCGAGTAGACAACCAATTGGGCCTTCGGCACCCGCTGAGATACTCAGGTTTAGGTACAATTGGTTTGACCAGTAGAGTCATACTCGAATTGACAATCATGGTCATGACTCTTATTGTCTGTGTTTGAAGATACATTAGTTCAAATCCCAATACTTGTCTATTTTCTATACAAAATAAAAATAAATAATGGCGAAGACAAAAATGTCATTCATACTTTTGCTCTCATTGTAGGAAATTTGAAATGGGACGACAATTTTATCATACTAGTAGTATATATTGTGTAGAGTGTATAAGTAGACATGTCTTTGCTCTACAATTTATTTTAATACATAAAAAAGAGGAAATAAACTAACTTATTAAATTCAAACTCGTTTAATGATTGTTGAATCCAATCGTGTCTGTCAGATTATGAAGATGTTTAGAAGTTAACGGTTAGCCTAACTAAAACGTCCAAAGAACCCATCCCCATATTGTTTGCAGAAAGATATGGATATGATTGTCTCACGGTAGTTCTATAAAGTAATACTAATGTAAGAGTTCAACATCGCTTATACAAATTCGATATTGCAATTCGATATGTAATATTGAACCAATGATAAATAGAACTTTAGTGACCTTATAAAATAGATAGAAAATTATAAGACAAATAGAAATTTCAATTAAGTATCAAAGTATTATTAAAAGAATAAAATATGAAAATCAAAGTATAAAAACACTAGTAACCGAGGGAAGATTTAGTGACCTTAGCTAACCGTTGAAAAATTCTGTTATTTTTTAATGTTAGTTTCATGTACATTTTTTATTTAAAATGGTACTACTAATATATGTAGCTTGATTGGTTAAGATACGTGTCATTTTTGAAAATGACCACTGTTCAAATCCTCGTATGCTTTTCTTTTTTTAAGGAATAAATGAGAAACAAATAGATCAATGTGAAGACAAAAATACCTGTAACACCCGATTCTTGATATATGTGGATTCCCTAAACTACCCTTCATTAATTTACACATTAACTAATTAATCTTGAGAAACCCTAAGGAAAAGCGGCGGCTCTCTCTTAGTCACTATTCCCTTCATGATCTACATATAAAGCTAAAGCTGAGGGAAAACCGAAAAGGAAATCCTAGCCGCTACGTTCTCTCCATAGCACGGATCCGTCCATGGCCTCTCCAACCTCTATGAGAACAGCAGCCACTATTTACCAAAAGCAGCAAGTCCCCGATGGTAAGAAGTAGCCAACCACTGTGCAATCCAGTTCATCGTACACGCCGCTACGTACGACCCAGTCCTCCTTCTCGTGTACCATAGTTTGCCGGCGAGATTTGTTCTTGATGATGGTGAGAGGGGGAGCAAGCATGGAGACAGACGAGAGGCTTACGACGAAGTCCCAACGGAACTCGACCAGGCTAGGTGGCCTCGACATGACAGCCCCAATGGGAGCTAGCATGGGTTAGTAATCCTACGTAAGGAAATCAGTGGGAACTAGATGAGATCAATTGGGTGATTATCATGTTCTCTAACTATCAATATTTTGGACCACATTTTACGAGGGAGCGAGGATTGGTCAAGGCATGGGAATTTGTGGCGTCCACACCACGAATAGCCTCATTCAGTCGACTCATTCATCTCGGGAGATGGGTGATCAACGTAAAGTGGGGTACTTCGTCTATAAGGTGAGTGTAAAGGGAGTAAATTCTACGCCTACGATATTTACGTTTTTGAGATTTGACTGCTATGTGCCGTACTTGCCTTTGTATGCTTATATGATGTCATATGATTTGTGTGAGTTATGCTTTCAGTTTTATGTTGTTGTGTGCTTTACTTACAAGTAAGTTTAAGTTTAAGAAACAAGTTTATTTTAAGAAGTTCTTCACCTTCAATAAGGTGAAATAGTTTTAAGTGTTTTTAGTCACTAGCGCCAGTCCGTTGCCATTTGAGATGTTGAGATAGAGCAGCAGTTATGCTCTTGAGACTTTTAAGATGAGCAGCAGTTATGCTCTTGAGATATTTTAAGATGAGAAGCAGTTATGCTCTTGAGAATCGTGGAAGAAGAGCCTTCCAATGTAAGTTTAAGTTTAAGTTTAAGAAAAGCCTGGATGGCTTCTCATACGTATGAGCTAGCAACCGGACTAGATAGTGAGGGATCCCGTGTCAGTCAAGTATTTATGTCGAGATTTGAGCTTTAAGAATGGAGAGTAACAGTAACTCCCATACAGTTTTAAGAGTTAAGCTTTTTAATAGTGGAAGTACAAAACAACTTCCACTCAGTTAAGTAAAGTGATCAAGTATTAATAAGATGTTAAACGTAAGGGCGTAGACTGACCCCATCTCACCCACAGTTTGAAGAGCTAGAGGAGGAGCTAGAGGAGCAGTTAGTGAGCAGCGAGTTCGAGGGTAGCCAGCTAGAGGAGGGCAGTATAAGCGTCATGGAGGATGCTTAGTCAAGATTTTCAGTAGCAACAACATTAGAGATTATTAGTTATTTACATTTATGATTATGAGTATAGACTGGAGATCATTTTGAGATTTTAAGTATTGAGTTTGCCCACTGTATTGGAGCAGCTTTCGAAGTGGCAATTGTGTAAAAACATATATAGAGTGACTTTGGAAGTATGGGCGTAGCTTTCTAGAGGCAACAACCACAACCAAAGTAGCCTTTTCTACTGACGAATACCTAGTCTCCGCATCTGATAGAGTTTTACAAGTATAATATATCGGATGTTCGGTATTGTCAGCATCTTGGCAAAGAAGTAGCGAGCTCACCAGTCACCGCCTTTTGGGACACGACGAAATACATAAAAAGGGTTTCATTATTCATCGAAAAGAAAGCACTAGAGGTGTCACCAGAAAGTCTTTAATCTTAGTAAAAGCCTTCTCGCACTCAGGTGTTCACTCAAAGTGTTTCCCGTCATTCTTCAAGGTGGCAAATAATGGAGCACAACGATCGTCGGCACGAGAGATAAACTGGTTGAGTGTAGCGACGCGACCTATGAGAACTTGTACTTTTTTGCCTCTGGTTGGGGAGGGCACAATCAACATAAGCTTCTAGGTTCCGACCAGGTTGACGTGAGAAGACACAATCAACTATTCGATGATAGGTGGCTCCATCATTTTTTAAGCCAAAAGGCATAGCCCTATAACAGTAATTACCAACCGATGTCATGAATGCTATTCTTTCTTCGTCTTCCTTCTTCATGGGAATCGGGTGATAACCAGAGAACATGTCGAGGAAGGAAAGAAGGCATTGCCCAAAGGTAGCATCAATCGGTCAATTTTGGGAAGAAGATATGGGTCCTTTGGGCATACCTTATTGAGGTTGGTGAAGTCTACGCACATCCTCCCCTGCCCATTGGAATTTTTCATCTTAATAACGTTGGCCAACCAAGTGGGGTAGAGGATTACTCGATGAATCCTGCATGAGCACGTTTAACTACTTCTTCTGCAACATCTTGACGTCATTCCCATGCAAAGTTCCTTCTCTTCTATTGTACAGGACGACACCCTGGGAGAATACCTAGGGCATACTCAACTAGCCGACAATCAAGTCCAGACATGTCTTCAGGACCTTCGGCGAGTAGCTCTTTAAACTCTCAGACTAAGTTGAGAAGCTGAAGAAGTACTTCTTTAGGCCAAGCGGTTGAGATACGAATGGTTAGGCCGTCTTGAACAGCTTGTTCCTCATCAAGGTTGACATGCACATGGCGAGCTACCTCTTCTCAAGTGTCAATAGTAGTGACATGTTTATCTTTAAGGGAATGCACAACATTGCTTGGCAATTGCTTGATCC
Source organism: Linum tenue (assembly GCA_946122785.1). Lineage (NCBI taxonomy): Eukaryota > Viridiplantae > Streptophyta > Magnoliopsida > Malpighiales > Linaceae > Linum > Linum tenue. Next base: position 16,129,042 of record CAMGYJ010000003.1, on the reverse strand, counting down.
CCTCGAACACAGCCTACCCCAGGTGGAGTAGGGAACTTTAATTTGAGATGAAGTGTAGCAGGGATGGTGTGAGCTTGGTGTAGAAAGTGGATTCCCCATTGTATGTAGAGGAACATACCACCACATGAAAGTTAACCACTTCTCGACTGTTTGGTCGCCATAGCCGATGCGAACATGAAAGGGTAGAATTCCAGATAATAAAGCAGGTCGACTGAGCTCCCTCGGTCAATGAGAACTCATTTTACGGTGTAGTTGGAGATGGTACCCTCAATCACCAGAGGGTCATCATGGGGATATTCGATATCCTCGAGATCTTAGAAATAAAAAATGATAGGATTCTGATATGAGATAGTAGAGGTGGAGCCAACCAAAGTTTGAGCATAGGTCTTACGAGAGGTGATACATTCCTGCAGCAATCCAGCTCCTCCATGTATGACTGGTACAACACCTAACACCAGTCTGCTTTCTTGTGGAGCTTTTCCTTTGCCCGATGATGAAGGTGGTTGGACTGAGCCTTTAGAGTTTTTGATGAATTGTTCAAGTTGTCCATTTTTAATGAGTCCCTCGATGGAGTCTCCCAACCTTTTGCATTCCTCGGTGTCATACCCATATCCCGGATGAAATTCACCAAAACTGGTTCTTCCCTTTTCTTGGTTTTGTGCGACCTCGAGGAGGCCACGTTACCAGAAGATTTTTATCTTGAATGACTTGGAGAATAGTCCTCCGTGGATTGTTGAGCAGGGTAAAATTTTGTCTTGAATGGAATGACCCATGCTTTCTGCGGTCATCTTTTTGAGCCTTGGGCATGTTATCCAAAATTGGGCGGGGGCATTGTGAAAGTTCACGGCTCGGCGGAGGTGAATCCCTCTTGCGTTTTGGCACAACATAGGAGGAATCTTGTAGAGATTCTTCTAGACCGATGTACTTCATGACCCACTCTTGTAGCTCAAACATACTGCAAGGAGGTTTCTTAATGAGGAAAGCTTGAAGAAGACTATTTGTTGTTCCTCTTGTGAGCGTGTTGACAATTACTTCAAAAGAGATGAAAGTGAAGCATGTAGCCAAGGTGCTATACCTAGTATAGTAGGCTTTTAAAGCCTCACCCTCTCGTTGCTTGGTATTCATTAGTTGATTAATGCTTACTGCTTGTGGCTCTTGGGCGTAAAACTTGCACCGACATAGTATAGAAAATTCGGTGAAGTTGTTGATGATACCACAACGAAGCTGAGAGTACCATCGACGAGCGTCTCCTCCAAGAGTGTCAAGAAAAATTTTACACATGGTAGCATCAGAAGTACCAATAAGCGGCATCAAAATCTCAAAGGAGCTGAGATGGTCTTCTGAGTCGGTGGTGCCATTGTACTCCGGAAGGTAGGGTATATGGATGTTTCCCGGGTATGGCTCATTTAGAATGGCCAAAGCTAGGGGATACTCGGTTGTGAAAACGTCCCCGCGGGAGGAAGTTCTTCTAGGTGGGGAAAAATTGGAGGGACAACCCAAGTTGCTGCTTTAGTTGAAGCCGGTGCGCCATTTTGATGGTCATTGAAGGACCCGGGAAGTTCTGCTTTCCCGTACGGATTTGTTAGAGGGATTGGTGGTGGTTGGGGAGCCTCTGTTGCGGACCGAAGTTGGGCACAAAGTCGCTCAATTTTGGCTTGGAGGTCTGAATCCTTTGGGGCGGCAGAGTTTGCACGAGGTTTGGAGTTGAGCTTTGACCGATCTCGACTTGAGGTTGTGAATCCTGTGTGTCCATCTTGTTTGGTTGAAATGGCAATTTGTTGGTATTAATCTCACCGGGCCCCACGGTGGGCGCGCATTGTTTATGCCAAGCTAAAATAGCTGACTTTGAATGTTGTAGAGTTCGGAGAGTGTTGACTTGTTGATTGTAGTTGGATTCCAGCTTTCAAGATGAACACATGCAAAAAAGGACCCGCCGGTTGTGGTCGGTTGGGACCTTCTCCAAAGCTCAAGTCAGAACTTGAAAATAACCGATAGCGACGTATTGAGCAGGCTCTAGAGAGAAAAAGAAAGAAATCTCGGGGTTGAAAGTTGTCAATTTGCCGAGAAAAAGTTCGTCAAGAATTCCTCTTTCCCGATCTGGTTCAGAGAAAGTGAGTTTTCTAGATTTGAGATGGATCGCTGAGAAAACATGAATGAACAACCTATTTGTAGGTGCATCCTACTCTTGACGGGTTGGCGTGTCCTTTACGAATTGTGAATAAAGCATGAAATAATAGCTGAATTAATTAAACGTTAAGAGACTTACCTTGAGTAGATGTAGATACACATACTAACACTGTCATTGTATAACCACACCCGTGTTCACCTAACTAGCTTCCACGTATGCCAATATGGGTTGTGCATGGGATGATTAATGGAAAGTTCAGCTTGGATTAGGGAAAGATTACATGGCAGTGGATCATTTTTCAGTCATTCATTGAATGATAAATTACTACAAGCGACGGAGATACGCGATTTAAATAACGGAAAATACAATATTTAAAAATTGTATCTATAATGACTGGAAAGGTGGAAACAAGTTCCGATATAATTTGATCGTTATGAGCAAACCCAAAGTACAAAATGACACATTTACTACACGTGTTATAGCTTTGTTTAATTAGAGTCTCTGGTTTGTGGGGAAAGATTATGCAATGTCCATATATATTTATTTACCCTTCCAGCCTCCAGGCCTTTCTTATTCTTTCATACGTGGGAGAATATAATCAATTGAAGAGTTTGCTTGTGATGAGTAGGAGACAAAGCTTATGACTAAGCTTAGTTCACATACACATGTAACAAAACAACCATGTTCATTATTGGGTTTAGACTTTCCAACCACTTAAGCAAGCGAAGAAACATATTTAGCTTTTGACGTGTCAATTGGGTGGAAATATGAAGGATCATCATGCAGTGAGAAGTGGGGGTAATAACTTGCCTCATTGCCCTTTCTTCTTCCATATAGCTTAAATAGGGTTATAGGTTTGATTATATGTGATAAAAAGATGGTTTGATTATTTACCATATTGTGTCCCTCTCTTACACGTGGATTGGATGGAGATGAAGCTTACTGCATAGTTGTGTGGGAGAGGGGAGTTGTAAGGGTTTATCAGGTATAAGGCGGGTCCTTCCCTAAAGCCATGTCCCAAGCTTCGAAAACAGAGGGACATGCAAGGTAATCCTTGAGAAGCAATTCTCTACGATGTAGTCAAATGTGTTCATGAAATCGATATTTGAGATGAAATATTCTGGATCCACACCAAACCCAACTCGACAAATTCTTCTAAATCCTGATTTAAAAAAACCCTTGTGACTGGCAATTTCGCGTTGGATGGTCTAGATCTGGCCGCATTGAAGATGTCGTTGTCGAGAAGGTCATGAAGGATGTCTTTCAAGCGAGAGCCCTTGATGTAGATGGAGAAGTTTGGGGCGGTGAGCAAGCTTTGAAGTCCACCCTCTGAACCCCGACCTGTGACCTCGTATAAAAATCGCAGCGGAAGAAGGCGGTCGGGCTCCACTATGCATTGTCTCCGAAGTTTTCTTTGCATGGGCAAATGACGCTGCATAAGCAATCGAGTCCAGGAATTTCATGTTCTCCACCGACGTAGGTTATGGTACTTCCACGGTCGTCATTGTGGGGGTGAAGTTCTTGAAGGAATTCGAGGGAAGAGGGGAATAAAGGAAGGAACTAGAGAAGAAGGCGGAAAGGTCGGGGTGGACGGTGGAGTCCGCCCACGAGAAACGTATAGGGGAAGGCGATGGACGACAGTCGTAGGGTGAAGGTGAGGAGGTGTGATTTGTACCCTTTTATAGCTCTAAAAGATTAATGAAAATTTCAATTTATTTTTTTATTTCTAATAATTATTCAAATATCATATATATAATAAATTAATTGTATTTAATTTTGTATTTTTTGTTGTATCATGTATAATGTGTACTAACGGTCGATGGTGTTGACATTCGAACTTAACGATCAATTGCTCGAGCGAGATCAAATTAAATTTTATGGATATTAGTTTTGAGTATATGAACTTAGGGTCATTGCTTGCAAGGGTATTTAGTGGTCGTTTGGAAGTTGCGATTGTTTTTGTTGAGATTGTCATTATGCATGTATTGTTTACAATGCATCATTTTTTTGTTTTTTTAGCAGAAACAATACATGGATTGTTTTTGTGATGTGACATAAATGAGTGATTGTTATATCTCAACTTTTAGTTGTGATTGATGAGATAGTTGAGTTGAGATTGTTTTGTCTCAGCTTTTAGCTGATGTGACATACACAATCACACATACCAAACGTTGTATTCTACAATGCATCAAATTCGACAATACATGTATAATATTATACATGCATTCTCAACAATATATCTATTTAACAATCGCAACTTCCAAACGACACCTTATTAACAAAAAATAATGGCGGATTGATACTGTACGTAGTCTTCTACGTGTCTGCCCCAATGGCACAGCGCCACCTGTTCAAAGCATTCCCAACGCCAACAAAAAAAAAAGGAAGAAATTTTAAACACAATCTCAGAAAAGTCTCAGTTTTTGAGTTTTCTTCATTGCCTTTCCCCACGCGCCCCCAGTTCCAAAACCTCCCCGATTCGCCATTGTTGCTCTGGAACCGGAGAATTCCCACCAAGATTGAATCATTTCTTTCGGGTCAGGTCGGACACAGATTGGCGCAGCAGTGGAAGGCCGAAATTTCTCCGCCATGGATGCTCCCGCCGGATATCTCGTGATCCTTACAATTCTAGGGATTCTGGCATCCGCATCGGAGTCGCTCCGCTTCGACATTCAATCCTCTCACACCAAGTGCATAGCCGAGGACATCAAGAGCAATTCCATGACCGTGGGCAAGTATAGCGTCGTTAACCCTAACGAAGGCCAGGCCTTGCCTGATTCCCACAAGCTCACCGTCAGGGTAAAGTTGGGAGACAGAGAAAGAGAGCAGTATTGGGGGCGTTTTCTTTTTCCGAGTTTAATGGTTTGGAGTTGTGGGTTCTGTGTTTCTCACTGTTTAGGTGACTTCGAGCTACGGGAACAGTTATCACACGGCGGACCATGTGGAATCAGGGCAGTTTGCGTTCACCGCTGCTGAGACTGGGGATTACATGGCGTGCTTTTATGCGGCGGATCACAATCCTCCGATCACTTTGACTGTGGATTTCGAGTGGAGGACTGGTGTAGCTGCTAAGGACTGGAGTAGCATTGCAAAGAAAGGATCCGTGGAGGTATTGTTTTTCAAGTTCTTCACTTGCATCTAAAATCTTGAGCTTGTTTCTGAACGGCAGCCTATATTCCGATTTCGTCAATCTTAATGGTAGGGTTGCAATCGATATAGAGTGAATTGGCATTGAGAGTTTTAGATAGTTGGATCTTTAACTGACGAGTGAAAGAAAATTTTCCTGTATTGTTCCCGTCAGACGGCAGGCTGGCCTCACTTGTCACTTGAGCCTTGCTTGAGGACAACTGAATTGCTGGTGCTTTTGAGTTTAGTTTGGTAGAACTCTATTGACATGACGATATTGATGGTCCCGGTGGTGTATACTGTATAGAGCTCATCAAACGCTTTGAGCAGATTACCCCATACTCCTTGCTATATCGCTGCTATATGAATTAGAGAACTAACTATGTGAGACATTAGTCTTTGAGTTAAGTACAGTCGTTGCACGATCTTGAATTTCAGATTTTTGAGTTGTTCGGCTCGCATTTGTATGAGCAACTCACACCCGTGCCTAAGATAGAATCCAATTCAACCTTTTGCTTATTGATAACAGATGACACTGAAAGCTCTGAAGTGTTTGTTATCTGCTACATGGAGTAGACATTTGCTTTGAGCTTAGGTTACAAAGTAGAATAGAAAAAAATATGTCCTTTTCCCTATGGGAGATTATGAACTACGTGGGATAGATATTGGCTTTAGAGTGACATAACATATCCATCAATGTTGGTCAACAAGACTTGACTGTCACCAATAGTATCTGATAATAATATAAGGTTGCAATATTTTGAAGTTAAGGATGAATTTGCTGGATTCCCATATAGTGATAGGATGACAGTATTCTTTCTTCATGTCGCTAATAATTGCTTGGATAATTGTCCAGTGGTTGTCCTTATCATGTGCATGTGACAGATGACTTAAGTGCTTACAGTTAAATGCTTCGTTCTTCTGCTACTATCATAATTATTTGATCATTGAACTAGGTTCTGGAGCTAATTACAGCTGTGTATTGAGCTCAAAGATTGGTCCTGCCTTTTCGAAATGGATTATTAGCTTTACAATTTTTTATCTTTGCATTACTTTTATTCAGGCAATGGAACTGGAGGTGAAGAAATTGTATGACACTACTATAGCCATACAAGACGAAATATTGTATCTTCGTCAGAGGTAACAACCCTTCTCCCTTACTCTTCTTAACTAGAGGTTGCACAAGGAGGGGCTTTTGATAATAAGATGTTGTTTTGGGTTATTGTTGCTGTTGCAGGGAACAAGAGATGCAAGAACTGAACAGATCGACCAATTCGACCATGGGGTGGCTAGGCATTCTCTCCTTGCTGATGTCTTTATCGGTTGCCGGCTTCCAGTTCTGGCACCTCAAGACATTTTTCGAGAAGAAGAAGATCATTTAAGTTCTCTCTAACTCTTTTTGCTTTCTTTCTTTCTGGCCAAGGTAGACATCCTCTATTTTCCCCCCTCCTTTCTTCAGGTTCCCTTTTCCTTAAACTGTATAATGTTACACAAGTGTTGTAGTACTCGGGAATAATTTCAAAAGTTCATCCTTAGTAGAATCAGCAAATTTTTAGATGTCACAGCAGTACACCTTTTCTTCGTTCCCTTTCCTGAATTCTTAGCCATTGCCCTTGGTATGAACAAAGATAAAGAATTGTGCATCGAAGACTATACCGTACTTGTTGAGTATAGAAGGGGCTCTTTTGCCGGAATCCATCCAGAATCCCGGATGAAGCATTTTGACAAAATCTAACAGCAGATTGATAAGAGGCAAATCTACCACTGAATCTTTACATAATGGATTGAGAACTCAAAATGAGTCTTTTTGTACACTTGAACAGTATACAGTACAGAAAGTCACCAATCCAACGTGGTGCTGCTTGAGCACCTAAGAATTTCTCACAACACAAAAGTCCAGGGAAAAAGGGCGCATACAAAACTGCGAAAATCGCTATTCAAGATGATCTACTCAAGCACAGCTATAACTTTGAGAGGAAAAATATACGTTTTGCAGAGTTTCATCCAAATAGAAGAGATTTCCCCCTCTTCTTCTGTATGAGCTGCTGGCAGATCCAAAAATTGGCTAGCCCATGGAACAAATGCTTTTCCACACTATTGACATCCAGTATTTGCAGGGTTGGAACAATCATGGTGTACCAGGAAAATAAATCCTAGCGACGAAGCAAGCAACGCTGTTGGGCATAAGACGTTTTGCTTGACTAATTCTCACTTTGGTCATGAATTGAATATGTGCCAGTGATGATCTGATGGCAAAACTTCCTTAATCTTCTCCAGCCTCTTGAGGATTTCCAAGAACGAAGGCCTTTTGTTCATGTCAGCTGCCCAGCACTGGTCTGTCAAACTGCAAGACACAATCAATCGTCAAAAAGGAATAACTCCTCAACATAGGTACCATGGACAATGGGTCATTCACTTACTCTCGGAGCTCAGGGATAAACCCTTTAGCACGGAACGATGGCCTGTGCCCTTCGGCCACGTACTTGGCTGCTTCGTATGGCTCATAACCTGCAAGTGGTGGCTCCCCTTCCAGCATCTGTCGTCAATAATCAAACATATGCAATGAATCAACACAACTGGGTTTGCCGGCACACAACTTTTGCATCTTTGTAGGAATTGGAGTTTTACCTCATAGAGTATCATTGCAAAGGAGAAGACATCAACCTTCTTATCATATTTCCGGTGCTTGAAAACTTCTGGAGCCATGTACCGATCTATAGTTTTTTTATGGTCATGATAAATTAGTTGAAAATATAATTGTCGTAGGGCCTGACAACAATAAGCAATAAAAGACACTCACAGCTTCCTGTCTCGCCAGTCATTTTGTATACATCATGCGAGTTCTGAACCTTGATGAGCTTGCTTAATCCGAAATCTCCAACTTTCAAGTGGTCTGCACTGGAGTTGACCAAAAGAACATTCCTGCAATTTATTCACGGTCAAAATTAGTAAGTAGGCATATTTTGCCAGAAATAAATGAAAAATCTGAATATCTAATCCTGCTGAATTTAGGACACAAACTAAAGCACCTTGGTTTTAGGTCTCTGTGAACAATGACATTCGGCTCATTGTGCAGATAGGCCATGCCTCTGTCGTGCAGCATTTACAACATAGATTAGGACTGAATCTGCTAAGGCAGAAGTCACATGAGTAGAAAGAACCCTATAAATTTGGATATTATAGCTTTCAAGATGCATTAGTTTAATGGCTTTTCATTTTCGAAAACAGTAAATACAGAGAGTGCTATTTTAGCTGAAATGATGGAGAATGCGTTCCAGCAAAATTTCAACTAGAAAAATTGCCAGAAATGTTTTGGAAACATAGTTATACATCTCAAAGTCGAAACAAAGGAAACACACATATTAACCCATTAATTATAGACGATGCAAGAGGCAGTGAAATACCTCGCAATGTCCAATGCGAAGTTAATTGCTGTTGAAGGACTAAGGGCACCCTTTTCCTTGAGATACTGATGAAGATCACCCTATAAAAGTAGGAATCAATACAAATATGGTCAGGCAACAATGATCAAGGAAGTTAACTTTTCAGATAACAGTTGATGGTTGTTTCAAAGAGGCCGCAAAAGTATTGAAGAAAGGAATATACAGCCACATACCCCTCTCAGGTACTCTGTAATTAACATGAGGGGCTTCTTCTCGGTGACAGCCCCAAGAAATTGGACTATGTTTGGGTGACGAAGCTTCACCAGCAAATTAACTTCATGTCTGAAGTCCTGACTATGTAGAACAAGTGAAGATAGTAAGCATTAGGAAATTGGCAGATAGGAGAAAAGCAACCAAATTCCAGATATAGCAATTTTGGTACATTATCATACCATTTACTTGACTCTGCCAAGTAATTTGGAAGCAGGCATTATATTCTTTACATTCAAAGAGCGTTAGTTCAATCTTAAATCTGGTTCTGGCAAATCATCTGTATCATTCAGTTTGCCGATAATTAAAAGAAGCAATCAAGAAAGAGGGTGCAGGACTGACTGTAAATGCTCAGAGATAAAAACCATCATAGTTCACACTATAACTGACCATAACATAGACCAATCAAGAAACAAAAACAAAGAACAATCATCAATTACAAACTTACATCACTAGTCTATCGTCTGAAAGAGATGGAAGGATACGTTTCACAGCTACCGGTGTGCCACGCCAATATGCTTTCAAAATCTCACCAAATGATCCCTGCCATTGCAAGGAATGTTAGCAAATGCAAGCACATACTATTGCTAGACAACTAACAAGAAAAAAACGTTGGTACTATGACTAGAGCACAAAACAACAGCACAAAAACAAACCTTCCCAATCATAGAAGAGTTGGAGAAGTCCAGCTCAGACGGGTCGATTTCCCAATCACACTTGTTCGGTAGCGGTGGTGGAACAGGTCTCGGTTCAAAGTGGCTACCATTTTGTCCCTGCAGTAAGGGTAAATCGAAACTTGAGACTCGATAACTAGTACTTGCATTGTGGCCTTTACCAACTGCATAGAAGCAAACTAACATAACATTTGCCAACAACCAACACACTTGAGAAAAGAAACTGCGAATGGAACTTCGGATTTCTGTTTACATGCGTCAATTACTTGCATAAAATTAGAGCAGTAGCTCTCACTGTAAATTGTCACAGCAGCACTCAGTATAGAAAGTTCAGAACCGAGTCACAATAGAAAAATTGGAAGTTACAGAGAGCGGACTCACATAGGATAAACCACCATACGACTTCAAAAGCTCAATCATGTTATGTTTTTTAGCTCCTTCTGCGTCAGCTAAGGGCTGCCACCACAAACAGCAAGAAAATTGAATTGGAAATCGCACGCAGAAACAGAATCAAAGGAGGGGGAAGAAGAACAAAGAAGTAGAAGAGAATTACCGTGTTCTTCCAGCGATCCTGGGCGTTGACATCGGCGCCGAACTCAATCAAGCACTTGGCGACATCGATCCATCCATGGAGAGAGGCGACGTGAAGCGGAGTCCGATTGTCGTAATCCCTAGCCTTGACGAGGGACGGATCTTCCTCCAGGAGCTTCCGGACGGCGGCGACGTCGTTCTGGTGAGCGTGCCACAGTATCATGGACGTCCGGCTCACTCTGGCCTTCTCCTTCTGCTTGTCGGCCGATTCGGCCGGCGAAGCGCCGGCGGCTGAGGAAGAACCGGAGCTCATCGGAGGGGTGGGGAGAGAGAGACGAAAATTAGATCGGATCGGAACGGGGAAAGGGGAGGAATGGGTGGAGAGAATATTCGATAATTCCGCTGCCTGCTTGTTTTCGACGTCTGTGTAGCTTTGGTTTGCTTTGGGAGTGTGTGGGAGTTCAGGTGTAAAAGGTTTATGCGGAGGATTTTCTGTTTGGTTTCTGAGAAAATGGAGTGGGAAAATTGGGATGAAGAGGAGTGGGTAGGGGTGTGCAACGGTTCGGTTCGGTCTGGACCGGACCAAAATCATGAGAACCGCGGTCCATTAGTGAAAGACATGTTAGGACCAAGGACCGGACCATTCTTGCATTTGGTCCATTTGGTCCGGTTCGGTCCGGTCCAAATATGAGCTCGGTCCACCATTTCTTCAGTAATTATAAAATTCATTAGGACCAAGGACCGGACCGCATTTTACTCGGTCTGGTCCGGTCCGGTCTTAACAACGGTTTGGTCCGGTGTGGTCCGGTACGGACCGGACCATTGCACACCCCTAGGAGTGGGAAACAACGAATAACCGACGAAAAGTGGCGGTCAGTAATTCCGTTTGTTTCCTTTATCTTTTCTTGTTTTACTTTCTTAACAAACACGATAAGGTTGTAAAACCCGTTTATACCTCGGTCTGGCAAGTGGAATAATACGACTAGTGGTAAAAATCAATTTGTAGCATTTCATATCGGTTTAACAAAATATGAAACTCATTAACTTATAATAAATTTAATCATGTATAAAACATATTTAAAGATCATTTACTTTCAATTCAACAAATAAAATCAATTTTTGACTTATTGATTCATAAAATAAATACTAAATTTATTTTTTATTACTTAAATTCACTAAAATGACATTATTTTTCTTAGAATTTATAAATAATCATGCCCATCGTATTGATAGTGTTCACGCCGGTTTCATAACCGGCACTAGTTAAATCTGGTTCAACCGACCGGCATACCACCGACATGGCAAGTCAAGGCCACCTCTCTTGGGTAGGGAATTTAACAATGCTTCCACCAATACTTTGGAGAATAGTAGATGTACTTGAATATGTTTTTGTTTTGGGAGTATGATATTTTGATGGCTCGTAGGGGCAGGTTTGACAGGGGGTACGAGGCGAGGGCAGAGCGGCAAGAGTGTAGGTGTGCTGTTGAGCGCGGCGAGGGGCGGGGGTTTGTATCCGGTAGTGTGTTCCTTTGATGATGGAACCTGTGCAAGCTCGCATTCGGCTGGGGGCATGGTGTTTAGAGATGTCAGGGGAGCGGTGGTTAGAGTCCATGGATGGTGTTTGATGGGATTGTGGAGTTGGCGATTGCAAAACTACTAGTATTAATGGAGGTTGTTCAGATGTGTGTTGAATCGGGTTTGTCTCGGGTAAAAATTTCAGGTGATGCCAAGGTCGTTATAGAAAAGGTTCAGGTGGGGATAACCTAGGATTGTTGTGGTGTGGCGATCTATAAGAATATCCGCAAGCTGGTGGTTCAATGTTCGGATGTGGAGTTTTGGTTTGTTGGCAGAAATAACAATAGTGTAGCTCATAATGTGGCTAGAAATGTCTTTTCTTTATTTTCTGTATGATATGTTGAGTTTGATTTTGGTGCTTGGCTCTCTGCGGAGATCGACATTGAGTTAGTTAAAATAGTTATAAGATACACACTTCTAAATGACCTTGATTTTAAATTTTTAATTCCGACGAAGGATAAAGTATAGGAGACAATGGAATTGCATTAGAATGAATCCCCTATACCTTTATTTATAGTGACACGAATACACTTGATTTCATTCATAAATTTAAATCTTTAGATTCTAAACATTTCAAAATTTCTTGTTTATAGATTATTGAATTTTTGAAAAAATATTCTTTATTTCATATGGTTTTAAAAAATTAATTATTTGATAAATATGATTGTTAACATTCAATAAAAATAATAAATTCTAATTATTTATTAAAAGAAATATTTATAATTAAATAAAAGAATAAGAGTGGCTAAAAAAATATTAAAAAAATATTCCTAATGATATTTGGTGGTATATATAAAAAGAAATGAAAAAGAAAGAAAAAGATAAGAAATAAAAATATAAAATCTCTCCCTTTATGAGATTTTTTTATTACCCAGGAATCTTAGCCCCACGTGTCACTTTGTGACAGCGGGTCCTACTAAATCTGGGGGCCACCTATAATCAAATTCGACGCTAACGGGCTTCGCCCCTAGTAGGCTTGTACCTCCGAGAACACCAACAGGTCGCTTAAATTCGAACCTAGGATCTGAAACTTCTAAGCAGTCACTGTCGCGGCAGCTTTACCGTTAGGCTATCTTACCTTTGGTCCCTTTATGGGATATTTGATATCTCTAGATTGAATATTTGAAATATACGAAAATAAAATTCATAATACAAAAAGTAAAAAAAGAAAACCCAAGAACTTCTACTAAATCCATAAATTCAATTCATGGTCTAAATCATTTTCTCCAAATCACCTCTTAATTCGTCTAATACAAATATTAGTTCATGCTAGCATACTAAAATTATTTATGCGCGAAGAAATCGAGTCTTTCATCCACTTTGGTGAATCGAAATAAAACTCCATAAAGTTTGTATTCCTATAATTGTTTCAAATGTTTGAATTTTGAAGGAGAATATGAACTATGAATATAAATATAGTAAACATGTGCTTTAACTTTTGATTGGCTAAGTTTAGTCTCTTGATTGACTAAATGTTAACGTAATTTGTGACATAGCTAGTAGGCTGGCCTTGAATCAACACCTTTGCAACAGGTTTGGCTGTGGAAGGTTCGTGCTCTGTTATTTGTATGTGAGATGGTGTGGTATGTATTGACTCATATTTAGTGGGAAAAGCGGATTCTAAAAGATGAAGGAGTATGTTATCTTAGTTAGATGGTTTTTTATTTTATTTTTTTAAATATGGTTGACTTCTTGTGGTTGAGACTGTAGTCCTCCGCGAGGCTATTCAGTGGTGTCAGAACCTAGGACTTGCTCATGTTCAATTTGAAGGCGATGCTAAGGTGCTCATTAATAAGATTAATTCCAAAAATGCACGAGATAGCCGTGTTGGGATATTATTGAGAAAATTCTTCGCATGTTGGTTCTGAATAGTGATTTTTATTGGTTCTGAATAGTGGTTTTTATGTTCGATTTGTAGGTCGGATTAACAATAGAGTAGCCAATCTTGTGACTCGGAATACTCTTTCTTTGCCACCGACCTCGTGTCTAGGGATGACAACAAAACACGAACCCACGGGTACCCACCCGACCCAACCCGGTCAACGCGGGTAAAACCCATGTTAACCGGGTTTGGGTTTAAACCCGCTACACTATTCACTAGGTCGGGTTGAGTTTGGGTTTAGGTAAACCCGCCCCATGGGTACCCGCCCACACACATATAATTACTTTCCCGGTATATTTAATATTTTAAATAATATATCTTCCTTAAACAACTAATATTCTTTATGTTTGTGGAGACATGTATAATTTGTTCTTTCTAATTGTTTAGAATGAAGTTGATATTATGAAGTGGAGAGTGAAGAAACTTAGTTGACGAGGAAGAAGCTTTCAATTAATCTTATTGTTTATAGATGTTTATCTTTAATTTTGAATAATTTGTATTGATCATTTGCAATTTGCTTGTATGCTCTAGATTGGTATTTTTTGTATGAATAATTTGTATGAGAAAATTGATGTTAAACTTTTATTTTGAAAGAAACTTGTTATTGTAAATTTTTTACTACAAAAACCCACGGGTACCCATGAACCCGCGGATACCCAGCGGGTTGGGTTTGAGTTTTTCAAACCCAATGGGTTTTACCCTGGTTTTTTTTTTGTCGGATAAACCCATGAGTTTGGGTTTGACAAAACCCGCCCCAACCCGACCCATTGCCATCCCTACTCGTGTTGTTTATTTGATTTTTATTCCTGATTTGATTCCAGGGTGTAATTCATTCTCTGATCTAAGTACCCATATATCCAGGAAATTTAGGGATGGAGGAGTGATCCACAAAATCTTCCTATTCTCTTTGAATTGGGGACGAGAGGCAAAGAAGATGAAACACCAAAGCATAAGACAGCAGAATTTTACCTGTAAAAGTAACTTGTTGGGAGGGTCAAGTCAAATTTTTTGGCCCCCTTTAATCTTCCTTTCGTATTCACAAACACATTACTACGCCATTGACCATTGAGTTAGACCTGGGCATGGCTAAGCTAGTATTGCTTCCCAGATCTCAATATGTACAGGACAAGTATATATGCTAAATCTATTGTTCTTCTATCAACCACCCTTACAACTTGCAGAGCAAGGTTTCCAGAGGGTTACTTCATGCTGCATCTTCTTCTTGGTCTTCAAGGGACCGCTTTCGAGCCTTCAGGTTCAGCTCCAGGCTTTGGGGCATAGGTGGTGTCGTCCCCCTCCTGAACAGAACAGCAAGACCCCTCATTTTACGGCATAGATCAAACACCTGTAAGAAGAGATTAGAGGGACAAGAAAGTGTTGGGAGGTTCAGCATTAGAATGAACATTCATTTAGAGGAAGGATAGATAAGGAAACAAGTTGTTCGATGACAGCTGAAACGAAACTTACGGAGGAGGCTTCGATTTCTGCTACACCTTCACATCCTTTCCCTCCTCCTTGCAGCAAGTCGCAGTACCTTGCAGCTTCATTCTCGTCTTCAAACACCTGCCAATAAAATTTATTTGCAGCATCCAGAGATCAGGAACCCTGGTCCAATTCACAAGGGAAATAAATAATGCTGCTAAAGGTGTGAAATGTGTGACCCCGAAGAGTTCAAACAAGAAGGTGGGTAGGGTTCAATGGAATTGGGAAGTAGAACTCAAAGAAGCAATTTTCGAGTTCAGGCTTTGGTTCCTCTTTCCAGAAAACACAGTGAACAGGAAATGTAGTGATCTCCATATGAGACCGAACGGATTAAACTTGCACCGGGAAAACAAGCAGGCATTGCAGTTCATGGGAACAGGGAATCAACACTAGCAAAAATCCCCTGCACCCTGATAGCCATTCAATGACTGCGAAGATAAATAAGCCCGTATCTAACATGGATCAAACAGTCACTTACAAGAACTCCTTCCCTGACATCCTCAACAAGCATCTGGAACTTCGTCCCAGGTCTCGACTTCTTCGCCTGGTTCCCCATATCAGGCCTCCGCTTCCCTTTAGAAAACAACATCCCTAGCTCCCTCTCCACTTCACTGTTTCAGAAGACACAAAATTAGATAACTTCAGAATAATTGACGGTATATACCCATGCAAGCAAAAGCCACCAAACAGAAATCAAAGCAGCAGCAGCAGGCTTGCCTGACGTTTCTTCGAGTTTTCATTGTGCACAACTGGTTATCTCTGTGGGTTAGTACATAGACTGGCTTCGAGGGGTCTCTCCATGGGTTAGACTCCAGGACTGCAGAAACCACACATAACAACAACCAGAAGGGTCATCAATTGCAAAACGCTAACGCAGTAACGCAGATACATCGCAATTCTAATTTGCAAATTCGCGAAGCTACGGCAAGCGGAACTGAATTAAGTGAAGGAGAAGCAATCGAAAGTTACCGTCGTAGCTGCTGCTGTCGAAAGTCTGCTGAAGATGCCTCCGCATGTCATAGGCGCGAGAGGAAACCTGCTTCACGAACTCGTCGGAGGTCCCCGGGATAGTCCCGTCCAAATGAAGCGCCCTCTCTAATTCTTCCTGGTCATCATCACCTTCACCGCCTCCAGATCCCGCCCGCTTGTCTTCTCCGCCTCCTCCGCTGCCGGCGTTCGCTCTAAAGGAGAATCGCCTTCCTCGCCGCCGAAACGAATTCGGATCGGCGAAGGAGGAAGCGACGCGAGGGAGGAGGAGATTCAGGTACCGTTGGTGATTGTGGGAGGAGGAAGAACAAGGGAAAGTGGCGCTACGACGCTGGAGGGAGAGGAGGTTGTTCGGAGGGAGGACCATGGATGGAGAGATCGATGCGAGGGGATCCATGAATTCGGAAGATTTTGCTGTGTTCCTCTGGAAACTTCGATCTGTTCAGCTCTCCTTCAGAAAGAAATTCACTGCTTCACCTCGTTAATGGAGTTTCAAGGTGGAGTTCGTCGATCACGAGAGAGAAGTTTTGGGCGTGGACGGAAAGAAGTAGGAAACGGAAGACTCTGAAACTCTGGGACGGGTAGTTGCTTGACGGCGACGGTGGCTGCCTGCTCTCCGGAAGAAGCAAGCAAACAAAAACGAAACTGTGTAGGGAAGGAGAAAAATTCGTTTTTGATTATTTTTAGTGAATCTTATTCATTCCCTCGCTCAGTTCGCCAGAATCTACGCAAAATGTGATATTTTCCGGTTCCTGTGGGCCCCGCCGGGTTGAACTCTCCGGACTCCGGGCCTTTTCAAAATTGGGCACCCTCTTCGCCTGCGGCCCAATTTATCCTCGCAACCATTCGGATTTCGGAGATGGTGCCAGTATTATTGGGCCTACTGATTTTAAAATTAAAATGCATAATTATAATTTTCGTATCAGATTCAGATTTCAGACGAGGAAAGTGAGGAATTTTGGAAACCACAGAATCATAGGAAACAATCTTTTAGATTCCACAGATAAATGCAGAGCAAAGAGATCAGAGAGTCTCAGAGGGATTCTATACACGACATGAAATATGCAATACTAGAGTACAGATAGTACAACTTTTGCACAAACACAGAGTAATGGCTGCTAATGCGAAGCTAGTGAGAGACCTTGAAGGAGATTATGAGTATGATTGCGAACACAAGGGCGGCAATGACCGAGCCAACGATCCACTTGTTTCTGGATATTCTCCGAGACATGGATGTTATCACCTTCTTGCTCTTGTCAATGGCATCGTCCACCCCATGCAGCTGTCAGACACAAGAAAAGAAACGAGGTCAGCAAGATCACTGGAGGCTTCCGTCAATAGCAAGAAGCATATGGCGCAACACATCAGGAATCACATTATGGCAACTCAGAACGGAGCTTGATTAATGTCAACTTGACTACTTGAGGCACCAAGACAACAGGTAGCAACCAGTAGAATCAAAACGGAGTTTGTGTTCCGACGTCAAACTACTACAATACAGACATCAAGAAACTATAATGCTTCTTGACAATACAGACATCAAGAAACTATAATGCTTGGAGAAGCGCTGGGCAGCAGTGTCCAAGAGACCAAATAGGGTTTTCCTTAGACATTTAGTTTCTTACAAGCTGGGCGGAGGAGGTCAGAAAATGAATATAGCAGTTTCCTGTGTCTTCCACACTAGAATGTTAATGATCCGATTCTTCTCTTCCCTACATCCTTCGTGTTAACTACTTGGTATAGTGCAAAGATTGGATCAAACCTATACCCTAAAGCTTTTATTTCTCGCTCCCTAATTCTTACAACAAGGACTACTCACTCTGCTTGATTCAAGCAATAGAACAAAAGACAGCAACATGCTCATACCTTGTTATGTGCATGTAGCAGCGTCTGGCGCTGTTGGTGCAAATCTTCAAGAATCGTGACACCAAGTTCTTCTGTCTCCAGCACGGTTCTTCTACTGTCCTTAATTCTATCACTTGACTGATTTAGTCTGTCTATTGACATAGTCAATCTTTCTCTTTGATCTCCAGACACCTGTAGCACCATTAAACCAAGCCCATGAGCAAAACCTTGCTATCAACATGAGACACACACAGAGAATGATGGAGTTCATCTCTAGAGTGAAATAGCATCCCACATAAAAAAAACCAAGGCTAAACACCTCACGATCCTCGAGCCAATTGTGCAGTAAAATGGTTCCCATAGAATGACATCACAAGCAACAATTTAAAACCCAAATTTCATGCTAGCCTTAGCAAAAACCATTATCTCCAGCAAACTCATGCAACTAGATACTTTCCAAATTCGGCATGCAAGTTCATCTAAAGATTTCACTAATACGCCAAGAAACCCTAATTACCGCATTAGGATGGGCCAATCCAGATTCCAGCAGCTCCTCGTGTGCAGCTTGATTAGAATTCCCGGACGCAACCCGTTTGAATTCCCTCTTCAACTTAGTCAGATCGGACTTGTACTCCCTCAGCTTAGCCAGAAGCATGGCCTTGGCACTCGGCTGCAAACTTCTCGCCTCAAGATCCATCTTCCGGACCTGTTCAAGCCCATAAGATCAGAAACCAAATCCACCATAACCAGAAAGCCAAAACTTTCTATTTACACTTCTCCGTACCAAGGCATCGCACTCTTCGATTCCAGATGTTATCTCCGATAATTTTTCCCTCCTCTCCTCTGCGAACAAATTCAAGTCAAAACAAGATCGGAAAGCGGAAGAAATCAAGGAACAGCAGCAGAAACAGAAAACGGTGATCAATAGACCGATCAATTTCAAGTTGCCGGGCTACGACGTACCTCCTTCGGGGAGAACGGAAGCGGAGCTGCACTTCCGAGAGAGATTGGCGGAGAGCTCGCAGTACTGGCGCTCGTATCCTTCAAATACATCGCTCATGGTGATGGTACGGTGGTACTGGGAAGGGAGTAAAGGCGAAGGAAAGAGACGATTCTGCTCGGATTGCCTAGAGAGGGTAGTTGTTGTGGAGGTTCAGGAGATGGAGAATTGAGTGCGACTGACGAAAGCAAAAGAGAGACGGTTGGACTTTGCCGAAGAAGCAGAGATGGAGTCGGGCAGTTCTTTTACTTCGGGCAGCCTTGCCGTCAAGCGAGTTCAGAGCCTACGTTGACCAATAGCGTTAATCTGCTAACCCTTTAAGGGTTAGCAGATACTAACAGGGTTGGATTAAGGGCCACGTCGCCGAGCCACCATCGGAGGGTGAAGGGTCGCCGGCGCTGTTCTGTGAGGGGGGGAGAATTTTTGGGCCAAGCCGAGCCACTTTTGGGAAAAGTGGGGACAGAGAAAAAAAAAACCCAAATTTCAAACCCAAAACCCAACAAACCCGCTCAGCCATTCTCTCTCCCCTCTCTCCAACTTTCGAACCCTCTCCCTCTTCTTCTCCCGAAAACCGCAGAACAGCGACGAGAGAGGCGACGCCGACGAGGAAAGCGATGACGACGACGGCTGCGAGGTCAGCGACCGCTTGTTGGATCTCCCGCTGACGACGACGTTGACGCTGGACCGACGAGGAAGAAGCCGCCGCCGACGAAGAAGAAAGAAGAAGAGGGAGCCGACTTCGCCGCCGAAGAAGGCCGTCGCCGTCGCCGCCGATAGTGGGAGGTAGAAGAAGACGCTGAGGTAGTTCTACTTCTCTCTTTATTGTTCATTTTGTTTGTGGATTTGAAAATTTATGTTAGGGTTTCGGTTTCATGGAATTTTTTTTGTGGAAATCTGGGTTTTGTTTATGGATTTGATAATTTATGGTTCATGCAATTCGATTTAGGGTGTTTAGGGTTTTGATTCTAGATTTCCAGATATTGTGTTCGTGGGATTCGAAATTGGGGGTTTAGGGTTTCGTTTTGGGGGTTTAGGGATTCGTTTTTCGATTTGTAGATTTAGGGTTTCATGGATTCGAATATGGGTGTTTAGGGTTTTGTTTGCAGATTACCAGATTCTGGGTCTGTGGGATTCGAATTTTGGGGTTTAGGGTTTCATTTATCGATTTGTAGATTTTTGGTTTCATGGATTCGAATATGGGTGTTTAGGGTTTTGTTTGTAGATTACCAGATTCTGGGTCTGTGGGATTCGGATTTTGGGGCTCTGGTGTTTTTTTCTTCTAGTTACCAGATTTATTGTTTCTCGAATTCTATTTTGGGGGTTTGTTGGATACGATTTTGGGGAATGTAGGTATTGTTTGTTGATTCCTTGATTAAATGTTACATGGATATTAGTTTTGTCACTTCCGATACTTATTGTGATCATTTTATATATTGTTTCATTATGTTTTCTCGAATTCCATTTTGGGGGTTTGTTGGATACGATTTTGTTGAATCTGGGTATCATTTGTCGATTCGTTGGTTAAATGTTATATGGATATCAATTTTGTCAATTATGATACTTATTATGGGCATTTTTTATATTGTTTCAGTGAATGGGGAGACCGAAAAAGAGGGAGAAGGATCATCAAAGCAGCCACCGGATGTACAACAACAAGAGGTTTCATTTCTTACTCCGTTTCTCAATCGGTTATGTTGGCTAAAAATTACTAGTCGGATGCATTTTAATATTTTCATTGACTGATAGTTTTCTTAATATCTAACTATGTTTCAGGAACAACCCGTGAGGAAGAAATCCAAAACTGTTCCACCAAAATCTGCAGCGAAATCTCGTGAAGCAGTTGGATCATCACAGCAGCCGCCGGCTGAACAACCACCAAAGGTTTGATTTCTCACTTCGTTTCTCGATTAGTTATATTGGCTAAAAAAAATAATAAACTGATGTGTTTGATGTGTGGATATCAGTTCTGTTAATGTGGATACTTAACTGTTCGATTTAGTTTTTTTTCTGGGTATTATGGATATTTTTTCATGGATATCAGTTATTTCCGTTTGGATACACTTTTGCTTTACTACGATAATAATTGTATGTATTGGCAAAAAAAATAAACTGACGTGTCTGATGTGTGGATATCAGTTCTGTTAATGTGGATACTTAAATGTTCGTTTTAGTTTTTTTCTGGGTATTATGGATATTTTTTCATGGATATCAGTTATCTCCGTTTGGATACACTTTTGCTTTACTACGATAATAATTGTATGTATTGGAAAAAAAAAATAAACTGATGTGTCTGATGTGTGGATATCACTTCTGTTAATGTGGATACCTATCTGTTCGTTTTAGTTTTTTTTCTTGGTATTATGGATATTTTTGCATGGATATCAGTTATCTCCGTTTGGATACACTTTTGCTTTACTACGATAATAATTGTATGTATTTGCAAAAAAAATAAACTGATGTGTCTGATGTGTGGCTATCAATTCGGTTAATGTGGATACTTAAATGTTCGTTTTAGTTGTTTTTATGGGTATTATGGATATTTTTTTCATGGATATCAGTTATCTCCGTTTGGATACACTTTTGCTTTACTACGATAATTGTATTGTATATAAGTGTGCGTTTTAGTTATTTGTCCAAGGATTATGGATATTTTGCTTAATATATAACTGTGTTTCAGGTTCAACCCGGGATGAAGAGAACGAAAATGGTTGCATCGAGATCTCGTCAAGGAGAAAAAGCAAGGCAGCCTGCTATTCCAGAAGTTGAGGAGGAAGATGAGGAAGAAGATGATGAGGGAGAGGGTCCCTGCGGCTCATATTTCAGATTTCGTGGGTCCACCTATTCCCTCTTCAAAATTATAAACTACTGGAAAGAAGATGCTGAATACTATGCAGCCTGCAAGAAAGAAGTCGAGAAGGCAGGATTCGGGGGCCTATTGGAGTTTCGCATGCCGAAGATACCCAATGTCTTCATGGACGACTTGATGGCTGCATATGACTCCTCATCCAGTACTTTTGTTTTTGGGGAAGGAGACTCGAAGAAGGTCTTCGACTTCACAGCTGAGGATGTGGCACGTGTCTACGACCTTCCTCTCGGTGGGTTTGTGATTGATTTGAAGAACGTGGAGGGGGGGATGCTTGACAGCTTCAGCGAGGAAGTTGGAATGATTCCGAACAGGGCTCACATGGTTCCTATCAAGCAGATGCGAGAGTTGGCCATTCCAGTCAACGGTCCTAGACCACCTGTTGCAATTGCTGTCAAGCAATTCTTGCTGCTAGCTACTGGTTCGATGCTCGTGTCGACATTTTCTCGGAGGTGCAAGCTGGACTTCACCCCATACCTAGGCGGGAGTGTTGAGGACGTGAGGGTGTACGATTGGTGTACATTTATTGTCCGTGAACAGAAAGTAGAGTTGACTGTTGCCAAGAGAAAAGAACATAGTGCAAGGGCGTTGGGCTTGCCGTGCGTATGGGTTCTCGGAGATTGCTACTTCTTGATAGTAAGTCCTAACCTTTTCTATACTTGTTGGTTCAATTGCATGAAAACTAGTGAATTTCGTATTTGGGTATGATCTGCTGGATATTTGTTTAGTCACATAAGATACTGTTTGCATGAAAACTAGCTTAAAATGATTTCTGGATATCAGTTTAGTCACATAAGATTCTGTTTGTGTTGACTCTGGATATTTGTTGATTAAATTGCTAGAAATGGAACTTAACATTTATTAATTGTAATTTTTTTTACAGCTCCATCTGTTGGACTCTCTAAAACTAGGCGGGTTGCACACTACGACCATCCCTAGCTGCCGGTTTTGGTGGAAGCAAACTGTCGAGAGGGCAGGCACATCTATCCCCTTAGTCAGGGGAAGATATGACCTAGCTGCCGCTCTGCTGAGTAGGGAAGAAATCGGCTCTCGCAGGCAACTCCAGCCGTCAGCTAGTGCAGCAGCTGCGAGCAGTTCAGCTCCTCCTCCAGATCGTGCACCGTTGCCCACCGCGGAATGGTGGGAGACTGAAGATTTGACTAGCCTTTCGCTAGGGCAGGTAAAATGTTTTCTTCCTCTCTAACTAAGATCGTGCATTGGTAGACTTGGACGATAAAATAACCTAAATATTTCACAACATATGTGTAGCTTAAGGGATTGAAGGAAATCACTGAGAGCATGATTGAAAAGTGGGTGGCTCGAAGGGACAAGGTCCAAACGATTGTCCAGAATTTGGAACAGCAAGAGTGAATATGATGCCATGTTGTACTATTTTCCGTTGTTTGGTGGGGGGTTGTACTGTTTTCCACGAATTTGATGCCATGTTGGAATGGCTTAGGATATTAGTCGGATTTAGTTTGTTGTTCTGGAATATTTGTTGGTTTCATTTGGATATCAGCTTGTGATGTTTGAATAATGGTTTGTGATGTTTGAATAATGTTTGAATATTTGTTGTTCGGCTAAATTACACGTTTGGTCACTCAAATTACATAAATCTTTCATATTTGCCACTCAAATTATTTTTCTTTCTTATTGACCACTAACTTTATGAATCGTTTCACCGTTAGTCACCGACCGTCAGTCTCCGTCAGGCTCTGTTAACTCCGTCAGTTTTTTGATGACATGGCAAACAGAATTGCTGACTGGACCGTTAAATAATGACATGTAAATTTAAAAAAATAAAATAAAATAATTAACCCCATTCTCACTGTCGGAGCCTAAATCCAGGCAATCGAACGGGACCCAACACCGCCACCAACTTCGAAGTTGCCAGTTACCTTGACCGCATCCAGGTACGCCAAGAGAATCGCGGAGCTGGAAAGGAAGAATGAGGCGTTGAATCGAGATTCGTGAG
The DNA here is from genome assembly GCA_946122785.1 of Linum tenue. NCBI lineage: Eukaryota > Viridiplantae > Streptophyta > Magnoliopsida > Malpighiales > Linaceae > Linum > Linum tenue. Next base: position 16,105,321 of record CAMGYJ010000003.1, on the reverse strand, counting down.
AGAGAAGGAGGTGAGAGAGGCGGATTGAAGGTTATGGAGGATGAGATTTGGGAGATAAGGAAAATGACGACGAAGAGGGAGAGGGGGAGATCTGTGAGGGTATTTTTATGTTGGGCTGGGAAGCGAGTAGGGAGTCGGCGGTGGCCTCCTTAGTTCGTTTAATTTCCTGCTGAGGATGGCTGATGGAAGCTGCAGCGGCAAACAACGCTTGGAGTTCAATTAGAGCGAGGGAGCGAGCAGCTACGGCTGAGATCTGTTTCTCTGATTATTGACGGGATTAACCGCTCCTTCTCCCTCCAATCGAAATCCTCAGGCAAATCGCTGGTCGGGAGGATCGGCGCTATGTTGGCGTTGCTGGGAAGCCTAGGCTCCGTGAGCCCCAAAATTGCCTCGTGAACTCGCGAAGGATAAGATCAGAGAACCGAATGACTCCGATTAACACGATGGGATCGAGAAATTGGTGGGGACCGGCGCCTGGATATTGGGCTTTTTTGGACCCGCCGTCAGGGAAAGGAGTCGTGTGTGTGGGTGATTTATTTTGGCAAGTTCAGTGAAGAGGTGAAACAAGAAGAGCAGCCTCTTTAGTCAATAGAGAGAGATGCAGAACTCTAGTCGCCAGTGAGGAAAAGAACTATGCTGCAGAAGAAATTGGTGAGCCGGGTCTTGAGCGGCTCCGGCCTGAACGGAGGAGGATGGCGGTCGTCGTTCGTCGGACTGCAGATCGTGCGAAGAGGAAGGAGAAGAGAAAGGTTGCGGTGGTTTTAAGGAGAGAATGAGGTGGAAAACTTTTTTATTTTTATTTTTTATTTAAATTGACATATCAGGCCCAGTCAACAATTCTGTTTGCCACGTCATCAAAAATCTGACGGTCTTAACGGAGTTTGACGGAGACTAACGGCCAGTGACTAACGGTGAAACGATTCGTAAAGTTAGTGGTCAATAAGAAAGAAAATTAATTCGAGTGGCAAACGTGAAATATTTATGTAATTTGAGTGACCAAACATGTAATTTAGCCTTTGTTGTTATTTAATGGTTTGTGATGTTTGAATATTAATTTGATGCATTTGGATATTTCTGTGGAATCAATGTTTGTTATTTTTGGATATCAATTCTGCCAACTTGAATATTTGTACGCTCTATTCTGATAATAGTCTGGGTACATGGGATAACTGTACGAGCAGTTTGGATATAGTTTTTAATTCCCGCAAAATATTCGTTTGTCTTCCAGCTCAAGGTACTAGGTGCTGGGATTGACCGGCATATGGGAAAATTGCTGGACTTTGCAACAAAACTGGGACATATGATAGAAAAGAAGGAAGAGCATGACAGGTTCAAGGTCGTGGATTCCAGGAGGAGACCTTTGGAGAATATTGTTGAAGAGGTGCTAGAGCAGTTTAAAACAGATGTGGTGGAAGACCGAGTGGAGAATACTGAAGCTAAAATGGAAATGGATGAGCAGCCTCTAGAGAAGGACCAGGTCGAGCCACAAGTGGAGACAACTGGAGAGAAATGTGAAGAAGATCCTCAAGAGAAGAATCGATTTGAGGTGGTGGAGAATGAAGCTGAGAAGACTGTAGAGACACCGGACGAGGAGTTGTTTGAGCCGACAGTCCCTATGGTGATACACTATACATTCCCAGATACCTCTTTTGAGGACATTTTGCAGATAGCTCATGAGGCTACTAGCGCTGCTAATGTCGAGGAAGTTGACCCACCTACAGATGTGGTGGAGTCGTTCTCTCAACTTGCAGAGATGAGAATGTTGCCTACAGACGAGGAGTTGGTAGAAGCGGCTTGTAGGAGCGCTGAGAGGAGTGCAGATGTGATTATCACCGATGAGAGGAATATGACTGATGAGGAGAGAGACCGTCTGTACAGCTACACACCTGAGGAATGGCTTGCAACACTAAAGACCCCAGAGCTCGAGAGGTTGAAGAAGAACCCATATGCTTCCTCATCAGTATATTATTTGTCGAAGGATGTGTCGCCAAAGCTCGACCCAGTTGCTCGTCTTATGGTTGAGTTCGTCTTCAGTACCCCTGAGGGTAAGGGCTTGGTGGTGCACACTCCTTCAATTAAACTCGCCCGTCTTCATCTGTTGACATTGAAGCGATTAGAGCGGGTCAATCTACAAGTGATTGAGCCTTATGGTCATTTCTTGAACGACAAAGCACTTGCCGGTGACAAGAACAGAGTTATCTTTCCGTTCACTTTTGGTGTAAGTAGGCTCTTCACTGACACCTTACAATTTTTAGATATTCAGTAACTAATTAGCTATTATTTTACTTTGCAAACAGAATCTGGCCTTACTTAATCCTCAGACGAATGTGCCCCCGTCAAAGGAGAGACTCAATGGGGTAATTGAACTGACCGAGCGGTATCAAGTCTTCAAACAAGTTGCATGGGACAAAGTAGAATATGTAAGTGAATCCTTATTCTATCTCGATACTGATTTGCGTGGTTGTGGATACCAGTCTGGGTTTATTGGATATTTATCCGAGAGAATAAATGATTTGTTTGAAGATTTGCCTGAGAATATATGAAATGTTAGTTTTGGATACTAGTCTGGGTTTATTGGATATTTGTCCAAGAGAATAAATGATTTGTTTGAAGATTTGCCTGAGAATATATGAAATGTTAGTTTTGGATACTAGTCTGGGTTTATTGGATATTTTTCCGAGAGAATAAATGATTTGTTTGAAGATTTGCCTGAGAATATATGAAATGTTAGTTTTGGATACTAGTCTGGGTTTATTGGATATTTTTCCGAGAGAATAAATGATTTGTTTGAAGATTTGCCTGAGAATACATGAAATGTTAGTTTTGGATACTAGTATTGGTTTATTGGATATTTATCCGAGAGAATAACTGATTTTTTTCTATGTTTCAGATTTTTTCCCCTGTGCATAACGACAAACACTACCGGGTCTACGCTGCTGATCTAAGGAGTCAGAAGACTTTCCTTCTGGACAGCCAGAAACCCAAGCCAGCAGTGGCCAAGGTGGATCACTCTCCCATGGGGAAATTGATATTTGAGTATGGGGCTGCTTTCCTTGCAAAGCACAACCTCGATTTTCCCTTGCATGATTGGGACTTCTTAATTGCGGATGTTCCTCAACAAGAAGGAAACCATGACTGTGGAGTGTTCGCGTGCATGTTCTTGGAGCACTGGGCGGGTCACATTCCATCGGAATACAAGGAAACTTGGCACTTGGAAAAGCACGTGGAGCACCAGCGAGCATCTATTGCAGCCAGTCTCCTTCAATGGAAATACAACAAAGTAAGGAATGTCGTACTTGAGCATGCAAAGGAGTGGGCAGCATATAAGGAGAAAGGGAAGAGAAAATGAAACTTACCTCCTTATGTTTCATGGGACATATGTTGATGTTTAGGTATTAAGGTGATTGGGTTATTTTGGGAAGTTTTGGAGAAAAGGAGACACTAACTCTATCCTCATCACTCGCTTTATTAGTATAAGCTGAGTGTGTTATTTTGGTAAAATTTGTACAAAAGTAGACACTAACTATGTAGATTAAATTGCTCGCTTTATTAGTTTATCAAAGATGGATTAAGAATATCTTTCCTTCAACAAAAGTATATCATATGACCCAAAGTGATATCCAAAACACCCAAACTAAAATCTGAGCATATTTGATGGAAATACATAAAATCCACACAACCACATACATAAAATATAACAAAAATATCCGAATGTTTAGAGATAATATTTGTAGAACCAAAAGACATATCCCTACATTGCATACTAATATCCACACCCAAATTCAGCAAGGTAGATAAATATCGTAGCCTGCTTAAAAAATATCCGAGTTTGACAGACTAATATCCACCCCCAAATTCAGCAAGGTCGTCTTCCAAGTCAGTGAGATGGTCATCATGTTGAAAATGGTTTTCCTGCGTGAGCACTTCCAATGCTTTCAATCTCTTTCCATAGACAATCTTCTTTCGACGATGCTCTTTCTCATTCGTGGACTTATAACGTTCCTTGCCGTGCTTCCTTGGATTACTCTTCTCTTTGAGAGAGAGGCCAGTTGTTGGTACATAATTCCCTACAATGTTAGTGGCTTAAGTAATCCGTCCAATGATATTAACTTATACTAATTTACAAAAAATATTCGATACACTTACCGTCCTCGCTAGTTATAGTCTTTGACAATGCCTTGTTTGCCTCCTTGCACACTTTCTGCAATGCTCCCATCCACCTGTTGTACACTTTCTCATTCGCCATTGACAATTTTGTTGCGAGCTGATTAAACATTGCAGTGGTTTCTCGGTACCTCATTGCTATATCTCCTTTTCCCGTCTCATTCTCATGACTATGTGAAGTATCGCCTAAAGCATCAGCATCAGCATCACCAACCTCTTTCCTTCTCGCCTCCAACGTCCATCGCTTGAGTATGTAATGATCTGGAATAGTTCTCATACTATCGTTCCCAAACTCTCCAAGAAATCACATCACCTTAAGCATATGCCGACATAAGACCCCGAATGTTCTAAACATCCTACAATCGCATACCAATGTGGCCGTAGAAGTATCGACAAGAATGACACGTTCATCGCTACGCTCATCATCCTCCATCTTATATGTACGGTAGCTAATGAAGCCAACATCCCTATTATCTGGAACAAGCTCAATTAGATAGTCTTCAATTTCCAGATATTGCTCTTGAATCCGGTTGAAGATATTTTTCGTGAAGATCTTGGCAGCATGTTGGAGGATGGAACTTTTCTCCAACACTATGTAAGGGGCTGATTGTTTCCCATCATAGTCGGACTTAGTCTCTTTGCGCCTTTTGTCAGCCAACAAACTGCATGTATGAAGAAAACCAAATTGCCCAGACTAATATCCATTGACAAACAGAGCAAATATCCAAACAACACAAAAATGTATCCCAGCATCACATAAAAATACCATAAAATAATCTACAAATGTCCTTAAGGGGCTAAGTAATATCCATAAATTTCCATCTAGTATTTGGATAACGTACCCGGTAAAGTGAATGAAAAACTCGTCGAGATTATGTTTCGGTTTCAAGAAGAGTTGCACTTGTGAATTGCACGACTCACTGGCTTGCGTTGTCAACATTCCCGCTGTGAATTGATCCCTCAGATATAAGGAACACCATTGATGACGAAATTTCTTCAAATATTGCATCCATTGGTGGCCATCGACAGTTTCACTACCGGGAAAACAATCCGAAACCATGCTGCTCCATGCCTCATCAAACTCGGCCTCGCTGTCGACGTAGTAGAAAAGATAAGCAAGATGATTTTGGAACTTATGCCAAAATTTCTTGCTCTTACGAAGATTCTTCTTCGCATTCATCAAGATGTGCCAAGTACAGAGGGCATGAAACACATCTGGCCACTCCTTTCTAAGGGCAACTGCCATAGCGGCGTCCTGATCTGTGAAGATGGTCACTGGGAGTTTCCTCTTCATGCACCGACTAAATGCTTCAAACAACCATTCAAAAGAAGGAGTTGTCTCGTCATATAACAAACAAGCGCCAAACACACAAGTTTGTCGGTGATGATTGAAACCTACAAACATCCCTGCAAAAGACTTGGTATTAAAAACAATGCATAATCGTTTGCGTTGTCCAAAAAAATAAGGAAAATAAGTGGTCAACATACCCAATGGCCGGAAGTGTTTATTGGTTCGGAAGGTGGTGTCGAAGGAGACAGAGTCTCCGAAAAGTGCATAATCTTCACGCATCCTACTGTCTGCCCAAAAAATATTGGCAACTTTCTCCTCACAATCTACCTCTACAGCATAAAAGAAGCCGGGATACTTCTCCTTTTGGTCTTGAAAGTAGTCAAGCAAGAAAGTCGCTTCGCCACGAGACATAGTCTTTTGTCTATTCTTGTTCAAATGGTTCTTCTGATCACATTTGGTAAAAGTCAAGTTCTCATACCCTCCGGCACACTCAGCCAATAGCTGATACGATGACTTAAGACTCATCCCGGCATTGCGATTTGCTTCAGCAAGACTTTAATAGGTGAGCATGCTTGGTGGGCTGCAAATCATGATTGTGAGCTCCCATGAAATTATGCACCACATATCCATCCCTATTCTCATCCCATCGGAAACGAATAAGGGCGGGGCATTCAGCCCTAATTCGAGACCTCTTTCTTTTAGGGCGACTTCTCTCTACAACGGAATCCTCTCCATGTTTCTGTTTCTCAACATTGACTTCTTCCGTTGACCCTTGCTTATTACAAACATAATAAAGGTAGGCATAAATTTCCACCACCTCTCCTTCAGAATTCTTCCTTTTTCTCAAATGTTGCGAATCTACTCGAACACCAAACCCTTTTTTGTGAGCATAGCGTTCGTAGAAACGAACACACTCTTCCTTAGTGCGAAAAAAGATGTTATTCCTCGCTTCATCATCTTCTAGGTCCGAAGTGTTGTGAGCTGCGAGATATTTCCATTGCCAGTTAGTATCCAATGCGCCCAGAGTAATTCCCAGAATACGTGTAACAAATATCCATAAACAGTAGTATCCATGAATCTTAAAATCGTATCCCATTGCTCCAAATATGTATCCATATTATAATCCGACGTACTAGTATCCACAATATTTAAATGAATATAAAATATGCCCAGACTAGTATCCACACAAATTAAACATGGGCTACAAACTACGTCCAACAAACATTAGGTAACAAGTATCCAACTAGCTCATAGTAGAATCCCAGAAGACCAACAAACATTAAACTCACACCAAAGACATTAAATTTCATTCAATGCTCCCAACCAAAACTCAACAACACAAACTTATAAATATGTCAATCCACAATCACCTTCTTCTTCTTCTTGTACTGTAGTCGTGAAGCCAAACCCACAACCACCATCTATTTGAGTCAAACCTTCTAATACACTATCAATAAATTCTTCTTCTTCATGAGACGAGCTCGTTGATGGACGATCTAACCCGGCCTCATCATGGATCATCATCAGCAATGTTTCCTGGACGCCGGAGGATGAAGAGAAAAGAGGCAGGCCGCCGCCGGCGACTTTTCCGTCGGAGAAAAGAAGAGGAAGTTCAGAGAAAAGAAGATAGAAGAAGGGATTGGAAGAGTTGAGAGAGAAAAAGTGGTTGTGGCATTAATTGCCCTCTCACTTCTATTCTTTCCCCAATCTTTTGAAAAGACCCAAAAGCCCACCCAAAACTGATTTGGGCCCACCCATACTAAGATGTTCACCATAACAAGTATCCACGGCACCACGAATAGTATCTCAACAATCCACACAAATATCCAACACAAGAAATAAATTAATATTATTTAGGTTCACAGAAATATCCAAGAAACCCAAACAAATATCTCCATAATACAAACAAACATCAAGAAATAAATAAAACATATTACAACAAATACTGACAAATATCCACAACAGCCCAACTAATATCAATATTTTGTACCCTAAACCCTAAACACATGAACTAAATGAATATTTCTCAGGTTCAAATAAATATCCACACAACCCGGACAACAATCAAAATATTTTGAATAAATATCAGTATGTTAGAAACAAGTATTACAACTAGGAAAGACAAGTATCCACAACCCACAAACTAATATCTATTATTTGTACCCTAACCCTAAACCCTAAACTTTAAACTCTATCACCCTAACCTCTATACCGTAAACCATAAACCAAACCTAAAACATCAACCCTAAAAAACAAACTATAAACAATAAAAACTATTATTATTTAATGGGCCTTCGGCCTATGGGCCCTCGGCGGGCAGCCCTAACTAAGGTTGCAAGCCTTACGTGTTAGGACTTGATAGTGTGTAGGACTTGCTAGTGTGTTTAATTTGATGTTAGACACAATATTCCAATCTTTCACAAATTGAAAACCAGAACTCTAAACCCTCATTAAACTCGGCCTCGCTGTCGACGTAGTAGAAAAGATAAATAAGATGATTTTTGGAACTTATGCCAAAATATCCACACAACCTGGAAAATAATCAAAATAGTTTGAATGAATATCACTATGTTAGTAAAAAGTATTACAACTAGAAAACACAAGTATCCACAACACACAAACTAATATCTATTATTTGTACCCTAACCCTAAACCCTAAACCATGTACCCTAACTCTAAACCCTAAACTTTAAACTCTATCACCCTAACCTCTATACCGTAAACCATAAACCAAACCTAAACCATCAACCCTAAAAAACAAACTATAAACAATAAAAACTATTATTATTTAATGGGCCTTCGGCCTATGGGCCCTCGGCGGACAGCCCTAACTAAGGTTGCAAGCCTTACGTGTTAGGACTTGATAGTGTGTAGGACTTGCTAGTGTGTTTAATTTGATGTAAGACACAATATTCCAATATTTCACAAATTGAAAACCAGAACTCTAAACCCTCATCAAACTCGGCCTCGCTGTCGACGTAGTAGAAAAGATAAATAAGATGATTTTTGGAACTTATGCCAAAATATCCACACAACCCGGAAAATAATCAAAATAGTTTGAATGAATATCACTATGTTAGTAAAAATTATTACAACTAGAAAAAACAAGTATCCACAACACACAAACTAATATCCACTATTTGTACCCTAACCCTAAACCCTAAACCCTAAACTTTAAACTCTATCAAAATAATCACTAAACAATAAAACAATAAAACTATCAAGATGTGCCCAATCCGAGAATATTTTAAGGTTCCACACAAATATCCAAACACATGAACTAAGTTAATATTTCCTCAGATTCAATTAAATATCCAGACAACCCAGACAAATATCAAATTATTCAAAATAACTGTCAGTTCCTTAGTAAAAAGTATTAAAATCTTTTCAAAAAATATCCACAACACCCAAACTAATATTTACTATTGGGTCGAGGGAGTTGGGTTTGGTTTGGTGTGTTGTTAAATCCGAAATTTTCTCTTTCTCTCTCTACAATTACGGGACCTGGCTAGACTTATGGGCCCGAGTCCAAATGATTTGTGTGGCAGTTTCTTTCAAAGCCCGATTCCAGTAAGCCCAGCTAGAAGCCTAGAACTAGCCACGGGTAAAATAAACCGCTCATAGCGGTTCCCTTACTTTCGTTTCCTTTGCCCGATCAAATTATGGAGACTCCTTTGGTTGAAATCACCACGGCGGCGAGGGTAAAGCAGCCGCGGCGCCGGCGGCCTTTTCCTGTGCTTCATCCGGATCTCATCGTCAAGATTTTTATTTGGCTACCTGTGGCTTCGCTCCTCCGGTTCAGGTGCGTCTCCAAATGGTTCAAAACCTTAATTTCCAGTCCCGATTTCGTGAAAGAACATCTGAGAAGTATGAAAGCGTTGTCGGATGTCAAGCCGAATTGCGTTGATAGGCTGTTTAGGAGTTCTTTCAACTTCATCGAGCGTGTAATCCAACCCCTCGAAGGGAGTCCTCCTGTTGCTGATTGGGGTTTGCACTCGTGGTCGGTGAAGTCTTTATACAATGGCCCCCAGATCGACCCCATCGAGCTTGGGGGTTTGTTTGAAGTATTCAGTAAATTTGAGGATCAGGTTGTTGGGTCATGCGATGGGTTGCTTTGCTCTTTTCTCTGGCGTTACAACCAGGTGGCGGTATGGAACCCATCTTCAAGAGTTATGAGGACATTGCCCGCTTTCCCCTATGATATGTCAGAGGAACAGGTGCAAATGTCTAACACGTATTTTGGATTTGGTTATGATAGTCATCTTGATGATTACAAAGTGGTAGTAGTGATTTCCTATCCAGCTGAAACTCAAGTTCAGGTCTTTGCTCTGAAATCTTCGTCATGGAGGAGAATCGAGGATTTTAAGTATGGGGTTCCATCAGATACGGAGGCGGATGCAAAGTTTTTTGCTGGCCGTCTTTACTATCGAGTGTCAAGTTCTGAGGGTGAAGGGAATAACCAGAGGGACACCCTAGTCTCACTTGATCTTGCAACAGAAAAATATAACAAGGTGAAACTACCTGAATTTCATGGCGCTGGTACTCGTTGGGACATAGAATCATTTGTTGATCGTCTTTGTGTTGTGCAATTTGATGGTTTCCGTTTGTGTGAGGTATGGGTGATGAAAGAGCCTAGGGTGACAGATGCTTGGACTAAGTTGTTTAGTGTTGATCAGGCTGTGGTCGATGCAATGTTATACACTCTACTTTACATTTCAGACAGTGGTGAGGCTCTTTGGAATAACGGTGAAGATTTGTTCATTTACAATTCCAAGAACAACACTGCAAGGTTTCCTGCATCGAGAGGCTTGTCCGATCGCGATGGTACTCCTGTGATCTACATGGAAACCTTAGTTTCGCCAAGCATGGATGATTAGCAAAGTGGGGTAAGTAGGCTCAACTCGACTAGATCATATGCATTGATAATTTGATCCATACTCTACATTGTTTGTAGTTATACTAATTATGCATTTGAGCTTCATCACACAAACTATATATCCTCCTTCGACTTGAAACTTGTGGCCGGTTGTAGGTACCATTAACAATACCGGTTGGAATTTTGACTACCCCGTAAGATCACCCCGGAGAATGCTATGCTATCATCGATGGAATGGAGCAAGGCAGTTTGTGAATTTCATTTGGATTTGCATGTGTGATGTAGTACGAACTCATCCTAGTAATTAGTAACTAAGCAATGGTTTCAACTTTCACGGGGAACTTGGATTTGTATGTGTGACCAAGAACGATAAAACAGTACCGAAAAGTTAGTGGTAGAGTATTTTGTGTTGAATCCGTGGTGTACCTGTCATTTCAGTTGTTTCACTGCGGGGAAAACAATCTGAAACCATGCTGCTCAGATTCAATTAAATATCCAGACAACCCAGACAAATATCCAGACAACCCAGACAAATTATTTAAAATAACTATCAGTTCCTTAGTAAAAAGTATTAAAATCTTTTCAAAAATTATCCACAACACACAAACAAATATCTATTATTTGTACCCTAACCCTAAACCCTAAAATTTAAACTCTATCACCCTAATCACTAAACTATAAAAAAATAAAACTATTATTGTTTTCCCAAGCTGATAATATTCAAAGGTTCCAGAAAAATATCCAAACACATGAACAAAGGGAATATTTCCTCGGGTTCAAATAAATATCCAAACAACCCGGAAAAAAATCAAAATAATTTGAATAAATATCAATATGTCAGAAACAAGTATTACAACTAGGAAACACAAGTATCCACAACACACAAACTAATATATAATATTTGTACCCTAAACCCTAAACCCTAAACCCTAAAACCTAAACCCTAAACTTTAAACTCTATCACCCTAATCACTAAACACTAAAAAAATAAAACTATTATTGTTTTCCCAAGCTGAGAATATTCAAAGGTTCCACACAAATATCCAAACACATGAACTAAGGGAATGTTTCCTCAGGTTCAAATAAACTCTATAACCCTAAACCCTAAACCCTGAACCCTAAACCCTAAACAATGAACACTACTAAATAAACTCTAAAAACAATATAATTAGGAAAGAATAGATATTCATATTGACCAGACTAAATCTTAAACCCTAAAGAGAACCCAAACCCTTATGTTGAAACCTTAACCCTAACCTCTATACCGTAAACCGTAAACCATAAACCAAACCTAAACCATCAACCCTAAAAAATAAACTATAAACAATAAAAACTATTATTATTTAATGGGCCTTCGGCCCATGGGCCCTCGGCGGGCAGCCCTAACTAAGGTTGCAAGCCTTATGTGTTAGGACTTGATAGTGTGTAGGACTTGCTAGTGTGTTTAATTTGATGTAAGACACAATATTCCAATCTTTCACAAATTGAAAACCAGAACTCTAAACCCAAAAACTAATTCTCTAAATTGGTGTAATCAGTTTATGGTGGTTGGGTGATTTTGGGCCGCCGTTAAACATTAGTCTAATGATGGATATTGTTTTGCGAAGGAATAATACGACCCAAAATTTCAACAATGATGCAAAGCAATATCAACATAACATAAACTAATATCGAATGAGAACAAATAAATATCCACACAAACAACACATACATAATACTAACATGGGCCCATCAAATTTGGTTCTCTTTCCACTTCTATCCATTCTCCCGCCCAAAACTCAAGCCGGACCCACAAGCCCACCACGCCACTTGCAGCCATTCTCCGCCGCCGCCACATGCTGGGCCGGCTTCTACCTATTGGCCCACCTACAGCTCACTTAAGTGAGCCACTACCAAGCCGCCTCTCCCCTCCATTGGATCAAATACCCGCCGACGTGGCCCTTCATCCTGCCCTGTTAGTATATGCTAACACTTTGAGCAGTTAGCAGAATAACTTCTGCGTACGTTGACATCGACTTATGCAGCCAACATAGCAAAGTTGTGGACCGGTTTAGTCCGTTGGTCCAAGTCAAATAAGTAGATTGAGCATATCGTATTAAATTCGGATATATGAAAAAGTAATTATATTTCTTATAGATTTATAAAATTATATCAAATCTCATTTACATATGGATGGTAACATATAACACTAAACCAAAATAACAATTTGTATTTTGATCAAACATATAAGGAAAATTCATACACTCTCATACAACATCTATATTCAAATGTTCAACTTAAAATTCAAAAAGTAGGATTAGGCGAAGCGGAAAATCAGAAAATAAGCACAATTCAAAGAGAAAAATGACTTCATGTGACCTCCAGCCCGGAAACCATGTTGCGGGTCAACCCAGTGGGTGTCTAGCGCCCGTTTTCTAATCAGGTCAGGTTTAATCCATAGGTCGACTCACATGCTGACAACCTTGCAAAATACTGATTGGGGTTGATCGAGTGGGCCAAACCCATGTTGGTTCAGTTTCGTGGGTGAAAAGTCACCTCGGGTAGGGTAATTTCAGGTAAAATATTGACCCAACTATTTTGGTTTCGGGTCGGGTTACGGGTTATACGCGCTCTCAGAAACAGTATCAAACATGCTTCATATATTTTTAAAGAATACACATCTTCACATATGCATGGTAATAGTTTACATAACACATGTCAATTAACATATTCTCAAATCCTCTCATGCTAATGAAATGAAATACAAATTGCACAAATCGTCAAAAAACAATTACAAGAGTAATATATAACTAAAAGAAACACATGATATTTGATTATATTTCAACTCCAAACATTTCTTTCAAATCCTTGTAATTTTTTTTAAACATACCACCAATTTATGAGTGATTTTTTAAGCATCTCATCAGACGGGATACCTAGTCTCATTTGGAGAGCAATCTCCATCTCATGTCCCAAACCCGTATGAGTTAACGGGTACCTGTCAGAAACACATTTATTTGGGATTCATTTGTCATTTATTATTATTCGGATATTTGATGTTAGGTCGGGAATTATTGAGAGGTTATTCGGTCAAGTTAATTATTCAGGTGGTTAGACGGAATTAGACGGAATATATATATATATATATATATATAGGTGGCTACTTCGGTGCATTCATTTTTTTGGGTGCACTCAGTGCACCCAACTCTAAAAGCGTCCATAATACATCAAATTTTAAACTTTAATTAGTACTCTCAATATAATATGATGATATGACATAGAATCATAACAAATCAATCCATTACCCTAACCCCTTAACCTTCAATTTTAAATCTCAACCCAAAATCCCAAATTGTAAACCTAAACCCTAACCCTAAATCCCTAAATCCTTCAAATTAAAGTAAATTTTGAATGAATTTTTTTCAAATTCATGTGTTTCTTGTTCATAATATCATAAGCAACAATTGATACCGTTTTGACATGAATCGCATGGTCAGAATGACAATTATGAGACGGGTGCACTGAGTGCACCCGAAAAAGTGGGTGCACCGAATACGCAACCATATACATATGGGGAGTTCTACGGTACCTAGGGTGAAATCCGGGGTACCACATACCTTGAGTAAGAAAACGCTATCCAAAACTTGAATTGATTGATCTTTCGGACATGATACTATACTCTAACCCTTAAAGATCAAAATCTAGGTCTTAATTCTCTAAATCTTATACCCCAAGATCAATTTAATTAGAAACAATAATCGACGGTTATGATTCGTCCAAATATAGGCAAAAAGTCAATGAACCATCTTAGGGTTTATAGTTTATGATTTAGATAATTAGGACCTAGGGTTCACTCATTAAGGTTTAGGGTATAGTATAATTCCCAAAAATCCTGCTAATTCGAGGTCTAGATAGCATTTTCATACTCAAGGTATGTGGTACCCAGGATTTCACCCGGGGTACCGTAGAAGGCACCACATATATATATATTGTGTTAGGAGAAGGTTAGAGGCAAGCAATAACACAATAATTATTCCTAAACCTATCTCTCTCTCAACCCTAGCCGAATTCTTCATCTCTCTCCTCTCCTTGCCGTCGGCCACTCCCTCCCCAAGAACCGACCTCTGCTTCTCTCTTACCTAAATCCCAATTCTTTCTAATCCAAATCCCCAATCCCTATATCGATCCCAACCCTAAATCGAACACCTAGATTCGTAGTTCTGTCAGTACCCATTACCCGTACGGGACGGATAACGGATACCCATACTATCCGTAAATACCGTCCAATTTGGAGTAGGAGAAAATCCATCTCAGAAAAGAAATTTGACTATTAGAATCTGCTCTGCTTCTCTTCTAATGTCATTGTGATATCGAATTGATCCCGATTAAGATATAAATGTTAGAACCTGCTCTGCTTCTTTTCTATTGTAATATATCAAAGTCGAATTTGCCGATGTCACAAAATTTAACACACTGATCCATGCAATCTTTGTTGCATATATTCTCCACAGCTAAAAAATGGTGATGATTGTCAACAACAAATGGGATTAGTAGCAGCAGAGTTATAGTGGTAGTGGTGGGCTGGTCATATATTTGTCTCCCCCGATGCGACGTATATTTTGGATTAATGGGTATAACGGGTAGCCGTGATATCCAAACGGTTATTAACGGGTAACTCGCGGATATCCAAATTAGTAATTCTTGATCCCAATTCTCATCTTGTGAAAAAATTTACGGGTATTTGGGTACCCGTAACCCTCAAAAAATGGGATGGCTACGAATATACCCAAATACCCATTGCTCATCCCTAATATTGGGAGTTACATATGAAATGAAACGGGTCTAACGAGTCGACCCGCTAACCCACCCAACCCAACTGAAAAAATTACGAGTTCATCGGATTCGGATCATTTAGATTTCGGGTTATAAAAACTTCAATTTTACGGGCGGATTAGAATCGGGTCAACGGGTCGAATTGTAATTTGCCAGGTCTACAAGAGAATTCAGTGTAATGTAATTCTTTAAGACCTAAGGGCTTAGAGCCTAGAGGCCGTCAATTAATGTGCCATGTAACGAGGTAAATGCAACCCAAAATTATTGAGAGCCTAATGTCAATCCTTTAGTTTCCCGGTTATCACTTTAAAATGGAAATTGTACGAGAATCTAACAAGGTACCGAAGCCTGGTTCTTGCAGCATTGCCGAGCTGGAAATTGGGACAAATTCCAATACCTGAATTATGGCAGCAAGTGACGAAGACGATGGAAGTGTCCATAGAGTACAAAGAACCACCATTTCAGTTAAAAAGCTTGCCTTCTTTATGCTAAGCTAGTACAAGATTTCCATGGACATCAAAGCAAAATTCTTCCCTCGCTGGAACTTCCCCAAGGAACAACACTAAGAACGCTGACAAATAATATACTCGCCGACAAACAACCTTCTGCATGAACAACACACAAAGCAGATTGACTAACCTGCTTTCTAGGGGCTTCCTCCGTCTCTGCAATTCCAATCAAACCAGAGAAACCATTCTTCTGCTAATATTCGTCGATGAAGTGCATACAACTCTAACTCCATCGGCACACAATTCCTTTCTGGTCTACATGTAAAATGATCATGTTATTAACAATTCAACCTCCTCCAGAGCCAGCAATTCCGGACCCCACTGCTCCACTCGAGGGAGTAGATGAACCATTTTCTTGCGACACAAAATCCGTGTCAGTATCACCGGACTGGCGCTCCTGTTCTTGATCAGGGAAAACCTCGGACTGAAGTGATGGAGCAATGTTGTTCACATGCAGCCAAGTAAGCTCCCACAAGCTATCCCCGCCAAGAGCACTCCTTTGGACCAGCACTCCTTTCGTCTTCATCGTGACTAAAACGTTATTGAGAAGATCCACCACTGCCTCCTGAAGCTTCTCGCTCTTCTTCCCTCTAATCTTCGCCTTCACGTACTTCTCCATCCTGCTCATTACTCCCAGCCACAGCTTGCAGAACGTCGTTGTCCGTGCTAGTTCTTCTAGAAGCTGCAGAAACACTCTTCCCAAAAGCTTCAAGGCAATGACAAGTGTCCCTTCCATGTTTCTGTAGTCCTTCTGCGAGTGCCCTCCAGCAATCTCGAGCAAGTCATCCAGCATTGTGAAAATCACCATGTCAAAGCATTGTAACCACGAACTGTGTTGCAGGTTGATAGTACCCTCAACTCCCGTCAGACATTTTTGCAAGGATAGAATAGCATGGTTTCTAACCTCTTCTCTTTGATCCAGACAAACTTTCCTCAGCCCTTGTATCAATCTCAACCACATCTCGCCTTTATCTTCAGTAGACCACCGAGTTAAGCAATTAACAGAACCCGACATTAGATCTAGCGCTGTCAACGACCTTTCGACTTGACCCACTCGAGATTCTGCAAACTGCCTTGCCGAATCGATACAGAGGATGAAATTAGCTGGTGACAGGTGTGCGCCACCACTACTCATGATGAATAGTAGAGCATCAAATCCTGCCTCAGAAGCTTCTGGATGACGAGCTGTGATTGAGAGAAGGGAAGTGATCGTCCGCCATCCTGCTACAGATTTTATGTGAGTGGCATTAGCTTTAACCAGGCGGCTGACTTCCTGTGTGATTTGCTCGCAGTAAGCATCAGCAACACGTGCATCAAGCTTCAAGACAAGGTTAAGGGACCTCAGGAGTTCATCGGCTAGGTTTTCTTTGTAAGGGAGCAGCCTCTGGCATATCCGTAGGAGGCCAAACACAGCCTTCTCAACCAGAGCACAAGGCATCACAGTTGATTGGACAATATTGGAAATGTGGTCATACACACCTTGCCATAATAAAGCGATTCTGTCTCGGTTGTTCAGAGTTATTGCAATAAGCAGCTCGAGGCAGAATACTGCTGTATCTTCATCTTCTGGAGAACTATTACCCTTTTGTGGGCGACCTGCTGCCCATATTAATGCTCGTGCAAGCTGGAGTAAAGATTCAGCTTGCAAGAATTTGCTCTCAGTGAATATACTATCGACATGACACTTTTGAATGGTTTGAAGTGTCCTCTGGTGAGCCGCAAGTTGTTGCTCGGAGGGTTGTGATCTTGGATCTTCGGTGTCGAGAGATAATAGTTGACTGAATCTACCCATTAATCCAGATGATCTCCTGGGAGTTCCGATTGTTTGCATTTGAACGGAAGACAACACGGAGTTAGTAATGGGCTTAGGTTCAGCAGCAGAAGTTTCTGATTCATCGGCAGCAGCATCAGTAGCCACACGGGCAGGCAGGAGACCGAGTTTGTGCAATCTCAGAATGCAGTCAAGAATATTTCTCCATCCAGTGCGTATATAGTCGCCGTACCTGTTTGCAATGGTGAAAACCGTCACAGTTGCCATTCTTGCCTTTGCATCATCACCAAACGCTAGCACCGGTTCCTCGACCGATGATGATGATGGGTTCAGAAGAGTAGTGAACTTGCAGAGAGAGACAACTAGGTCATCCAGTACATCTTCGAGATGATGGCAAGCTGAGATTCTGGCAATGGCTAGAAAGCCATCAATGCACGTCTGGTAAACTTCTTCATGTTCTGCATGGTCAAACACAACAGAGATGGCAGCTATTGTTGGACCCGACATTATTGCAAACATATCGTGATCAAGGTAGGCTGTAGAATCAGAAGCAATGTAAGGTGGGGATTTTTTGGACTTGTGCATCAGGTCGATCCACCGGCTAGGTGTCATTTCAGCAAAACCAGCACCTTGTTCCGGGGTTGTTCGGATCTCGTTCTTGCAAATCGAGTGAAAAAGTTCACAGAGGAATTCTCGAGGCAAATCCTGGCCTCCATTGATATGCCGATTGTTCCGGATGAAATCCTCTTCGGTCATCTTTTTCTTCACCTGTACATTGTGCTGATCAGTATTGAGCATTATGATTGAGTAGGACAGCAAAAGGGCTGCATCTTTGTTAGCTAAAATCTGTGGTGACTGCTCATAGTATCTCTCAGAAAAAGCCTCAAGCACCCTTTGAATTTTCTGTGATTCACCTGGCAGCCTAAAAGTTTCTAAGAACAACCTGAGAGCTGTATCCAGATTCATATCTTGAAAATCAAACGTCCAGGCAAACTCATGAAGAACCTGAACACAAAACTCATCATGATTTCCAAGGAAGTCTCCAACAAGGTTTTTGTCCAATCCGGCTGTGTATCTGAAGAAGCAAGCCACACTTTGTGGGTCGAGCTTTTCAGGCAAGAGATGTGTTCCTTGAAGAAATTCCAGCCCTTTCTTGGGATCACGATTAAAATGGTCAGCTCCAATCATAAGCCTTCTCTTGATGTACTTTCTCCTACGGGCAAAAGGAACCCAATGACTAGGATCATTGTAGTTGTCACACTTCACCATCCAGAATGGTGTATACTCCTCAAGGTGCACGGGAACCTGTTCAGGATTACCAGGTCCATTTCCTATCCTATCAGCCATCCCCTGAATAACAGCAATCAGACCATCCAAAGCAAGAATATGCATTGCAGACAAAGGGCAGTTGACAGGGAATGCACTTTTTGCCAACAAATTGGCGAGTTCTTCAAACACATTGCTGCATGTTATGTCACAATCCAAGTTCGCATACATCTCCACCATGAAAGTCTTCTGTCTGCAGAAATCTACAAGAGCTTCCATAGCAACCTCTTGCTGCGGATATGATGCACCATATCTGCTCTCTGCTAGTCTCAAAACCACACAAGAGAAGAAAGCCTCGAGTTGTAGTTTAATCTCAGAACGCAAGTGATGGTACAGGTTCAGAACTATGCTACACACCATTGAGAGAATGAGTGGGCTCATTGACAAGCCAAACTGCATCAGATTCTGGAATAGTTCATCCTGAATCAAAGTCAGTAACCTGGGGTGATGGCGTACAGAAGGTCCAGCCAATTCTACGGCTGAATTTATTAGACCCAAGGAGAAAAAGGGTACATCTTCATCAAATGAAATAGTATTTGATCTGGGACCTGTTCCCGTATGCTCAACAGCATTTAGTAACGAACACAAAAAATGGAATATTTCCACCATGCAAGGAACTCCATATGGCTCTGTCATAAGGTGCAGATCATAAGAAAAGGCATCCTTTCCACCACTACCTGCACCTATTGAGATCTCTTCCATGGTACTTGACACAATGGCTGTGGAATTGGTATTTAGGCTCACAGAGGTTGACTGACCATCAACTTCAGAGCTACTGTTGCCATTTTCCATTTGTTTGCTTCCAAAAGCATGATTGTTATCTGGCCCACCAATCTGTTGAAGTGGAAACGAAAGACTCATATAGACCTTTTTAAGAATAAATGTTAACCTAACACAGAGTCATATAGACCATAAAGAAAATATGTAAACTTCACCTCTAGGATCTAAGATAAATAAGTTCTGTTATTATACATAACCTAAGCCAGAAAGCACTAAGTGATTTTCAGAACAGGCATTCTCGCACAGTGTACCGAAGACAATACTAAACTACAATAAATTGCACAGCTTAACATATTACACAAGAAACAGAAAGTCTTGAAGTATCTCTTAGGTGTTGGTGTTCATTATGTGGGGTGGTGAAGGATGAAACTGAAGAAGAATCATGTTGGTGTTCGTTATAAGAAGGAAATAATATGATTGGGAAATTTTGACAGTCCCAGAGACTAGCATTGCATAGAATCATTTAAATTTTTTCCTTAATAGAGCACCCTTCCAGAAAGCATTAAATGAATCCCACCAGAGTCCAGTAATGTTTATCTACTGGGTTCTTTTGCTTCTCTCACACCAATAGACATTATGAAATAGAGAAAATAGAAATAAGAAATTATACCTCTGGCATGACAGTACTAACTCCATTCACCAATGCACGCTCAGTATTGTCAACATCAGGAAGGTGCGAGAAAATACATCTAATAAGTTCATTCATTGTGAGCCGAGCCATCCGTTGCAACAGCTCACCTTTGTTTCCAGCTTGATGAACTATCCGGAAACAAGTGTTCACGATTGTACAAACATGTTGATTGCTCAACATTACTGATGCTTTACTCTTCATGCAAGCCAGAAGAACCTGAAGAATTTTCATCAGAACAACTTCCTCAGATGCAGGATCTGTCAACTCAAATCGACAACAAGTCACTGCATCAACAACCAAGTGCATTGCATCTTCCACGTTCACAGTATTTGGATCAATCACATCAAGTGTCAGGATCTTGTAAACAGATGATAAAGCAACCCCTGTAATTGGTGCGCCAGTTTCATC
Organism: Linum tenue; assembly: GCA_946122785.1. NCBI lineage: Eukaryota > Viridiplantae > Streptophyta > Magnoliopsida > Malpighiales > Linaceae > Linum > Linum tenue. The sequence goes on along the minus strand of CAMGYJ010000003.1, from coordinate 16,084,753 downwards.
CGACCGAATCACTTCCAAGAATGGTTGGAGATACACAGCTGGATTAATGGTCTGCCAGGGATGCTGCCATGAGAAGATCTGCTTCCTCAACGCCTTCAAAGACTGTATGAGAGAGTGTTCTAGTTGATCATCACCTGACATATATCGGCCACCCCATCTTACATTCCTCCGCATGACGGACAAAACAGCACCTACTTCTACATTTATCATGCAAGCTAAAGTAGTTTTGTTAGCATAGGCTGCTTCCAAGTCTTCAGGCTCTTCCTCAATTGACTTGATCGCTGGCTGCATCTTTAGCCGCCCCATCCCTAACCCAGCACTCGATCCAAACCTTCCTTAATGCTACAAGTTGAGTCACCACTATTCACCAAACACGCTATACCTTTTCTGAACCATAGCCTTTAGAGCTGCAAGGAAGAATAGGGTAGTCTAGTTAGCCACCAACAAGCAGAACTCTTTTTTTTTATGAAATGCTCTAAAAACCTAAACTTAACCACCCAACAAAAATTTTCATAGAAAAGCATCACAATCTCAGAATGAAACACCGGTGCCCACCCACTACAAGCTAAACTCCACTCCCAACACTGGAATCATAATACTAAGTCGTGGCGCATAAATGCAGGTACAACATCAGGAGATCACCACGCACCAAGCTGAGTTAATGACCCTGCCAGATCTAATTCCTTCAGTACAGAGACTAAAGGAAGTAGCCGCAAAAGGAAAGCCACTCTGAAACTACAGATTCATAATTTGATTAATTTCAAAAGAAATCACACTCTAAATTGAAGAGGAAAAAAAAGAACCCCATAACAAATCACAATACAGCTCCTCAGTTAGTCGATCACATTTCCAAGAGACATCCCGGAAACAAATTGAAAATAAAAATAAACTAAAAGAGAAGTTTCCAAACAAAGATCGAACCTGGGAAGCAAGAATTTTGCGGCGTAGGAAGGAGGATTGGAGTTGAATAGATCGAAGAGAAATGGAATTGCGCACACGACTGCGGAGAGGATTGAGCGATCAGAAGCAGCAAGTAGTAGCAGCGGCTCCCTGGCTAAGTTCTGTCTCCTGCTCTGTAGCTATCCCCCGCACCTGGACTCCGTTTGAGCAGAGCAGAGAGCGAAGACGAGGAAAAAAATGAACAGTGGAAGAAAGACTCTTGGAAGAAAAAAAGTTGAAAAGGAAAAGTAGATTAATGTTAGGCAAAATACACTTGTATAGCCATAACTTTCACGTTTGTGACAAATATAGCCATAATTATTTGAAAACACAAAATAGCCAATTCCGTCCATCTTTTTAACGGAGTCATCTAACGTTATGACTGGACTAACGGAAAATGCTGAGTTGTCAATATTTTATCAATAATAATATAGGGTGGAATTAACTGAAAACAAAATAATAATTAATTAATTTTTTATTATTCTCTCTCCTCTTTCTCTTCTTTCCTCTTCCGCCACAAAAAATGCATCCCTCTTCTCAATTCCAGATCTGCTCTTCCCCACGGTGGCGGTTGTTGTCATCGCCGGTTTCGACTCCCGTTCCCGGATCCCAACCTCATCAGAGCATTGGCGGTTGAAAACCCACCTCCGATGATCCCGCCGCTTCCGACCCCTCCTCTACCGCCTCCGATGATCCCGCCGCTTCCGAGCCCTCCTCCTCTTGAACCCCCTGTTCTTTTCTTCCTCTGCCTCCGTCGCGTCCCGCCACCATCCAGATATTCTCCCCTGCCTACCCACGCCACCGTGCTGAGCCTGCATTCTGGCTCCGCCGGATTACCGTCGGCGTCTTCCCATTTGCAGCCCCACCAGATGGTTTCTAGTGATCTCTCCAACTCCGAATCCATCCTGCTCGAGCCCCTTCGATGGCTACAACTACTGTCCTCCAACCTCAACCCAACATTCATCCTAGGGATCTTCGTTGTCTACGACCTCATCCAGGGCTTCTGGGCCTCCTCATCGACGCCTTCCCCGTCGGCAAGTACAGGCGGCAGCCGTACTTCGTGGCGGCCAGGGTATTGGGATACGTTTCCTCTCTGGCGCTCGCGCTGCTGGGTATTGGGAGAGCAGCAATCTTCTTCGCAGAGTACTGGGTTTCCTGGGTTTTTTGGTTTCGTGGGTTTTGAATCCCTCAATTGCAAGTTAACATTCAATTTCGACGATGATAGTGGATTTTGAAATCAAAATCCCTAATCCGCCAATCGTTGCTGACTCCGGTGACCTCGACGTCGCAAACTCTAAAGAAGAAATCGGAGGCAGAACCAAGAATAAAGAAGACATGTTCTCCATCCGAGCTGTTTGTTTCACCTTCTAAAGAGGGAAGAATTTTCCAGATTTGTGGTCGCCAAGAAGAAGAAGAAGAAGAAAGGAGAGGAGGTCGGTGGTGGACATGAGGTGAGTGGGGGAGAGAGAAAAGAGAAATTAATTTTTTAATTGAAATATGACATGGCATCTATGTGGCAAGTATTAATGAGTTGTCGCTTATGTGTCCGATGATTTGGCATCCTAGTTACTCTAACGTTAACCTAACTAACGGAGTTATTAACACCGTTAAAGTTTGTAACGGAAATGGCTAGATTTGGCATGCAACATTTAAAATCCTGGCTATTTCGTGTTTTCGAATAGTTATGGCTATATTTGTCACAAACGTGAAAGTTATGGCTATACAAGTGTATTTTGCCTTAATGTTATTGTCAAATAAAACCTTTTAACCTTTTTTTTTTGGGCTCAATAGTATAAGTTAAATGATAAAACTTGAAATTCTATTTCAAATTTCCTGCATCTCGAATGAAGGTTTAATAGATTCGTCTTCACAGTCATTTATTATTTTCTTATTTACAAAAAAAATACATCAGTAATGAGATTTGAACTGTGGCTTCTTCGAACAAAGATAAGAAAAATAACTAGTTACAATAAACACATTTGTGTGATCTTCTTCAATTAAAAACATACATAAAGCTTAAATCTGAAAAATTATAGGACTTTTCCACCATGGTTAGCAACCATAATGTCATTTATTCAAATATTGCATATCGAATTCCACTCTTGAATGTGTAAAAGCGATCTAGAATTCTTAACATAGACTTAGTTGTTACAACTACCATAAAGTAATAATATTTTTAAACACTGAACTTTTGAGTGAATATGAGGCACATGTGTCTTTAAGAGGGGTAAATATGAAAAGGTTGGGTGATGTTGGTTTGCCGAACGCGAATGAAACGACACTACTAATGTAAACAGGCCCAAATAGTGTCCCGACCCACTAAACGCTCAACCATCACCGTCTCTCCAAACTTCCCATCAGACTCAACAACCGGCAAACCTCCTCTATCTCTATTGTTACGCCATAACAATTTTTGGAGGGGTAAATATGGAAAGATTAAGTGTTGTTGGTTTGCCCAACGCGGCTGGAAAAGGCGCTACTTATGTAAACGGACCCAATAGTGTTCGACCCACTAAACGCTCAACCACCCGGGTTACTTTCGCTACATCTAATATAATAGTGAAATGAGAAATGTGCTTCCCCAATTACAAAATCCTTGCATCCATAGCAAAAGTACGAAGAGTAGTTTCGTCTTCACAATCATTTATTATTTTTTATTTATAGGAAAAATAGTAAGTGATGGGATTTGAATGTGATCTCTTTGAGAAAAGGCAAGAAACATAACCGTTTATACTAAACAAATTTGTTTAAACTTTTTAAATTAAAAACATACAGGAAGTTTAAATCTGAAAAATCACAGGAATTTTCCATCACAGTTAGCTAACCCACAAACTCTCCCCTAAATATTTTTTTAGTATTTGATACTTCTATTTTCATACTTTGTTTATTTTAATTAAATGTTAATAATTATTTCTATTTCTATTTCTATTTATCTTATAAAAGAAGAATAATTTTGAAATCGCAAGCCTAATGTCATTGGTGCAAATATTGCACATCGAATTGCAGTATTGGTTATTGAATGTGTAGAAGGAATACAAAATTATTGACATAGACTTATATAATGTAACTACCATAAAGCAACAATAGTTTTGAATATAGAAGTTTTGAGTGAATATAGGGCACCTGTGTCTTTAAGAGGGGTAAATATGGAAAGGTTGAGTGATGTTGGTTTGTCGAATGCAGATTGAAAAAGCGCAACAAATGTAAACAAGTCTAAATGGTGTCCCGATCTACTAAACGCTTAACCATCGTCGTCTCTCCAAATCTTCTCATCGGACTCGACAACCGCCTAACCTCCTCCACCTATATTGTTACGCAAAGCAATTTTCGAAGGAGAAAATATGGAAATGTTGAGTGTTTTTGCTTGGAGAGCTGATTGATGGGTTATTTAGTTTCTCTGACAATAATGTGTGATCTCTTAACATCGTTTCATTTGGTTGATCTTCTATGTTGACTTTTGAGTTGATTAAAGATAAATAGATATACTTTTTGTTGCTTTTGTTATGATACTCATTTTCAGTATCATCATTTTTCTGATTTGAAATGTTTTGTGGTTAGTTTCCAGTAAACAAAGACTATTCTGATTTTTTTTTTATGAAGGTGAAAGTTGTATTAAAAGAAGAAGAATCTGATACAAATGGGCACCAGGAGTGCAGCCAAAAGAAAGAGACACAAAAGGAAAGAAAGAACGACAAAAGAACAGGGGAAAAACAAACACAAGAAGGATCAAAGGATTAAGGAAGCCAGGAGTCCCCTGATCCAAACAGCAACAGCAGGAAAACAAACGAAGGGATCAACAAAGCCACCGCACAACCAGTGCTCGCTCAGCTCCCAAAAAAATCATCACGAAGACCCTGCAACAAGCCAATCTACCCAGAAAACAAGCGGCCAGGGAAAGCTCAAAGACCCGGCCTTCCGCGGGGCGCAGACAGACGCCAACCTTAAAGAATCCGGTACCGAAACACCTGAAGCCAGGCAGCGACTGAGATGCGATCCGCTTTGCCTTTGGTTGTGATCCACCTTGATATGTTATTGATTGATCTTGTAGCAATCCGATCTGGACTGGATGAGACATTATGAAAAAATCTCTGGTTTCGCTCGAGCCAAATGAACCAGGAAACACCATGAAAAGCACAGTATTTAACCCATCCTTCAAAGCTGCTAGGAATAGAAACAAGCCAATTCTCAATAGTTGCTGCGGGATTAGCACCCACCGGCAGATTTGTAAAACTGCAACCCTTCTCAAACTCTTTCTACACCTGTCTGGTAAAGTTGCATCTAATCAGAATATGCTCTATCGATTCCTCTTCCTTACAACATAGCTCACAACGATTAGCCAGCTGCACGCCACGCTTCTTTAATGTATCAAGAGTTAGAGTTCTTTTAAGCGTAGCAATCCAAACAAACACACAAATCTTTCCCAGAACCACCTTTCTCCAGACCGACTTGGAGGGGAAATTAGGCATCCCAGCAAAGTTATCCTCAATGATTGCCCTGTACATCGATTTAACTGTAAAGCCCGTTTCCGGGTTAGGCTGCCAAACAACTCTGCAAGGACTGTTAATTCTGGATTTAAAGTCATAAGAATTAAGAATGGAAAGTAAGTTCAACCTCTCTCGCTCAGCCCCTCCTCTCAACACAACATTAATGTCAAGATTGATAATGAAATTCTCACCTGAGAGTTCCACGACGTCGCTGATCTTAGCTTCCGGGTTAGAGGCAACGACGGCAACTCTTGGAAAGGCATCGACGAAGGTGAGGTTTGGATTCCACCGGTCAAACCAAAAGGAGACTTCAGAGCCATTTCCTGGATCAATAAAGGTGAACCTCCAAAAAAGATCACTGTCCCTCATAATATTAACCCAAACAGAAGTAGATCGACCCCTGCTTCTGCATCCTGTATGCCATTGTGAATGCCCGCTCGAGTATTTAATATCAATGAGGGATCTCCACCATGCATCTCTGCTTACTGCATATTTTCAGATCCACTTACAGAGCATAGCACTGTTGAAAGAGGCTAAATCCACAATTCCCAAACCTCCATTCTCTTTATGCGATTTACACAATTTCCACTCCACGAGAGGAGTTTTCTTCTTATCCCCAATACCACTCCACAGAAAGTCCCTTTGTAACTTCTCCAGAGTGGAGATCACTCCTTTAGGAGCTTTGAACAGAGAAAAGTAATACGTGGTGAGACTAGAAAGAACAGATTTTAACAGGGTCAGCCTTCCTCCTATAGAGAGATACCTGTTGCTCCATCTTTGAAGTCTCTTCTGATAGTTATTCACAATCGAGTCTCAGAAAGCTCTATTATTCGGCTTCGCTCCAAGCGGGTACCCTAGGTATTTAGGAGGACTAGAGCTCCATTTACACCCAATTATGTCTGCAAAGAACTCCGGTTCCGGAACATCCCCCACTGTATAGAGAACCGTTTTATCCAAATTAATTTTCAATCCTGTTACAGCCTGAAAGCAAGCGAGAGTGGCTGAGATATGAATAATCTGCTCATAGGAAGCATCACAGAAAATGAGGGTGTCATCAGCGAAAAGGAGATGAGTAACTTCCCCTCTCAGCCCATCTTCATCCATATAGAAACCATTAATCTTCCTTTATGTCTGCAGTCTGGTTATCATGAATGACAAAATATCCATGACAAGAACAAAGAGACCCGGGGAGAGCGGATCTCCTTGCCTCAGGCCTTTCTGAGCCGGGAAAAAGCCTTTGGACTCACCATTAACCAAAACAGAAAGGGTATGAGAACAGACAGCACTGCGAATCCAACTCTTCCATTTTTCTCCAAAGCCTAGTCTCGAGAGAACCTTAACAAGACAGCTCCAATTGACGTTATCAAATTCCTTTTCAATGTCGAGCTTAAGCATTAAACCTGGTTTCCTGCTCTTTCTTCTACTATCCACCAACTCATTAGCGAGAAGACCCGCTTTCGCAATCTGCTTTCCTTGAACAAGGACTGCTGGAATTCAGAAACTAAAGACGGAAGGACTCGCCCCAATCGCTTCGAAAAAACCTTGCAAATGAGTTTGTTCACACTTCCCATCAGACCAATGGGGCGGAGGTCCTTTAAATCTTCTGTAGCATCTTTCTTTGGCACAAGGCAAATGAAAGAATGAGTAGCACATATAGGAAGAGATCCGGTCTCATGGAATTCCTTGAAAGCGCCCAAAATATCCTCTTTGACTGAACTCCAACATTTCTTAAAGAATTCGAAAGTAAAACCGTCGGGCCCAGGAGCCTTAGTACCGTCACTATTAGCCATGCAATCCCAGATTTCCTTTTCAGAGAAGGACAGTTCAAGAGATGTTGATTCAGAAGAGCTCAGCTGATGACTCGATATTTGCACATGTTTTCCCCCTTTGTTTCTTGATCGTTTAAGCTTGCATTATCGCTTCTTTGGCCTATTTTATGCTAGGTTGTGTTCCTTTGTCATATTTCAGGTCCTAGCACATAAAGTGAAGCATTGGCGCAAGTTTCAAGTCAATGAGAGATCAATTGGCGATTCGGGAGAAGAAACTCTGGCATGACCTGAAGAAGAATAGATTTCTACCTCACTTAATGGACAAAGAATCGTGAAAGTTTGACATGAAAAGAAAGAGGACGAGACTACGAGCGTCTGGGATCAAACGGCGACTGATTCGGAGTCCGGACGAGGGAGAAACGAAGCATTGAATATAGGGGAACAGGTTCGGCAGTAACAACACGGGCAGGAGGCCTTCAAAACACGGCCGTGTTCTGTGACCGTGCTTTTACTGCCGAGAGCAAATCCGAGTTTGGCATACATGAGCTGATTACACGGGCAGGGCCGAGACAAAGCACGGGCGTGTTCTCCCAAAAGCACGGCCGTGTTCTCCCAAAAGCACGGCCGTGTTTTCACCAACAAGATGGCCGTGTAATTAACCCTAGCCAAGGCACGCGCGGGCTGAGGCAAAGCACGGCCGTGCCCTCGACCGTGCTTTGGCCACTGATGCCTTTTTAGGCAGATTTTCAGCCAAAAGAGGGGGGGTTCGAGTTTTAGAGAGATAGAGCGATTCCTAGAGAGAGAAAGCGACGAACAAGAGTCTCCAAGCGCCCTAGATCGATCTTCAACACCATTGGAGCTTGGTTTGAGCTTGGAGAAGTGCCGATTCAACGTCCAGGAGCAGAAATCCATCTTCACAGTATGATTTCCGCATCTGATTCTGCTTTTGCTTCTCTCTCCATGGAGTAGTTCTCCCATTCATCTGGGTGTGGGAAACCCTAGTTCTGTATGTTAGGTTTGATTGTATGAACCCAAGTATTGATTCTATGATATTGATTATATTCGATTGAGGTTTGAATGATTGAATGGCATGAATCCTGATCAAATTCCTGTTGTTTCTGCTTTAACCTAGAATGATAATATCTGCCTAGGTTGATAGAGTATCCTTAATCGAAGGTAGTGAATTGGTGACTTTAGTCGAGGAGCCAATTCACTATTCTGTACCGAATTCAATTCGGTAGTGGAGGTTTTGTTCATAGGGCCTCAATCTGTTTACTCCGGTGTAGGTTAGTCGCCAGCTAGAGACTCAGATTGAGAGGGTCTGAAGACCTTTAGTCGAGACTTCAGACTGTTTGAGAACCTTCCGCAGTATAACTTTCATAGAAATCGAACTTGGTAATTACAATCCGGCTTAACTGCAGACTAGGGGGAACCATATCCGGGTGACCTCTCTTAACCTGAATACAACCGTTTTAGTTACTTTGCTTGCTTGTTAGTTTAGAACTTCACTAAAGTTGCATTGCTAGATAATACGAATTCACTGAGTAGTCATCACATCTAGGACCCGGGTTGACAATAAAACCCAAACCCGCTATACTACGCTTTAGGAAGTGGTTACACTTGGCCATTTTCTAGAGTGACAGTAACAGTGAGTCAAGTTTTTGGCGCCGTTGCCGGGGACGGCTAGGTTGTTGAAGAAAAGTGATTTCTGTTACTTTAGCATTTTCATTTTTTGCATTGAGTTTTTGTTTTTCCCACTTGTGCCTTCACGGGTTGCTTTGCTTGATTGTGTGCAGATAGTGCATGACCCGTAGCCAGTCGGGAGGTTTACTGCCGTTGAATCCTGAGATTGAGCGCACCTGCAAACAACTTCGGAGACAATAGCAAGCTAGACTGGCTACGGTGGAGCGCCGAGACGGCCAATTGACCAGCGACTCCGAGGACGAGTACGAGATGGAAGGCGATCAGAACCCACCTCCTCAGAACCAGATCTTGGGGAACGACCAACACCCCCAGGGAGCTGGGCACCATCATCATCCACCACCACCGGGTCCCACCCTGGAGTACTACTATACTCCACGAATTGCTGACATCCGCCCGGTTATCCTCTATCCGCCCATTCCTGCAAACAACTTCGAGATCAAGCCATGCTGGATTCAGCTCATCACATCCTCTATCCAGTTCCATGGCTTGAAGGATGAGGAAGCCCGGGCGCACCTTTCCCGTTTTCTGCAGCTGACGAACGGGTTCAAGCTTAATGGTGTTCCGGATGATGCAATCCGCCTTTACCTCTTCCCCCATTCTCTGGCGGGGAATGCTAAGAGGTGGTTAGAGACCCAGCCCCCATTGTCCATCACCTCTTGGGACGATCTGGCTGACAAGTTCGTGCACAGGTATTATCCGGCGTCGAAGACTACTGAGATTCAGCGGGAGATCACTCACTTCCGCCAAGAGCCAGATGAGTCACTTCGTGATGCATGGGAGCGGTACATGGGATACTTCTGGCAGTGTCCCCATCATGGCTTCAGCGATGCTTTCACAGTAGGGAACTTCTACAGCGCCCTCACCCCAGACAGCCAGAGGGTGATTGAGTCTCTATGCCTAGGAGGGGATATCCTTACTAAGACTCCACCCGAGCTAAACCAGATGATCAGTACCTTGGCTGCCCGAGACCACTCCTGGGGGCAGAACAACAGAGGCAGGCATTCCCGGGACCGTGGTGTGCATGCCATGGAGGCCAGATCCGGGTTAGAGCAGCAGGTGGCTGAGTTGGTGCAGACATTGAAGCAGCCTAACGGTCTCCTTCCGGGCCGAGGTGCGGCTACGCCTCCAGTAGCTCAGTGTCAGTGGTGTGAGAGTCCAAACCATCTAGTGGAGGACTGCCAGGCTATGCGGGAGTCCTCTACTCCCCAAGAACAGTTGGCCTTCATCGCCAATGCTCGGCGCCTCGATCCATACAGTAACACATACAATGAGGGGTGGCGCCAGCACCCCAACTTCGCCTGGAGCGACAACACCAATAAACCACCTGGTTTCCCAGCACCAGCAGGTGGTTTCCAGCAGAGGCAGCCCTTCCAGGCTAGGCAGGGGCCACCACCACAGCAGCAGCCTTACCAACCTAGGCAAGGGCAACCATTCCAGCAGCCTCAGCGTCAGTATGCCGAGCCCGCAGCAGCGCCAGCTCCCGATAATCAGATGACCGAGCTGAAGAACATTTTAGCAGCATTCATGACCACCAGCCAGGCAAGTATCACGAGGATGGATCAGACCATAGCTTCACTGGAGGTAGGCCAGAGAACCCTGGAGGCAGGCCAGAGAAACCAGGTTGGCGCCATAGCTCGCCGGATTACTACTCGGGCCCCGGGGACTCTACCTGCCACCACCATCCCCAATCCACGGGACCCGCATGAGCAGCTGGGTGCCGTTTTTACCAGGAGCGGCAGGCCTACATCAGCTGATCCTGCCTCGACCAGGCAGGAGGAACCACTACCTGCTTCAGCACTTCCAGCCGGTGATACAGAAGTGCGGGTGGAGAAGGAAGCCCCTGCTCCCAAGCCACAACCAGTGGTGAAGGAGCACGTACCCCAGCTTCCCTTCCCCACTCGCCTTCACAAAGACAAGTTGGAGACTGAGTTTGCCAATTTTATGGCAATGTTGAAGCAGCTCAACATCAGCATACCATTTGTGGAGGCACTGTCGAAGATGCCCAAGTACGCTAAGTTCATGAAAGATCTCTGCACCAACAACAAGAAACTTGGGGATCTCTCGACAGTGCTGCTGAGCGAGGAATGTTCTGCCATCCTGCAGAACAAGCTTCTCGAAAAGCGCAAGGATCCAGGGAGTTTTACTATCCCTCTTACTATTGGCAGCATGCATGTAGGAAAGTCCTTGGCGGACCTAGGAGCTAGCATTAATGTCATGCCATATAAATTGTTCAAAAAGCTAGACCTAGGTGAACTTAGCCCTACTAGGATGAGCATTCAGCTAGCTGATCGTTCCGTGGTGCATCCTAGGGGTATCATAGAAGATTTGCTTGTTAATGTGGGTGCATTCACATATCCTGTTGATTTTGTTATTCTGGATATAAATGATGATGTGGATGTGCCTTTGATTCTGGGTAGACCATTTCTTGCCACCGCCAAGGCATTGATTGATGTGCATGATGGTAAGCTGATTCTGCGTGCTGGAAATGAACAGGCTATTTTTCCTGTGACTGAGTTTGATCATTGTGCTATGATTTCTGTATCGCCTGTGCATGCTGTTTCTGATCAGGTACACGAGCCTGTCGTGTACCCTCCTGCACCTCTCATTTTGCAGGACCCGCCTATCATTCCTTCGCCGCCACTCCATCCAGTCTCGCCTCCGAACAAAAAGCTCAAGGAGGAGTGGCGGCCGAAGCCGCAGGTGGCTAAGCCTGCACGGAAGAAGAGTGGAGACCACTATGAGCTGGTCCCACCCCCTGCACCACGACCACCCTGGCCATCCGAGTACTCACTCGCCTGCATCTTGCCGGATGGCCAGGTCGAGTTGACCAATGCTGGTGGCTGCACCCGTCGGGTGCATGGCCACCACCTGAAGCTGTACCTCAAGAGCGACGTGGATCCGCTCTTGGAGGCACCTGTTCCTGCACCTCGCTGAGTCTCCACAATGGGCGTCCAGCTAAAAGACGGTAAAGAAGCGCTTGTGGGGAGGCAACCCCACCATGGTTTTCATTTATTTGTTTTGTTTCGAGTCGGATTGCGATTTGGTTCGGTTTTGGTTTGTTTTCCTTTGTTTTGGACAATGTATTATTGGGCTGACCATTGGACCTAACATATCGTGTTTGAGCTCTTTGGTTTCCTTAAGTTGTGCCTGTGTTCCCGACTGGTCCTCTCTCCAGTCCGCTTCATCCTGACTGGTCCATTTCCAGTCTTCTGCCGTCTGTGCATACCGGTAACATCGTTCCCCTTTCCTTCCCTCTTCTCCATTGAGGGCAATGTCGATCTTAAGTGTGGGGGGATGTTTATCTTTTGACTGCATTTGATCTGTTTGTGTGCTTGGAGCCTAGTCCACTGTCCAAATTTTTAAATTTGAGGGCTCCAAGTACGTGTTCCTTGCAATTGCCTGCTCAGTATGCTTTGAATTGACAGTCTCTGTAGTGATTTGCAACCTAGGGAGGTAGTGTAGCACTATGGAGGATGTTGATGCATTTAAGACGTCTCATTTCTTCTTCATATTGTGTTGGTTGATTGTGTGAATTAGTGATCTTAGGACCCTTGAATTGTGTGGTGTTGTGGACTCTCTGCCTGTCATGGACTCTTGTATCATGTTTTGAAAATAACAGGTGCTCGAAAATGTGCTTTAAAATAACGTCTCCCGTGCGAATAGGGTGAAAGTGTGTAAGGGGAGAAGGGAATCCGTTCCCAATTTCCACCTACTACCTCCAGCCCCCTTACATGTCTTTCCCCCGAACGAGGCTCGAGACAACTGCTCCTGGCATGGCCGGTAAGAGCCGGGCTCCCGCAAAACCTTTGCTAGGTGGGAGCCCCCGTTTTCTGCAAAAACAGGTTGGAACCCTTGAAAAAAAGAGAAAAACAGAAAAACAAGCAAAAAGAAGAAAGAAAAGGGGTTCCAACCATCTTCAAGAAGAAAATCGAGCACCTTGAAAAATGTGAGTCCATGATCTTTTGTTTTTGAGAGTCTCTTCATCCACGATTCATTTGTCCTCTGTTCACTATTTGCCATGATGCCGACTCGAGACTAGCGTTCTCGCCGAAGAGGCTATGAGATGACTTGTGCGTCGGTTGACCTCGTAAGCTGCTAAATGATCTAGGAAGTCCGCTACCTACGATCGAGGTTGTTTGTTGCTATAGAGGTCTGGAGAGTTGCATTGGTTTGAGTTAGGTTTGCTTGGGGACAAGCAAACGGTTAAGTGTGGGGGGATTTGATAACTCGATATTTGCACATGTTTTTCCCCTTTGTTTCTTGATTGTTTAAGCTTGCAATATCGCTTCTTTGGCCTATTTTACGCTAGGTTGTGTTCCTTTGTCATATTTCAGGTCCTAGCACATAAAGTGAAGCATTGGCGCAAGTTTCAAGTCAATCAGAGATCAATTGGCGATTCGGGAGAAGAAACTCTGGCATGACCTGAAGAAGAATATATTTCTACCTCACTTAATGGACAAAGAATCGTGCAAGTTTGACATGAAAAGAAAGAGGACGAGACTACGAGCGTCTGGGATCAAACGGCGACTGATTCGGAGTCCGGACGAGGGAGAAACGAAGCATTGAATATAGGGGAACAAGTTCGGCAGTAAAAACACGGGCAGGAGGCCTTCAAAACACGGTCGTGTTCTGTGACCGTGCTTTTACTGCCGAGAGCAAATCCGAGTTTGGCAGACATGAGCTGATTACACGGGCAGGGCCGAGACAAAGCACGGGCGTGTTTTCCCAAAGCACGGCCGTGTTCTCCCAAAAGCACGGCCGTGTTTTCACCAACAAGATGGCCGTGTAATTAACCCTAGCCAAAGCACGGGCGGGCTGAGGCAAAGCACGGCCATGCCCTCGACCGTGCTTTGGCCACTGATGCCTTTTTAGGCAGATTTTCAGCCAAAAGAGGGGGGATTCGAGTTTTAGAGAGATAGAGCGATTCCTAGAGAGAGAAAGCGACGAACAAGAGTCTCCAAGCGCCCTAGATCGATCTTCAACACCATTGGAGCTTGGTTTGAGCTTGGAGAAGTGCCGATTCAACGTCCAGGAGCAGAAATCCATCTTCACAGTATGATTTCCGCATCTGATTCTGCTTTTGCTTCTCTCTCCATGGAGTAGTTCTCCCATTCATCTTGGTGTGGGAAACCCTAGTTCTGTATGTTAGGTTTGATTGTATGAACCCAAGTATTGATTCTATGATATTGATTATATTCGATTGAGGTTTGAATGATTGAATGGCATGAATCCTGATCAAATTCCTGTTGTTTCTGCTTTAACCTAGAATGATAATATCTGCCTAGGTTGATAGAGTATCCTTAATCGAAGGTAGTGAATTGGTGACTTTAGTCGAGGAGCCAATTCACTATTCTGTACCGAATTCAATTCGGTAGTGGAGGTTTTGTTCATAGGGCCTCAATCTGTTTACTCCGGTGTAGGTTAGTCGCAAGCTAGAGACTCAGATTGAGAGGGTCTGAAGACCTTTAGTCGAGACTTCAGACTGTTTGAGAACCTTCCGCAGTATAACTTTCATAGAAATCGAACTTGGTAATTACAATCCGGCTTAACTGCAGACTAGGGGGAACCATATCCGGGTGACCTCTCTTAACCTGAATACAACCGTTTTAGTTACTTTGCTTGCTTGTTAGTTTAGAACTTCACTAAAGTTGCATTGCTAGATAATACGAATTCACTGAGTAGTCATCACATCTAGGACCCGGGTTGACAATAAAACCCAAACCCGCTATACTACGCTTTAGGAAGTGGTTACACTTGGCCATTTTCTAGAGTGACAGTAACAGCGAGTCATCAGTACTTTAGAACCATAGGTGCGCGGAAAGGGACGATTCTGAACACTTTCCAGGAAAAGATTTTTGTAGAAGTCTGAAATACCAGTAGCAATATCATCATGATCCTCGACCATGGTCTCGTTGATTTTGATTCTCCATATGAAATTCACTTTCTTTCTGAAATTTGCCATCCTGTGGAAGAAGTTAGTGTTTTGATCCCCAAACTTAAGCCAAACCTCCCTGGATTTTTGTCTCCAGCAAATTTCCTGCAAATACAACGCTTTACCCAAATCCATCTTCTTCTCTGTAAGAGCAGCAGCTTCCGTTACGGATAAGGCCCGAGATTCTTTTGTTAAGCATAAATCAGAGATCTCTTTCAGCAGATTGTCGACTCTGACATGAATGTTTCCGAAAACTTCCTTATTCCACTGTTTGATGTTCTGTTTCAGATCTTTCAACCTCATAATCAGCCTGAAAACAACACCATTTCCTTGAATTGGATTCGAATACCAAACATTCAAACTTGAGTAGAAACGGCCGTCTTCAAGCCACATTTTCTCAAACCTCCACGGGCGCTTAATTCTTCTGTTACCACCACACTGAAGGTAAAGCGAAGAATGATCAGATTCGACCTTTTCAAGCCCAACCAGCCTGCAATCACTGAACACAGAGTCAAATTCAGGGAAAATCAACACTCTGTCAATGCGGGATTGAGAATTACTGTTATCTCCGAGGCTCCAAGTAAAGCGACAACCACTGATAGGGAGATCAAGCAATTCATTATCATCTATGAATTCGTTGAAGCTACTCATTAGATCTATATTTCTTCTCCCCCCCTATATAATAATCATGAGTTCTAACCAGATTGAAATCTCCCGCAATACAGAGTGGAGACTGATAATAGTGTTAGCAAAAAGAGTTCAAATCATTTAGAAAAGCTAGCTTGTCCTCCCTCGCCTGCGGACCATAGACTGTGATTAAACGCCAAGTTATCGAAGTGAGACAATCCAGGAACTCAACCGCCAAAAAGTAAGAACCTGAGTAACTAGATAAGCTCTGAAACCGGCTTTTGTCCCAACAAACCATGATACCTCCAGAACTACCCGAAGAATCTTTCGTTATCCACCCCATGTCTCTACTGCAACACACACTACTCACTAAGAAGTCAGAACAAGAGGTCCACTTAGTTTCCACAAGAGCAATTATCTGAGGATTTCGTCTACGAATGAGCTGTTTAACCTGACCTCTTTTCTCCGGATCACATACACCCCTAACATTCCAGATAAACACTGCAGAGTTCATTGATCAAGTGTATAGGAAGAGACCCCACCCGAAATCTTCTTGCATCTTCTAGGCCCTGATGGTTGAAGGGAAATGGGACCTAAACGTCGCCTTTCCATCTCTAGTTTTGATCGCCCATTCTTGATTTTCCTCTTATGCATTGCAATAGCCACTTCAGTAACTATTCCTCGCTGACCATCTTCGTGGTCTAGATCGAAAAGACTGCTCATAGCCAAGGAGCTTGCAACCAACGTGTCTGAGTCAAAGGGAAAACACTCAGAGTCCCAGAACAACCGATCATTCTCACGGGTGCAGGATGGGGAGGGAAAGTCGAGTTCAGAAGAAATTTGAAAAGCTGGAGGAGTTTCCGGGACGAAAGAGAGGGACGATGGCGAGGAGGGCAAGGAAGACTCATCCGAGCCTTGTGAGAAGGGGCTACAATCTATGTGGTTGAGGGAAAGGGAGGTGGATGAAAGTTTGATAGCGGGTGCACTGGTTTTGGAATAGGAGGGAAGGGATAAGGGAAACGATGAGAGGTTGGGAGAAATGAGGATATGGGAACTGATAACTTGAAGGTTGGGGAGGGAAAGGCTGATCCTAAGAAAGGGAGGATGATTCAGGTCTAAAGAGAAAAGGAACGGAAGAGGGGCTTCTGGGTAAGGCACAAACTTGGACAAGAAAGCAGCCAAGTCTGGGAAGGTATCGGGCTTGGCGGGCTGCAAAGCAAGGTGAGGTGGTTGTTGATGGGCCACATGATCAGAGTAGCCCTTATTACCCGTGTTTGAGTCCAATAAGGTGGGCGGGTGAGGTCCATACCAAAGCGGGCCGGCCTTTCTAATCCAAATCTGGGACCGGTTGGGCTTGGCTGTCCTGGGTATCGAGACGACGCGGGGAGCCACACCTTGGTTGTTTCTCGCCTCCACATCTTGCGCGTCGATGCATGGGGAGGATCGAACTGTTTTAGCCGAGGCGTGACTCTTCGCCTTCTCAAATTGAAACTCCTTGAAATTCCAATGTTGATCGTAGCTCTGTCCCGCCGGCAATACCACAACTTTCGCCGTAAAGCGATGGGTCCCGACATGAAGAGGAACCGATCCAGGGATCCGTCCAGTTTTCTTGATACTAATCCGCACAAAATCAAGACTCCAGGAATTCCAATCGACTTCAATGAAGGAACCACAAAAATTACCAATAGTCGTGATCAGGTTAACACTTTTGATAGGAATTGGAATACCGAAAACTAGGACCCAAACGCTGTCGGAAACAGGGGCTGAAGCTCTCTCCGACCAAGGATAGATGAAAATCGAGAACTCTTTGAAACTCAAGAAATTCAGATTTTTAATTCTAATGGCTTCCGACACCGAAGGACATACTAAAAGCCAGTTCCCATCAGCTAGGTCCAGGAAGTCGAATCTGTCATCTACTAGCCCAATCTCTGAATTCTGGAACTGTGCTGCTCTTGAAAACTGTCGTTCCTGGAGAAGAGAAGCTAATTATCAGGCTTCTTCCCAGAAGCTCCTCTCTCTCAGAGATTCCATCCTCCCCCACTTCGATGAATCTGTTTTTGCCGGAACTCTTGATACTACTATTTCCCCCACCATAGAGGCCTCCGCCCCTTACAACTTCTGCAAATGATCTTGGGGTTGTTGCCAAGGGAAGTGGAGGCGGTGGGAGTGGAAGAGTCGCGAGAACGCGGATTGGGCACAGCCTTAATTGAAGCTCACGTTTGTAGAAGGATTGTAGCAATCTAATCAGACCTGACCATCCTTCTATAGGACCAGAGGAAGGAATCAAGACCTTAAAGACTCTTCCAGTCCGCACTTGCTCGGAGATTTGAAGAAATTCTCCCCGCCGCATCTTGAGCTTCCCGATATGAATGACTCTGCCCTGGAATCTCCTGACGCAGAGCTTAGGAAAATCCCACTTTCTCATGGCGGCCGTTTGAAGAACCCCTTGAAGGGATTTTAACATACAGAATAGTTTCAATCATACCACTTTTACACAAAATTTACATGTAAGAGCTAAGATAATTGTCGAATTAAACTATTCAAGCTATAATGTGTATCTTCAGCATATAAAACATGGTTTCTTTTGAGTGAAATAACCTCATGATTGCAGATAAGTTTTTATAATATGACATTTTGTGGTAGTGGTCACTTGCTTCCAGATTTTAAAAGTGGGGTTCTATTATTACAATATAAAATGTACGAGTGATAGTCATAATTGGAGCAGATACAAGATGGTTTGATATACTTCTCTCTGCAATGAATAAATACGTAGTGAGCATATTTTGTCATGGGAAGGACAAGCGAACGCTTTGTGTTTGTAGTATAACATGTTGATATATATGCATGTCTAGACCCGATCAATTGGATATCTCTACCCGAAATTTATTGACGAGATTTTTGCTCATCAAAACCGCGTCCAAGTGAGCTCCCTCCTTTAGGGATGGCAATGGGTCGGGTTTTGCCAAACCCAGACCCATGGGTTTATTCATGAAAAAAACCGGGGTAAAACCCACTAGGTTTGAAAAACTCAAACCCAACCCAACCCGCTGGGTATCTGCGGGTTCATGGGTACCCATGGATTTTTGTCGTAAAAAATTTACAATAACAAGTTCCTATCAAAATAAATTCAAATATCAATCTCTCAATACAAATTATCCATATATAAAACACCATTCTAGAAAATTCAAGTAAATCACAAATTAACCATACAAATTGTTCATCACCAATCTTGAAAACTCAAGAAGATTGAAGCAAATCACATATTATCCATAAAACAACATGATTACTTGAAAGCTTCTTCCTCCTTGTCAATTAAGATTCTCCACTCTCCATTCGATAATATCAACTTCATTCTAGACAATGAGAAAAAAAATTAGACATGTCTCCACACACATACAGAAAACTAATTGTTTAGAATTAAATATACCGGAAAAATTAATTATATGGGTGTGGGCGGGTACCCATGGGGCGCGTTTACCTAAACCTAACCCGATGAATAGTGAACGGGTTTGAACCCAAACCCGGCAACACGGGTTTTACCCGCGTTGACCGGGTTGGGTCAAGTAGGGTACCCGTGTATTCGAGTTTTGTTGCCATCCCTACCCTACTTAATCCTTATATTTTTCTTAATCTACACATGCACACCCTCATAGGAAACATGTAAAAAATTGTAATGTGGGTGCTTCATTAGTGTTGTTTCCATAAGATTGTATTATATGAGGTGTTTATTCTAGAATTGTGAATCACGATTGTATCTCCTCTAAGAAATTGTCAAGTTAAGCTATAAAAGAGGCTAACATGAGGTTCCTCTTTTAATTTAGATGGTAAGAGAGCAATGACCCACGTAAAATATATTGGGGGTTCACAATGTCTGAGAAACGGTTTAGCCTTCTTCAGAGCATCAGAAGATCCTGATAGTATCTCAATCAAAACAATTTTTGTTTTCATTACTGATATTGATACAAGTTGTTTACCTAGAGGAGAGCCCCATCAAATTAGCTCTTGGAGTTGTGATGCGAAAATACGTAAGGCAGAAATGGTTTATACAAAAGGCCATACTATGAAACCCGGTTTCTAACAATTCATAGGATTTGAGAAATGGTCAGGTCAATGAGAAAATGATCTAGCTAGGGATTTGAGATGAGAGGAGTTGAGGATCGAGAGGGGTTTGGGAAGAGTGGCTGCTGCGCAGCCTTTGGGAAGGCAGAAGAAGAGAGAGATGTGGGAGGAAGGAAGAGAGAGGGAGGATTAGGGTTGAATAAATTGTTCTGTAATTGCCCCTGGAAATAACCCACTAATTACAAATTGTATAGTCCTGATAATTCCTATTTCCTACCCAGCTAAAATAACATGACAATCGACTCCCTGTTTATTTCCCGAATTCCCCAAACAGTCTCCCAATCATCCAAAATCGACAAATAATACTAAATAACAAAAATAGAAATTAACATGTTTCTAACATCCCCGTCTTCTTCAAAAACAACCTTGCCCTCAAGGTTGTGGCTCCTACTCCAAGTCCGGAAGCCTTTCTTTTTCTGCTTCCTCCTCCGTCTCATCTTCCCATCGACCCACCAGCATCATCAAGTCGGGCTTGGCGCATTTGTGTCCCACAGTAAACCTCTCGTCGCAGTTGAAACATTTCCCCTCTCTTTTCTTCTCCTCGATCTCCTGGGGTGATAGTCGCACGATTCCCTTCGGCTGCGGCCTTGGGACCTGCCGGTTTGAGGTGACGGCACCGGTTGTCGTCAAGCCTGCCCGCTGGGCGCGCTCACTCCTCCGCCACCCGACCCGGTGCCCCCGCCCCCACTTCTGCCAGCCTTCGGGAAGCGCCCAATCGTGCTCCTCCAACTGGCCAGTTCCTCCTCCTTATACCCTGCAAGACGAAATGCGGACCGCAACAATCTGGTTCGAAAACCTTAACCGCCACGGCGATCTCTGGCTTGAGGCCAGCCATACACAACCCAACCAGGGTCTCCTCATGTACTCCCTTGAATTGATTGTCCAGCTTGAAAAATTCCGCCTTGGACTCCACCACTGTTCCTTTCTGACGCAGCTTAGCCAGTTGCTCCGGCGCCCACCCTTCCGACTTACCGAACTGGTACCGCAACTCTTACTTGAACAAAGGTCAGGCGATCAAGGTCTGGGAAGCTGCGCATGATCGTTCTAGCCACTCCCACCACTGCAGTGCGTCTCCTTCTAAATAGAAAGAAGCTAGATGTGCCTTTCTCTCTTCCATGGTGGGATGGTTTTTGAACCATATGTCAGCTGCATACAACCAAAGGCCCGCATCCTCCTGACCATTGAATTTTGGGAACTCAATGGTAGAAGGTTTAGCCCTAAACACCATGTCTCCATCAAAGCCACGAGGATTGTCGTCATACTTGTCGTATCCTGGAGCTCGGTCACGATAGCTTCGCAGAATCTGCGGCTCTCTGCTTCGGCCCCAACCCTCTTACTCCTCGAACGGGTACTCCGCATACTCGTCCGATCCGACCTTTCGTGCCTGACTTGCATCTCACTGTCCCACCGGTGAGCGGGGGCCATGAAAAGGCGGATAAGAGGGTCCCGAACCCTTGCCGATCTCTCTTCGGGCCTCTGGTTCTCCCCGATTCAACCCGTAGGTTTGACCCGGTTCGGTCCAACCTGAGCCAGCCCACCCTGGCCGGCCCGAGTCGGTTTGGCCGGCTCCGGTCCATCTGCCCTGTGTCGGGCCCCATCCGATCGCACCCTTCCCGGGTTCGGCCCAGCTCCTTGCCTGCTCGGTCAGGCCCAGCTCATCTTCCTCGTTCGTGCCCAACCACTCAAGCCCGTTGGGTTCCTTGCCACGACCCAGCTCCCCTCCTTGGCCCATTGACTCATGCGGCCCGAAACTCAACAGTAGCCCAACATCGTCATACCCTGCCATTTTCGCTTTTTCCTGTATGGCTGTGATCTCTTGGGCCAACGGTGTGGGTAACAAACCTGACCCACGACCTCGCCCACGCGATCTGATGGCCGCAGGATTCTTGATGTCGGGCTCCACATCCGCCGCCTTTCCCCCTTCGACCTCCGTCACCGCGTCGCTTGTCGGCACCGTCGCCGTCTTTGTAGATGAGCCCCCCCCCCCCCCCCCCCCCGCCTGCCGCGCCGCCGTCATTTGTCGCCGACTCGGTCGAGACCGGAGTTGGCCTGGCCGCGATGCCCGCTCCGGTCTTCTTCGCCTGCAGCGATGCAATCGCTCGCATAAGGTTCTCCATCATCTGGCAAAGACCCTCAGCATCTGTCTTAGCTTCAGCCTGCACCCTAGCCAACCCTTCCTCGAGCTGAGCCAGCGCTCCTGAGTGCTCGTGCACCACCACCTTCACCGCCTCGAGCTCCGTTTCGTCCTCCACCACGCCGTCGAGGCCCTTGTCGACAGCCTTGGTGGCTTTCTCGGCCGCTTGAGCCGCCTTCTCTGTTGCGGTTTGTTACTTGGTTTGCACCATCGTCTTCTTACATCCGCCATGGTTCAAGAGTTACGTGAAACTCACTCTCAAACCGTGCTCTGATACCAGATGTTAGAAACCCGGTTTCTAACAGTTCGCAAGATTGGAGAAATGGCCAGGTCAATGAGAAAATGACCTAGCTAAGGATTTGAGATGAGAGGAGTTGAGGGATCGAGAGGGGTTTGGGAAGAGTGGTTGCTGCGACAGCCTTTGGGAAGGCAGAAGAAGAGAGAGACGTGGGAGGAAGGAAGAGAGAGGGAGGATTAGGGTTGAATAAATTGTTTTGTAATTGCCCTCCTGGAAATTACCCACTAATTACATATTATATAGTCCTGATAATTCCTATTTCATACCCAACTAAAATAACATGGCAATCGACTCCCTGTTTATTTTCTGAATTCCCCGAATAGTCCCACAATCATCCAAAACCGACAAATAATACTAAATAACAAAAAACAATAATTAACGTGTTTCTAACATGATCATATAGAATGCGTTGGGAGAGATAGTCAACAATCTCATTTTACTTACGAAGCCACCGAGGAGAAGAGAGGAATCACCATTGGTACTCTAAATTTTACAAGGCTATTATAATGATCATTTCTTTCATTTCACGTAAATTTGTATTGTGAGTGAAGTGATATTAACCCAAGCCATAAATTGCAGCAAGGAATGGTCGTTTGAATTAATGTGCACTGATGCAAAATGCCATGTAGCTGCCACGAAGGAGTAAGAGTGGACCAATCAGTGTGTTTGCTGTCGAGAAGGATAAGAATCGTGATAATGGGGAGGGTTCATAATGATTGACTTATACAGATTGAAGAGATAGAAGTACAGAGTTGTAACTCATTTGTGTGTTTAGTGTAGCAGAGTCATTAGGAGTGATTTGGTAGGATTTCACAGTGGTAGAGTTATTGACAAAAATTATTCTGTTGGTGCTTATAGGCATATATGGTGTGCCTGTTTCTTTTGTTTTTATATGAGATTTCTACAGAAGATTGCATGTTTTGTATTTCTTTTTTTCCCTGTCATTTTAATTAACAAAACTATTTATCAGAAAAAACTAGCTTACGCATTCCATTGAAATGATTTGGACATTGCTGTTTTTTATTTTCTCAGTCAGAGATTCATCATCTTTGGTGTCACTGTGGTTTTTGGTCTAAGGGCAATCAAAATTGCATTTTTCTTATGAAATCTCTTGGCGGCTTCCATTTTTACCATTGATAATTGGAGCCAGGTAAGTATTCCTTTGGGTTTTTCATGCTCACTCTAGAGGCATCATGGTGCATGGCAATAGTGGCTATATTTAAGACTAATGGCTTGATTTGGATTGTCCACTACAGTGTTTATGTTTTACCGTTTCTTTTGTAATACAATGGGGTAATGACTTTCCATCATATTATTATGGTGTTGTTGACCTACCTACGGCCATCGTCACATACATGTTAACGGGTAATATAAGTTAGAATCAAAAAGTCAATTTCCGAGACTACGTCCGACCAAGGGGTCGGTTTGTTTTTAGGTTGGTTAAATGCATGAGATACCACTTAAGTTTGGCTTTTGTTGTAGGTTGATCATTTATTGTTTTCGGGTTGCAACTATACCAAATAAATAAACTTTTGGTTGCTCCGTTACATTTTTCGTACTCAAACTTAACAGTGGGTACCAAACGAGAATTTTTCATTCCATATGGACATTCCAGCTCAGCTTAATTGCTGAGTCAGATGACTAGAGACTAGTGGGGTCGGAATGGGATTAGGTGATAACCCCTTAAGGGGTTAGTACCATGCTAACTTAGTTTACCACCGTTAGATATAATTTTAATCTAAGGGTTATAATTTTACAAAGGTTACTTATGTCATAATTCATTTCATCCACACAAACCCTAATATATATTTGTTTGTTTGGCTGCCGCCTGCATCTAGAACCGTCTCCTCTCCACTCCCCTTTCAAAAACCCTTCCAAGTTCTCAAATCCTTTCTCCTCCCATAGCGGAAAGGTCATTGGTCGTCCATGGTGATGGACGAGGCTGGCGGCAAGTGCGTCGATGACGATTGAGGAGGCAGGCATCGAGGGCGTTGATGGCGATGGAGTCGACAAGGGAAGAGTCAGATCTGGTGATCGAGATCCATCCCTTGTTGCTGCTGCTGCTGCGTCGTCGATGTCGTCAACGTCCCTCGCCGCCAGCATAACAAAGACGATGCGCTGGAGATGTGGTTCGATTCCGCAGAGAACCCGAGATCCATCAATCGCCGTCGCAACGAAGTCGATTCCGACGGTAACGACGCCGATTCGTCAGTGTCTCTTGTCCCGATTTGGCCTGCAACGACGCGGACCTTGCCTGCGTTGGCTTCCCACCACCATTGTCGTCAATCGCTCATGGATAGCATGCGTGGAGGATGAACGAGAATTTTTTCCATATCTATATTATTATTTGATTAGTTGTGACTTTGGGTTAGTAGTGATTGTGGTGTATTGTTTTTCATATGTATTAGTAGTTATTGTAATCAATAGTTGAGCAGTGGTATTTGTAAAGTATTAGTAGTGTTTTGTATATTAGTAGTAATATTTGTTCTTTGTAGTACTTAAATTTTTTCATTTACAGTATTATTCTTTCCAAATATCATAAATTTCTTCTATTTAAAAAACGCTACTAAGAACAACGAAATCACTACGGATCATTATAAAATCAATGCAACATCTAAGCTAAATCACTACTAATTCAAACTAGTAGTAGTTTTTTTCCTAGTATTTTTTTACGTTAAAATTCTTTGCGAAGGAGGAGAGAGATAATTAAAATTTAATTAATTTATTAAATTTAATTTTACTAAATACTAATAAAGCCCTCCATTTCTCCTTGGTTAGGACGGTGCTAACTCTTATACAATTAGCACCGTAACTCCTCCCGTGGGGTCGGGGAGGATATATATAGCTGTCGTTGACCAGTGAGTCAATGCCGACTAAAGAAATACACAAACACGTTATCACCACCACCCTGTTGGGCTTAGGATAGGGTCAGTAACCTATGAGTAACTAAATATGGACCTTTAGATCTAAATGGGCCCAGAAAATCCAGATCTAAGGGTTGTTATTTAAATACATTCTATTTTCCCTAGTTTTCATAATAGGCTCTTATCTTCTTTGTTTTAACTCGGATTTCAAAAAAAAAAAATTTGCACACATGGAACGAGTTCGTTGTGCTCTACAAAATTAGATCAATTTTCAATATATTTCGAGAAACTTTTTTTTTACCAACTACATACCATATGGTAACTTCTTCGTTTTTAAGTCGTTTCTGAAAACGTTTGCTCAGAAGGAACGAGTTCATCATGATCTATTGGATCTACAAAATTCTGGGTGAAAAAAATACTGGACGAAAAATTACCATACTTTACCACTATGGTATGTGGGTGGTAGCTTGTGGTAAACAATGATGAAAGTCGTAAATGACAGTTAGTATACTCCTACTATCATGTATTCAACCTTCTTACCATATTGGTATGTTCATACCATAATGGTACGCTTTCTTACCATATGGTATTAAATATGATCATACCATATGGTAATGGCTGGTAAAAAAATTATTCATTTTTTTTTGTACTAAAAATATATCAAAGTGGATATCATTTTAAAGAGCACATTTAATCTGATTTATCTGTAAAAAAATTTAAATTTCGAGTTAAAACGAGAGAGAAATCGTTCGTTAAAGATTAAAGGAGGAAAGATAAAAGGTTTTCCAGGAAAAATGGGATGCTGATATCATGCGGATGTGTGACAGGTTACTGATGGTTACTCACCATAAGCGTTACTGACCTGATCCGCTCCCCCAACCACCGGCAGACAAGCCTCCCACCAATCATCAAATCTGGTTACGTAAAAACATATCAGGACTATATTTCCTTCACCGTGTATCCTTCCCGATTCCGCTTTGGTCACTTGACTCTTCCACCGTAATTGCTCTGGGAGTCGGAAATAAACCATGTCAAACAAGAACAGGGCTCCTCCGGATTCTATCGATGATTAACATTGATAAGAAGGTCATCCCGATATCGATACCACCGGTGAGGATTGCTCGCATGATATAAGCGCTCTATCCCATGTGGATTGTTCGAAAGAGGAGCAGAGCACTGAATATGTTGTTGATCTCTCCTCTGAGCCTCGTCGGAGCCTCCTGGGAAGGTATGAAATTAGAGGCACCTCCAGAGAGTTCGGCTCGGGTGAGAAACTTGGTACCTCCCCTCCCAGCTAAAAGGGCGGAAGGCTTTCGACTATGGATTTGGTTAGCGAGGAGAAAAAGAAGGAAGCGAAGAAAGTGATTAGCTAATTGAATTTGCTGGAGCTACTGATTTTGTTGACCTGGAATGCCCTCGTCGTAGGCAAAATTGCCATTTGATACCCGTCGGTATGTTTTGGGAGGGAAAGTGTAATGGTACAAGCGAAACTTGATTTACATTGTTTAGTTGCAACTAAAAAAAGTGAAGTGGTCAACCTGCAACGAAAGTAAAACTTAAGTGGCATTTGGTGCATTTAACCCTTTTTAGGTTACCAAAACGTAGAGCGGGAGCGAGAGCGGGAGAGAGTTATTTTTTCTAGAATTCAATATTAAGAGCGTGAATAGAGCGTGTATATTTTATTAATTTTTTAAAATATTAAATAAAATACAACCAATATTATCATAATCGACTAGAACCAGTCAAATTTGTGAGATTTGCATATTCACGTAAAAGAAAGCTTTCATGTTCTGTAATCTACACAATGCCAAATTTATTGCATTATAAATTTTGGATTTCCCATAAACATATTAATATTATTATATTCACCACAGGTAAACTTATACAACTATCATATTAGTAGTATGGTGCATATGCATCGTAACTTGCAATTTTCGGTCGAACTATGCCTACACGCGGTCGACCGAATTCACCATCGCGGTCACTCTGTCGAAACCTCACGGTCGACCTTAAATAACATAGTGGTCGACAGTGTTTAGTTAGTCGATAACTTAATGGTCGACACCAATAAATTTTTGGTCGACCTTTCAATTTAGTCAGAAGCAAAATGGTGGACCGTAAAGTATTGAAATGGTCGACCATATACAGCAAGAGGTCGACCAGATACAAGACTAAAGTACTATTTATTCATCCATTCCCCTCGACTAAATGGTCTTCTGCAAGCAACAAAACATCAAATTAAACGTTGCAAATTACGAAATAGACAAGATGACGGCGATAGCTAAAATAGGTCGACCTCATTTTTCACGTGGTCGACCTCTTGAAACGCGTAAGCAGCAACCACATATATTCTTATTTACAGATATTTAAGACGAGATTGGGTCGAATTAAGTGGTAAACAAGTTAGGGTTACCTTTCTGGTGTTGGAATACTTATCTAATACGGATACGGTGTGCACACGGTTGATCGTTTATATTGTTTTCATAAATAATCCCGACTTTAATGTTGATTAGTTAATGAAATAGAGGTCGACCTTTCACTTATGAGGTCGACCTTTTAATAGCAAAATGGTCGGCCTTTGAGATGTTTGGGTCGACATTTTATATTGTTGCATCTTTGGTACCAACAACCAGTCAGCCATATGCCCTCGTTCTCAATTTCTCCGCCCTCGATTCCCTTCCTCCGCTGCCACCGTCAACCCATACCTCCCTAATTAATCGTCGGGTCGTGGGTTGCTCCTCAATTTCTGGAGCTCGCTTCACAGCCCTCCCAGTCATCTTCTGGCCTCGGTACTCCACCACGGCGACATTGAAGTGAAGCGCAATTCGGCTTCTGTTCGCCGGACTGTACCATAGCAGCTAGTCGTTGGTGGGAGGAAGTGTTTGCATGATTGTATAGTAGCAGCTAATCGTTGGTGAGTGAGGAAGAAGCAACAATTTCATCAAAAAGTGATGGTGGCCTGAATTCCCACTCTAAAATCACAAATTTGCGCTCTGATTATATTAAGTTCGCGAATTCTGGAAGCTCCGATCAAAATCTGCGTTTTGCCGAACTAGCGCGGGAGTGTTGGGCCAGAGTAGGAGAATGATGTAACCTAAGTTTGTTTCATGAATTTTAAAAACAAATATTTTGGTAAAATTTGAATTTTGAAAATCCTAAATTTATGATAGAAATGTTGTCTTTGTTTATTGGGTTTTTTGTTATGGATTTTACTTCATTGGATTTGTTATGAGAGAAAGGCCAACGCTATTGTCATGTCTCGGTTGCTCCTGTTTGGCTACCAATTGCGGTAGTGTTGTGCTAGAGGTGTGGCGGCCAAGTGCTGGCATTGAGGACTCAGTGCAGCTGTGTTCTTTTGTTTGCGTTTGTCTATTTTGTTCGAGTCCCATCAGGAGTGGCTCGGTCCACTTGGATGGGAGCTTGCCCTTTTTTTCCAGGGCTGGGGAGGTTCAACCCTTGTGAACCTCTACTGCTGTCTTTTCTGTTTTGTTTGTAGTAATCCTCTTTTTTTGTTTAATGCATTTCACCATTATAAAAAAAAAAAAGTTAGCCTTCATCCAAATTGCACTTCAAACCATGGAATTTGCAAGTCTATTGGGTCTACAGATTTAGATTCGTAAAGTATGTGAACCTCACGAATTTCACTTTTCTAAAATTGCTTAGCAAATAATGAACTTTGGAACAAGTCCATAATGGATTGGATTTGGAACTCAAATCCATAAAGCAAACAACCCCGTAATAGTGCCCGATATAGAAATTGGGTTGTATAATGTTAGGAGAACACTTATATTTTCCGTCCTCCTTAAATTGAACATAAGATGTGAGATGTCTTCCATAAAGTGCTCTTTATTTTACGTCTTTAAATTAGATTATTCAACTAAAAGCCTTTTTCGAAGTTCACTGTCAGTAGTGAAAAGTTTGATTGTAGCCTTATAGTCATTCTTCCTCCATCTTTGACATGATGGTGGATCAAGAAGATGGTACCACCCGATCCTCCACCTTACACCATTTGCCTAGGGCTAAGATAAGGTGACTAAGTGGGGGTCCTTTAGTCACATGACTAAGTGAATCTCCACCCTTCAACTTCATTTAAATCTAATGACTCATATTAATCTCATTTAATGAAGAAAAAGATGTTAATTACACATATGATTTATTTAACAATTAAAATAAAAAGTGGGTTGAACCCGCTGTCCCTTCCACGCTCCCCTGCCTTCTGTTTCCCGGAAACTCCCGCCGGCCACCTGGAAATTCTTCTTATGGTTTTTTTCCCTTCACGGCGGTCCGTTTCAGGGAATTTGCTCCGCTATGGGCCAAAATGGGTTTCCGTGGACATTTTTGGTACCTAGAGAGAGAGAGACAGATTTCTGGCGACTGGAGTCGGCGAACGAGGCTTTTCCGGCGGCATTGTTGGGTCTGTGATGTTTGTCGGCCTATTTTGTAATGTTTATAAGTAGTTTATAATGTTTGTAAGTCTGGTTTGTAATGTTTACAGACAACTCGGTTTGTATTGTTTGTCATTTTTGTCTATTATATTTGTAATGTTTATATGACTATTTTGTACGGTTAGTATGCTTTGTACTATTTCTCCATTTCTTTTGTAGTGTTTGTAAGCTTTGTTATTTTGTAATTGTTTGTGCCATCTAGCTCGAGGCAGGAACAATAATGATTGTTGGTGTGGGTCGACTCGTCATCCGTTCGTCCGATCTCGTCGGGAGGGAGAGAACCTGTGAAAGAGCCGGGGTTGCCCCCCGGATTAAGCTCCGACGATCAAGTTAGTGTCTGTTTGTGGAGAGAGTTGAGAGAATAGCTAGAGAGATAAATTGTAGAGAGATAGTAGAAAGTGGAAAGTGGGGAGAGAGGGAAGAGGTCCCCTCTTTGGGGGGGGGGGCTTCAAGCCCTTATATACCTGTAGCGCGTGTCGCATCATGCATCGCCGATTGTGCGTCCTACTACTTAGTCCGTTAGCGTTCTACTACTTAGTCCGTTAACGGAGTGTTTAGTAAAACCCCCAACAATTGCCCCCCAAGCTGGTGGTGAGTCTTAACTCATCGCTAGCTTTTTTTTTTTTTGTGCACAAATTCTTCGTCGGTAAGTGGAGCCCTATGTACCCCAGTTGCCCCCCAGCTGGTGGCGCGTTTGACTGACGCGGTGCCAGCTTCTTGCGTCTTGTCCCCCCAGTTGGTGTACTTCATTAAGGCGTGTAGCCCCCCATTAGCGCCATTAACGCTCATGAAAGTAAAATAATGATTGTTTAATAATGGTAGAGGTATAGAGTACTTAGCTTTATGTTGGCGAAGCGGCTCGAAGAGTTGTTAAAATAAGAGTGTTGCGCCTAAGGATCACAAGGCACGTATCCAGCCCACTGGTGATGTTGCTTGTCTGGCGGAGGAAGGACGCGAGTTCAATTCCTGGCGGTGGCAGTAATATTTTTCTGAGCTCCTCATCTGTTGGGCTTGGGCGGGCCTGCATCACTTAAACGGAGCGGGCCGGGGATGCGACTTTGGGGGCCGATCCGCGAGAAGGGACCTCCAGGCGTGGGCTAGTTGTGCGAGAGCGGGCTGGTGGCTTTATGTGAAGCGCAGATCGGGCCAGGCGCGAGTGAGGGGCGCGACTTGGGCTTGGTGATCCGTGAGTTAAGCGGGTCGGAATCGCGGACTTGGGCCGCGAGTTGTGCGGGCCGCGATGCAAGAGTGATGTTGAGGCGGACTTGTGTCGCGAGTTGAGGATGTGAGCGGGCTTGACCTTGCGGGGCGGGAGATTGATCGGATTGGGCCAGGTGCGAGTGCGGGCCGCGAGGCGAGCCCATGAAGAAGGACTCTTTGGTGGACCTGGGTGAGCTTGAAGAGGACTGATGGGTGGAGCGGGCCTTGAAGGCGAAATTGGGGTTAAGTGCGCTCTTCTTCTCGCGCGTTTTTTTTTTTTTGTTCTTGCGAACTGAGTGGGCGCGAATAGTGCGTGACTATTGCTAATTTTTGTTCTTACGAACTGAGTGGGCGCGAATAGTGCGGGACTATTGCTAATTTTTGTTCCGTGGAACTGAGTGTGCGCGAATAGTTCATGACTATTGCGACTTTTTGTTTGTTCCGTGGAACTGAGTGGGCGCAAATAGTGCGGGACTATTGCTATTTTTTGTTCCGTGGAACTGAGTGTGCGCGAATAGTTCATGACTATTGCGACTTTTTGTTTGTTCCGTGGAACTGAGTGGGCGCGAATAGTGCGGGACTATTGCTATTTTTTGTTCCGTGGAACTGAGTGTGCGCGAATAGTTCATGACTATTGCGACTTTTTGTTCCGTGGAACTGAGTGTGCGCGAATAGTTCATGACTATTGCGACTTTTTGTTTGTTCCGTGGAACTGACTGGGCGTGAGTAGTTAAAGATCAGGTGCCGCGCCATTGAAACACGAGGCTCGCTTGTAGTCTGTAGACTGTTGGTAAGGCTGGTCGTCTTGTGGAAGGGTGGCGCGGGTTCGAATCCCTGTGGCGACAATAATTTTCTGAAGCGAAGCGGAGCTTGGGGACGCGAGTTGTGTGGGCCCTGCGCCCGGGCGCGAGCACATGTGGCGTGTGTGGGACTTGGGCCGCGGAGGAGCATTACGCGGGCCCGTGATTGGCATGTGACGTGTGTGGGCCGCGAGACGCGGCAGTACTCTGAAATGCCGCGCGGGCCGAGCTTGGGGACGCGAGCTGTGTGGGCCCTGCGCCCGGGCGCGAGCACATGTGATGTGTGTGGGACTTGGGCCGCGGAGGAGCATTACGCGGGCTCGTGATTGGCATGTGACGTGTGTGGACCGCGAGACGCGGCAGCGCTCTGAAATGCCGCGCGGGCCGCGATTTCAGGTGTGCGGGCTCGAGTGAATTGAGGGCGGGCTGATGTGGAGCGGGCTGGAGAGGCGGATCGGGCTGAGTTATGACGGGCGACTAGGACAGTGCGCTTGGGCGTGGGCCCAGTTGCAGTGGGCTTGTGGCGGGCTCAGTGTGACGCGGGTCGGGGTTGGATGGGCCGCGAGCTGAGGTAGATGGAGATAACGCGCGGGTTGCTTGTTGCCCTCTTTTATTATTTATATATATATATATATATATATATATATATTTTTTTGCCTCTGCAATTTTCCCTTTCCCTTTCCCGGCGGATTTTTTCTTTCTTGCCTCTGCAATTTTCCCTTTCCCGGCGGAGAGAGCGGGTTTACCGTCTTGTTGCGCGGAGAGAATCGCCGTTGTTTGGTCGCGCGTCTGCAGGGAGAGCCGACGAGGTAGGGGCGGTGAGGGGCCTCGGAGGTGGATCATGGCGCGGCGCTGGTCGAGCTTTGGCGATGCAGATTCGTATCGCGGACCGGGTCGAACTTCCATGACGGTGCATGTGATATCAGGGGAGCAGAGCTCGCGGTGGGATCGACTAAGGCGATTGGTAGGTTGTTTGCCTCGGGAAGTACGCCTCCTCCTTCTGACAGAGAGAGACTTGTCCTGTCTTTTCGTTCTTTCTCGACTGCAAGGCCACCAACTATGGAAAAGCAGTCTAACATTTGAGAAGCAAGTCGTGACAGCGACTGGGGATGGCTGAATAGTCTCCGGAGACCGAAATCTGGAAATTTCCAGCTTTGTTCTTGGTGTTCTTCGTTTCTGTGTTTTGCTGAAGTAGAAGATTCACAAAGGCAGACCGTGTTGTTCGAGATGAATGGCGGTTGATTTGGGATGTTTGTTCGGATCGATGACCGGGAATCCGCGAGGACCCCTCCTGTAAAGATGTCGTCGTTGCTTGTAGTTGTGGAGGAAGAGGCAATCACTTGCCAAGATTGCTTCTGAAAGTTTGCTAGCCGTCTCCTCCTCAATCCCAGATCTGTTTTTTTTTTTTATTATTCTCCCTTCTTTTGGACGCCAGAGTTGGAGGTTTCAGGGATAATATGTTGACCAAATTCTTTCTTCAGCCTCGCATCCCTCAGAAATCAAACGAACAGATGTTGAAATCAGCCCCACGGTGGGCGCCAATTGTTTGTGCCATCTAGCTCGAGGCAGGAACAATAATGATTGTTGGTGTGGGCCGACTCGTCATCCGTTCGTCCGATCTCGTCGGGAGGGAGAGAACCTGTGAAAGAGCCGGGGTTGCCCCCCGGATTAAGCTCCGACGATCAAGCTAGTGTCTGTTTGTGGAGAGAGTTGAGAGAATAGCTAGAGAGATAAATTGTAGAGAGATAGTGGAAAGTGGGGAGAGAGGGAAGAGGTCCCCTCTTTGGGGGGGCTTCAAGCCCTTATATACCTGTAGCGCGTGTCACGTCATGCATCGCCGATTGTGCGTCCTACTACTTAGTCCGTTAGCGTCCTACTACTTAGTCCGTTAACGGAGTGTTTAGTAACACCCCCAACAGTAATTTTTGTCGGTTTCTTTTGTAATGTTTGTAATCTTTGTTATTTTTGTCCACCATGTTTGTCATTTTTGTCACACATGTTTGTAATGTTTTTTATGTCTAAAAAACAATCTGGTTGACTTTTGGATGAAACTCTTCTATATAGAGATTGAGCCTCCAAAGTCAAACCGAGTATTTTTCCATTTTGTATGATTTTTCGTTCTAGTTTGTCATTTTTTCCCACCATTTTTATAATGGAGATTTTTCCAGAAATAGCACCATTAAAAAAAATTACAAAAATAGCACCCAGGTCATACAAATTCCAAAAGTAGCACCCTTTTTTAAAAAACGCACGGCCAAGGTGCGGCTTACTTACAAACCGCAACCTGAGGGTGCGGTTTGAGTTTCAGAAACTAAACTGCACATTGGACAGGCGATTTGCTTTCTAGCCTACCAGAACCGCATCCTGGCAAGGCGGTTCTTAGGCTGACCTAGCAAAACCGCTGCTGAGGATGCGGTTCTGTTGTTCTAACACAAACTGCATCCTCAGGGTGCGGTTTTCATTTGCCGACACACAAACCGCACCCCCCCCCCATGCGGTTTGTGTGTCGTACTCATTTTCGCGACAACCAACATGTTGGCCAAGCAGGGTTGACAGACGTGGGGCTGCATGGCAGATGAAAACCGCAGCCTCCCCCTACGGTTTTCAGTGATGAAAAGCCTATAAAAGGCAGCCCCGGGAAACCTCTTCTCTTCACACCTCTCCTTCTTCTTCTTCAATTTTCTGTTGTAGCACCCTACTTTTTATTGTTTTTGCGATTAACGTTAACTCGTAAGTTTATTTTGTATTACTTTTTATTGTGATTTGTGATTTTTATGATTTTAACTGAATTACGGTTTTATTACAGATGGCATTCCAAAAGTTAACTCGTATTGGTTGTTTTAAATAATTTAATCAAATACAATGCAACACTTGTAAGACTCTTAGAAGAGGTATACATCTTCTTAGAAATGCAACCTTTTTGACAGAAAAAAGGGGGGATCCGAGGATCGCTTAAAACCCAATTTTCTCAAGGAATGGGAGGATCATGATAATCGCTTAAAACCTCATTTCCTTAGGCATGCATCTCTTTATAAAGAGTCTAAGTAAGTGGCACTATGTATTCGATTAAATTATTGAAAACAACCAATACGATTAAAAATGATCAAATTTATTTTATATTTCACTAAGTACGTTAACAAATTAAAAGAAGTAAATTATTGAAAACAACAAATACGATTAAAAATGATCAAATTTATTTTATATTCCACTAAGTACGTTAACAAATTAAAAGAAAGAGAAATGATGAAGAATTGTATGTACCTCGTGATCGTTCCAAACATCCCTTGAACGATGGTTGGGTTGGTCGTACAACACGGTTGGATCACTAGGCCCTTGATCAACATAATACCGTTGGTTGTATATATCCACGTCGTCCCCAACCTACGATAGAATAACAACAACATTAGTACATAGATTAATTGAAAAGGTTATACAACAACATTTGGTAAATGAGTACGTACCGCTTGAAATTCATCATACTAAATTCCCTCTTCTTGGAACCACTAGTTCATTTTTTCGTGAAATTCGGACAGAGATTCGGCGGGTTTTGAAAGAAAAGCCAAAGAAATGTTTTCTGATGGCAGATCGGACTTAGCCGCAAGCCCGCAACCAACATATCACTATTTCCTAGACTTTTGGGAGGGGAGGGGATGGATAGAGAGATAATTTTAGAGAGAGAGAGAGGAGAAGGGGTTGTGGTGTGAAAAAATGAGGAGGGGAGGGGGTATTTATAGTTTTCAGACCGCACCCTTCAGGGGCGGTCTCATAATTTTGCACATTACAAAACCGCACAGGGAAGACGCGGTTCACGGCGACTGAGGCGTTGACCATTCGCCAGGCGCGCGGTCTTCGATCCGTGACGTGGATCGCTGCGCTAGCGCGCGGTCAGTCGTTGGATCGGCCCCTCATCCAACGGTGCTGGGGACTGCCGACTCGGGAACGCAGACCGCACGCTGACAGTGCGGTTTTCAAGCTGCCCTAGCGTGGACCGCTCCCCCGGTGTGCGGTTTGCACATAAAACGCACCTTGAAGGTGCGGTTTATATGTAAAGGTGCTATTTTTGGAATTTTGTGGGCTGGGTGCTATTTTTGTAATTTTTTTAAAAAAAGGTGCTATTATTGGAAAAATCCCTTTATAATGTTTGTATGTAAAAAAAAAACAATCGGGTTGACTTTGGGGTGGAACCCTCTATATAGGGATGGAGCCTCCAAAGTCAACCCGGTTGTTTTTTCCATTATGTATGGTTTGTGTTGTTTGTCGGTCTAGTTTGTATTTGTTTGTATAGTTCGTATGTTTTGTATTGTTTGTAAATCTGTTTGTATGTTTTGTTGTTTTAGTTTGTAATGTTTGTAAGTCTGGTTTGTATATTTAGTAATTTTCCATAATACCCAAACTACCCCTGTCATTAATTAAAAAGTTCTTCCTCTTTTTTTAACCGTCGGATTTGTGTGTTCATATTTGACGGCTAGGAGGGGCTTATATAGTCAAGGGATCCTAACCCCATTTGCCCACTTTTATTTGGTGATTCTTAAGCTCCATACGGGCAAATGGACAATGGTTCAAGGTACAGCTCTTATAAGTTATAACCCTAACGGATAGGTATGACATTATGGTTTCATGAGACCATGACTCTCAATGTATGTACGGAATGGATCTACAGCAAGGACTTGATTTAAATTTTAACTAGCAACATTTCGTCTCAAACCTTGCATTCTACCTCATGATTCATGACTTTAGAAATATCATCATTTGCTTCATTACCAGGAACTTCTTCCTTAATGATAAATTCTTCATTCTCGAGTTTCACTTCCTCTTTCTTGATGTTTCCGCATTCTCGGAGGATCATAAGGGTTGACGGTTGACCACTTCATTCTCGGAATTTTTAATATTTAGGGTCCGTTTGAATAGGTGTATTTCAAATGTAATGTATTTGAATTACATGTATTTAAAATGCATACATTTGAAATACAAATAATTCAAATTCGTTGTTTGGTTACTCATTTGTAATTTGTGGGTATTTTAGATTTTTTATTTGAATTTTGAATTTTTGGTCACTTACTATAAAATTTGGAAAATTACATTTGGGTACCCAAATTTATTTTTTCTTACAATTTAGTACATGAACTTTTAAAATTTTACAAAAAGTCCTGAAATTTTGATGGTAAAATTACATTTTGGTACCTTTATATATTTTTCCTCACACTATAGTACCTAAACTTTTAAAATGTTACAAATAGGTCAAATTCTTTGTTAGAAGGAATTTAAAATCACTAGTTGGTGGAATGTATTTGAAGTTGACAAGTAATACGCCAGACATGTATTTGGAAATCACTCTATGAATTTGGCACAAATTCAAATACCAAATGTAATTAATATCCAAACAAATGATTTGGTATTTGAAAATCCAAATCACAAATATCAAATACAAATCCTTCTATCCAAACACACTCTAAGTGGCACAAGCACATTGCATTTGCACAGGTAAACTGCATGCACAGTGTAGTGAAGTTTTCTATACACTTTCTTCGACCAAAATCTTTGCATCATCTCTCACGAGCACTTGGTCCCAGTGGTCTTCACTCTTTGGGGAGAGCTCCTCCAGTCTCCAACTGTTTAAGTAAGGTGGCTTGGGGATCTGGATATGCTTGCATTGGCCGAAGTACATTCTTCCACCTCAGTTTCTGGACTCAATGGTTATGGAATAGAGAGACAAGTTTGAGAAAACATTATAGTAGATAGACAATTATTATAATATTAAGCCTATTTTATTTGTCTATCAACTACCTAAAAAATTAGTGTTGGTTAATTAATGGGTCGCTGAAGTGCTATGATATAGTGTGTAACTCATAATTTTTAGATTGTTATATTTTGTGACAACTCATAACTGGTCATATGACATGCTTTGTTCAATGAAAGCTTCTCACTAGCCAGTGCGATCATCGTGAGGAGAAGTCATTCTCTTATCTCATTTTTTCCATTCATAGCGTATCATTTTGCTCTTTGGAGCTTCAACATAGTTGTCTACTTGGTGGCAAAGTAGCATCTTTCATCGATAGTCTCATTGTGGTTGTTGAACGTCTCGTAACATGATTTCTCTGCTACACCTTCTTAACTTATTTTGGACAAAAAAAATTGTTACGTGGATTGTTATTAGTTTGTTTAAACTCTCAAAATTTAAGTGTCTTGATTTCACCATGTTCACCATTTGAACAACCATTGCAATATTCCAACGAGAAGAACAAGTAGGGGTGGTAATTGGTCGGTAACCGGTTAAATCGGTTACCGGTATACCGGAACTCCCATATCCGCCTCCGTTTGCCGATACCGAGTGCATATCGGTACAACGCTTACCGAATTAGTATTTCATGGTTTTTTGGTCGGTCCACCGTTTACCAAATGCATGTTGCTGTGTTCTTCGTGTTCCTCTGCTTCTTCCGTTCTTCGTGTTCCTCTGCTTCTCGACCTCTCCCCTGCCTTCATCACGACATCACCACGCTCATTTCTCCTCTTTTTTCATTCATCCTTCCAACAAAGGACGCTATTTCTCAACTGGCGGCGGCGGAACCATTTCACCGGCGACACCTAGGGAAAGGGCTGGTGTTCGAGCGACGGAGATCGAGCGGCAGATCGAGCAACGGAGATCGAGCAACAGAGAGAGGGAATCAAACGGTCTCACAACTTCCTCTTTTCCTTAACGCTCAAATTGAGCCGGAGAGATCGAGCGGCGGTAACTCCTACCCAGATAGTTGATTGTTAGATCTCCCCTTTGTGAACGGTGGCGGCCGGCGAGGATATTCTGAACTGAAAACCCATGTTCTCGAAGCGGCGGCAACTGAGACGGAGATGGACAGGCTGGACGAGGAGTTCCCACCCCTGTTCTCCAATTTCGGGCTCCGATTGGTCCAATGGCATCACATCCAGATACATGCAACGAAGATTTCGAGAAACCTCATCTTATCTGCCTCTCATCTCATGCGCTCGCTCAAGAAATCAATGGTGGAGGGTGAGAAAGAGGAGGAGGAAGGAAAGTGGAGGAGCAGCTGGGTGATTTTTAGATTGATGTTATATTTGATTTCCTTCTTTTATGGGAATTTTTGTGAAGGTGAAGAAGACGGAGAGAAGAGGGGAAGGAAACGTAAGGAGGGGATTGGGAAGGGCTGGAGTGTTATCAATCACGGAAGCTTCGACGACAACGAGTTGGAACAAATCCCTTCGGCTGTCGACACGGCGGATGAAGATGACGCATGGCTGGGATGGGGATTGAGCGATCGGGCTTCTCCTTCTCTGCCTGGTGAGAATCGTGAGATGGAGATGGAGAGGAGTGAGGATGAAGATGGAGACCGACGGTAAGTTACCGG
Organism: Linum tenue; assembly: GCA_946122785.1. Taxonomy (NCBI): domain Eukaryota; kingdom Viridiplantae; phylum Streptophyta; class Magnoliopsida; order Malpighiales; family Linaceae; genus Linum; species Linum tenue. Next base: position 16,046,080 of record CAMGYJ010000003.1, on the reverse strand, counting down.
AACCTATCCGGTATACTGTTCAGTCCCTTTCGTCCACCGCCAACCGTTACCGCCGGTTAACGGTTCAACCGGTTACCGGTACGGTTACCGATTATACCGTTAACCGGAAAATCGTTTACCAGCCCTAAGAACAACCATACTGATATGAACTAAATGTTTTTTCCTTCATAAATTTAAAGGATTTTTGTGGTTTGTGTGTCGTAAAAATTTCCTCCGACACCCGACATGTCGCCAAGCAGGGGTTTGTAGCAGTGGGGCTACATGGCAGGTGAAAAGCCGCAACCAACAGAACACTATTTCCTAGGTTTTCTTAGGGGAGGGGGATGGATAGAGAGATCATTTTAGGGAGAGGGAAGAATGGGTTGTGGTGTGGAAAAAATGGGGAGGGAAAGTGGGTTTATATAGCACTCGGACAGCCCCTTCAGGGCGGTTTAGTAATTTTGGCCCAACTGAAACCGCTCCCTTAGGGGACGGTTTGTGTTTTCCGAGGCGAGAAACCGCACCCTCGGCATGCGGTGTGAGATCCCTGACGCGGATCGCACGGTTGGCAAGCGGTCAGCCGTTGGAACCGTTGCTTTCCAGCACGGTTTCTGTGTGAACCGCCCGTTTGGCGTGCGGTTCTTGGTCAATGATGCTAATTTGGAATTTGTGTAATTTGTGTGTCATTTTTGTAAAAAAAAAAGTGCTATTTCTGAATTTTTCCAAATTTAATGAAAACTGACAAGTTTTGAAATGACTTCTTATTCTGAATTGCTATTCGTCGCCCTAAATTTTAAATCTTTTCGCCCTAAATCATATTACATTGACGTTCATACCCTTATTTACAAAATCGATCCCCAACCCCTAACTTCCTCCCACCAGCCAAATTCAGGCCGTCGCCGCCACCGTTCACCCAACCTGCCGCACCTCCCGTTCACCCAACCCACCATCGTTGTTTTTCCCCAGCTGCTGACCCGCTACCATTGCAGAGAAGGAGAAAGAATAGCACCGGCCGGATTCGCTGTCGTGGCCATTCCCCCAGCAAGTCGACCCGTGGCGATTCCCCCAATCCGCCGACCCGGTGCAATTGCTGAGGAAGGAGAAAGAAGAAGCAGGAGGAAGTGGTCCGAGTGCTGGGCACCCGCTGCGAATCTCCCAATTCGCCGCCCTGCAGTGTGTAAGACATCGATTCCCCAATCCGCCGCTGCCGTTCCCCCAACCCACTGACCGGCTGCTGCTTTTTGGAAACACAGCGGCGGCGACAGAGCATTAAGAGGAAGAAGTAAAGGGAAATGGGAGGCAGGGGAAGCTTTCACTGTCAAGTTCAAGTAGTGATCGAAAACTCTTTCAAGTACAAAGCAGCCAAGTAGTGACCAGATGGAGATAAAGCCCAAGAAGTTCAAGTAGATGATCGGTCACTACCGGCGACACTTCTTCCGCGCAGCCGGCGAGCCCGGACTGGTTGTATTGGATAATTTTTTTTTATTGATTCAATTTTAGCGTTTAAGTGTTCCGAAAGACAAAAATAAATTAAGGACATTAAAGTAAATTTAACATAATTAGGGCGACGAATAATGAGTTTTAGGGCGACGAATAGCAATCCCCCTTCTTATTTTGTGGAACAACCACTTTATGAGCAAAATATCTCTGCTATTAGAAAGCAACAAAAATATCAAGGTTCTAAAAGGCGCTAGGCGTAAGGCAGGCGCTCGGCTCCTGACTTGCGCCTTGCCTGATTAGGCGTAGCCTAGGCGCGCCTAGGCGTTCAGAGCATAAATGGAAAAAGTTCTCAAGTATTTCTTGTTTTCTGGAATAATTCATATAATCCAAGTGCATATAAAATTAGCAATGCCTAGTTCTTAACAGTAAACACTTAACATAACAAATAACAAGCAAATATTGACCACTTCCTAGAATCACAAGTTCATAAAATGTCGAAATACTAAACAATAGTTCATAGGAAAATGTTCATTCTTCATCATCCAAGTAGGTCCGTCCAGCCACCACTTCATCTTCATCATCCTCAAAAGCAATCTCCTCACCATCCTCCTCCTCTTCCTCCTCTTCAGACTCTAATTCTTCATCATGGAGCTCTCTCACTCGTGCACTCCTGCGAAGCTCACTCTGTTCACCCGCCATTGCATCTGTAACAGTACTCGAGGGTGCACAATATGATTCCTCATCCTCATCTACGAATACATACATAGCATGGTCATCCCCTTCCCGTGTTTCTGATTTTCTAGGGCAAGAGGCAATTTTCTGATTTTCTAGGACAAAATGAAGAGTATTGGGTTTAACCGCCTAAGCTCGCCCAGGAACGCCCAGGCACGCCTTCTCTCCACTAGGCGCACGCTATGCGCTATTCCTACCTACTAAGCGCTACCAGCGCCTTTTACAACGCCTTGGGCCAAGTCAAGGCGATCCTCCACCGCCTAGCGCCTAATTGAGCCTAAGCGTGCGCCTAGGCGCGCCTTCTTGAACCCTGAAAAATATATCCCTACACAGCTACACTAAATCACACGAATATAAAAATAAAAAAAAATCACACGAATATCTTAGTTCCAAAATAAAATTGAGCAAAGAACCAACTTGTCTAGAATATAGCTTCGTAACCGACCTGGTCAAACTAACATATCCACCTTCCCTTAAAAAAAAATCTAACAGAATCCCATGGCCATAAACAACACAAATATCAGTTCACTCCGTTACAAATCCTTTCCTCGCATCACATATCCCATAAACCATCCTCCCTTCCCCTCCCATTATGGCCGCCGTCGAATCCTTCGAAGATTGGGAGTCAGTTCACTTCCCCGAGAAGAACCCCTCCTCCTCTTCCTCCGCCGTCGCGCCGATTGAGTCGGAAACGATCGCCGACGTTCAACAAAACGACACCGTTGCCACGTCCTCCGTGTCTCCTCCTTCGGCCGGCGTCATTTGCCCTCCTCCACCAATTAACCACGAAATCGTCCAGATTAATCAACCGTCTTCCCTAACCCTCTCCCTCCCGCCACCGGAGAATGAATCCGGCGATGAAAGAGGAGGGAGTGAAATTGGGGGTGCGGATTCAGGGGAGAGGAGGAGGAGGAGGGATCCGTTCGAGATTCTGAAGTCGGGAATCTATCGGGTGGCGCGGTGGTGCGCCGTCGGCCGGGGGAGCAGCGGGCTGTGGTCGTGCGTGGTGGCGGCGGCGGCGGTTTTGATGTACGCGAGGCTAGTGAAGTGGAGGCGCTGGGTGCGGGACGAGACGGCCAACCGTTTCAGTCTCCTTATCAGAGAAAAAGATGAGGTGGACATTCTTTTTTTTTTTGCTTTTGGCCTATGATGATATAAAAGTCTGTTTTCTTAAAATTACAAAAAATTAAGTTCGAATCCTAGAAGTTTTTAATTCATTTTACATATCCCAAAAGAGTCGGAATCATCTGAACGGTACTTTGTTTGTTGGATTACAAAATGAGATTTTTATTGAAACTTTCTTAATTTATGATAATTTGTTGCATTATAGATTTGAAAGAGTTGATTATCATGAATTTACAGTTTTTTTTACCATCTGTCTAACAAATTTATTTTCATTAATCAAATTCTAAGTAAAACGTGTGATTTGCAAATTCAAGATATACATGAATTTTTATTTAAAAAAATTCGAATTTGCATTCCAATATTTTCCTTTATCAATTAATAGAGTTATTCAAATCCATAATGTTCGAAATTCGGCTGCTAAATTCATCACATGGACTTAGCTTTTTAGGTTTTTCATTTATGATAGACCTATAAGTTATAACTTAATGGAAGATAAAATATTTGCTAAGGAGTAGCCACTCCGTTATCCTTAACAACATCAAAAGCTGTGATTATAAGTTTATATGTGATGTCTGTGGTGGAATATGCAGAAAATCAAGCAGCTGATGTTGCAGATTGCGAGGCTGAACGAGATGCTTGTACAGCGGCGCAGAGTTCTTGTGGTTCGAGTTCCTCACTATTACAGTCTATAGAAACGCTGTAAATCGATCAAAGTTTGTTTGGCCTATAATTAAGTTGCTTGCACCAATCTCTCCCATTCGATCGATCCAAATTTGCCAACAAATTGCTATATAGTGAGTGCACTAGTCAACTTTGCTGTTTCGTTGGTGCAACCTGCAGCGAAGAAAAGATTTGCTCTAATGCCTGGAGTTTTGGGGGAAAAATCCCACTGTACATTACTTCTTAAAAATAATTCTCAAAATATATAAGTTATAAAAAAATTTCCCAAAGTACACATGTTTGGCATTCACCGTTTTTGACAAACGCAGTGAAGAATATCACCGCGTTGAATAAACACAGTGAATATTTCACCGTTTAAAATAAAAACGGTGACGTATTCACCGTCTTCATCTAAAACGGTGATATATTCACCGCGTTTGATCAGAACGGTGATTATATCACCGTTTTAGTTAAAGACGGTGAACACATTCACCGTTTTAGGGTAAAACGGTGATCTTTTCCCAAGTTTCCCACCCCTGGTAGGTCAAAATTAGGTCACAGCTACCTATTATTCATCGTTTGAGACAAACGCGGTGATGGTGTTCACCGTGTTCGACAAAAACGATGAATAGTTGGCAGATTTTGTTATAAATACCACACCACCAGCAGTTGTAAAAACATAACCACCCCCCCTTCTTCAAATTTCAGCAACCAAAATCGAGCATAATACACAGAACAGGAATTTTCGGTATGTTGAGAATTTTCGTATTATAGTCTAATGATGTTTTTAGTAGTTATAGTATGATTTAATTTTCGTATTATAGCCTAATGATGTTTTTATTAGTTATATTGTTATGTTATGAATTACTTATCGTAGCAAATATGTTTTCTTAGTTAGGGAATTTATGTTGTTGTTAGTTAGTTGAATTTATGTTGCGTTAGTTATGAGATGGATAATATTAGTTGTACAATATGATTTTGGTTAATTTTATTGTCTTTAAGCTAATAGATACTTATTGTAAATTGTAGATATGGGTAAATTCAAGAAGTTTCGGCTTATTATTCGGTGGAATGGAAGGGTGACAAACTCTGACATAGGCATTGATTATGAGGACGGCGATTCCACTATGCTGAAAATTGAGTCGCGATTCAATTTTCAAGAACTCTGTGATATTTGTGCAGAACGGGTTTGTACGAGCGGACAAACGAGACTTGGCAAAATTACTTACCGGTATCCAGACATGAGTGCTGGCGGGGTCATGTACCAAGAAGTTGTCATAAACGATGATGACGCGGTTACGATGATGTTACAGTTCCTAAGCGATAACCCAGTGCGGCTTGCAGAGGTGTATGTTGAGACCGAGGCGGTCGGTGAATCTCATTCTCACCTAGGGGTGGGAAACGGTGCGGTTGCGGTTAACTGCACCGCAATTTGCGGTTAACTGCAACCGCAAAACACCCATATTGGCCAACCGCGACTGCGACCGCAACGGTTAGCGGTTAACCAAAAACCGCAAAACGCGATTTATGGTTGTGAAAACCGCAACAACCGAAACACCATATGAAACCGCAGTTAGCACTCTAACCGACAATTAACCGCGAACTAACCGCAAAAAAATCATGGAAAAAAAAACATAGCAGCTACTGTTTTGTCGCAGGGGAACGCCGGACGGCCAGGGACGGCGGCGACCGGATGGCAAAGGCGCAGCGGGAAGATGAAGGGTCGAAGCTCCGAAGGGTTTTGGACTTTTGGTTTTCAGACTTCAGTTTCCGGTGGGAACTGGGAAGGGACGAAACGAAACGAATTAAGTCAATTAACGAAGGGTTTTGATTTTTGTTTCTTCAAAGTTCAAATCATAAGTCACTCAAAACGATTAAACGACGGCGTCGGCAGGGAGAAGTGGGGAGGGCCGGGTCGGGTTTGGGGGTTTGGGCTGCTGCCTGCTGGCCAGGCTGGGCTGGGGTCAATTATGGGCTGGGCTGGGGGTGAATTATGGGCTGGGTTTGGTTTCGCGGTTAGCTATGCGGTTATATGGATTTGCGGTTTCGGTTGCGGTTAAACCGCAAACCGCAAAACAGGCCATATCTCCAACCGCGACCGCAAAATAGGCCAAATATGCGGTTTGCGGTTAACCAATAACCGCGCGGTTTCGGTGCGGTTGTCGGTTTAACCGCAAACCGCCAACCGTTTTCCCAGCCCTATTCTCACCAGTATTCTTATGATGATGGTTTTGCAAGAGGGTACGGATGGGGTGGTAGTTCGAGCAACTACGAAGACGGTGGTTATACAGGAGGTTACGGAGAGGGTGGTAGTTCAAGCAACTACGGTGGAGGTAGTAGTGCAGGATGGGTGCCATCGGAAGAATACTCGCAACCTGATCAACCAGCCCCATTTGTTGAGGCCGATGGTATTCAATGGCCCGCTTGGGGGCCAGAGTGGTCTGAAATCGAGAATGCCATTCGATCAGGGCGTACTTCACATGAGCGAGAAGACGATGTTGGTGATCGTGGTCATGTTGATCCTTCTGGCCCGAGCTATCCATTCGAGTCGAGCGACGAGGATACTGAGGAATATTTGAGATCAGTGAGCGAGGAGGAGGAGGAAGATACTGATGATAACGAGGATGAGGCGGCATTTCGTGAGACACCCACGCCATATTACACACAGGTTCCAACTCAATTTTTACATAGTCAGAATGATGCCCCCGACTTTGTCAGAATGATGCCCCCAATTTTTACATAAGCATATAATAAATTAAATTAGTCTAAGTACGGAATAAAATTAAATTAAATCTAGCTAAGCATATAATAAATTAAATTAGTCTAAGTACGGAATAAATTCAATTTAAATCTAGCTAAGCATGTAATAAAATTTAAATTGGGCTAAGTACGGAATAAACTTACTTGACACCGTAGGGGGGATTTTGCAGAAAGTTTAGCTCATTATCGTTTCTCCGGTATGGACGTGGGTCGAGAGGTGCAAACATTGGAAGATGCTCTCATACCCACAGTTGTAGGATGAACATCGCAGCACCAGCTTGCTTTGCTCCCACTTTCGAGCAAGTACACAGCTCCCGGTACACGCCCGTTAGCACGGCCAATCCCCAACTCTTTTCCCCGATTGCATCCCAGTCACCAGTGAGCAATTCCAACCATATGCCTTGAATCCACCGGTTGGACTTGTCGGGGAACAGAAATCCACCCATCAAACCAATGAGGTAGATGCGAGCGTAGCGCTCCACTTGTTCTTCCGGAGTCTCGTCATTGATTTCCACCTCAGCCTGGATATGAGTTACAAGCCACGGGACCGACACTTGACCCGCATTCAACGGTGGATGCCCCCGTCCTTGAATTGGTGTGGTGGTCGGCATGTCAAAGCCCAAACGATCACGAATGAGCGGCCCCCAACCTCCTTCGAGTTTGGTAGTGGAACCAATGATGGCATCTCCAGAAATAGGAAGCCCGGTGAGGATCGCCACGTCTTTGAGGGTGATCGTCATTTCCCCCTCCGCAAGGTGGAACGTATGGGTTTCGGGACGCCATCGCTCCGCCATTGCCGTAAGCAGATCGTTGTCGATTTCGATACGCATGAAATGGCGCAACATTCCCAAACCGGTCCTCTCTATATAAGGCGCCAACCTTGGATGCCAAGCGGGCAAGTTCGTGGTCCCTTTATGAACCACGGGAACAAGTGATTCCTACAAAAAATAGGAAAAACATCAATTTATTAGATTAAATAAAGCAAAATAAAACCTTAGAAAATAATAAAATAAAGCAAATAAATCATCAAATTACCGAATTGTTATCCCAAATAGCACGGGAGCGATGAGCTTCTTGATCGGTTAAGAGACTCATATCTCTTGGCCCATAATGGATATACAATCGAGGATCGTATATCTCGGCACCCATCTATAAAAAAAGTAATGAAATCAGATATTGTTTTGATAAAAAAATAATCACAAAATCAAATTGTTTCGATTAAAAATTAAAACACAAAAAAAAAACCTACACGAAGAGCCTCTTTGTCCATTTTTTGGCAGAAGCCGGACAGAGGTTCGACGGGTTCGGGTTTGTAAGGGATGTGAGCTTAGCGGGACGGGGGCTTTAGGGTCAAACTTTAGTAATTCTTTCTGATGTGGAAGATCGGACTTAGCCGCAACCACAGAGCATACTTAGAACGAGACTAGAGCGGATAAATTGAGGGAGAAAGAAGTGAAATGGTTGTGGTGTGAGTTGTAAGTGGGGAGAAGGGTCTATTTATAGTTTGGGGAAGGGATCAGCCGAATTAATTCTGGGAGGCATTCACCGCCTCTGTCAGAAACGGTGAAGGCATCGCGTTTCTCGAGGACGGTGAAAGGGCGCGGATCGAGCGACGTGGCTTAGCGTGAGGCATCGGATCTGGAAAGAAACCATGATCCGCGCCTCACCGCATCCGACGGCCACGGTGAACGCGTCAGCGACGCGGATCGCTGACGCAAACAAACACGGGGTATTCACCGTGTTTGTTTAACGCGGTGAATACCCCGCGTTTGTCCACGTCAGCGATCCGCTTCGCTTCATCGTGGCCAATCAACGCGGTTTAAATGTCACCGCTTTTAATTAAAACGGTGATTGATTCACCGTGTCCGTCTAAAACGGTGATTGTCTCGTTGGTTGTTCACCGTTTTAGATGAAGACGGTGAATACGTCACCATTTTTATTTTAAACGGTGAACAATTCACCGTCTTTGTCAAACGCGGTGATATTCTTCACTGCGTTTGTCAAAAACGGTGAATGCCAAACATGTGTATTTTGGGGAAAAAATTTATAACTTATGTATTTTGGAAATTTTTTTAAGAACATAATCTAGCTCTCAAAATGAGTGATTGTTATACCTTAGTTTTTAGCTGATATTGTTGAGAGAGTTGGATTGAGATTTGTTGATATTTTTTTCAAAACTTAATTCACAATCGGAACATGGTTTATAATGCATCAAAATTATAATACATATTCACCTTGACGGGTATCTTCACGGCTCTTCTAAGTTCCAAGGGCCAAAATGCCAACAATCATTTTCATGTCAAGCTAGGCTTATAACAACAGATCAGAAAGGCAACTCGAGCCAAAATATTAAGACAAGACACAAGATGGGAGCAACATAGGATTCACAGCTCCCTACGGGAATCGGCTTCTTGCTCTCCCTGAAGCCAGCAGCGCAATTAGCACTTTCAGAAAAATTCAATTGGCACTTCGAGGCAGAAATGAGCCGCCGCGGAGGAAGGGGAAAGAGCAAATACCCTTCTTCCTCTGTTCCATGGGAAAGAGCGATCAATCTCTGCTTTGCCACCATCCGCCGGAGATAAACTAATTACTTCCATCAGTGAAACTGAAACTCCATCGTCCGAGAGAGACGTGAACACGATCAGGGCTTCCACAGTTTCATGGTGCAGTCAACACTGTGAGTAGCAATAAGATTCCTGTGGGGGTGGTGAGTCACGCCAATCACTTCCTTCTCGTGAACCTAGACAGTCAAAGGACAATGCATGTACCCAAAACAGTTAACGTACTGAGATTCCTACGGAACCAGTTCAGAAAACCAGCTTTCCTTGTAGTAACTGAATCAACAGAATGAACATTGGATTTAGGGGATGCGTTTGGAGAATGGGATTTGGAGTATGGATTCAGAAAATTCATAGATTCAACAAAAAGTCCTTTTTTTCCTTCTTGTTTTTGGCTTTCTTTATCATCAAACTTTCTGAAGAGTTAAAATCTAGAGATAGTCTCTGCTTCTCCAAACGACCCTCAATTCTGGACCATTTTGGAAGACTTTAAAGTTCAGTACTGAAATCTACATCTAAAATGATCAAGGTACTAAGTTGTAATTTTGGGGATCAAAACATCAACCTAGCCCTTTACCCAATGGATCTAGGTCATATAGGGTTGAGTTAGTTGGGTGTTAAGTGGGTCAGGTTGGGTTGGTATTTGCTACCTACATTGGCATCTTTCAATGATACCTCAAGTTGCTTTCAATAGATAATACAAGCCATACCCAAGAATTGAAAACTGACCTTCATTAGATGCTCTAATTTACCGGATTGGTAGCTGAAGCAATAGATATTCCTGCATTAACAAAATTGGCACAGAATCATCAATTAGGATTTAAGACCAGCAGCAACAGTCCACAGCTGAAAGAAACCATTGTATCCGGCTATCTGCTAGTTGTCTGTCATTGTCAGCCACTAAGGTCTAAGTTATAAACCTAGGTGGCTAGATGTCACGAGGCCACAATTAAGCAAAACCCATTTTCCTTACCCAATCATTTCATTTTTGATTAAGACCGCAGCAAGACCTGAGAACCATTTGAGGTGGTCAAGTAATTACCTGTCTTCACCAACACAGTAGATCCAATCCCCTTTAGGTGAAACACAGGCCGCTACAAAATCTCCACCTTCTCTTTTACCAGATGAGAGACTCTTCACAACCTATGCTTTTCATGGAAGAAACATTTTAAGTCAAAATCATATTTCCTTCCTGGTTACTGGTTGAAGAAGAAAGCTTTTGTTATCACCTGTCCTTGTAGGGTCATTATACATATTGATGATGTCTTGTTACATACAACAATGTGATCAGTGTTTTTGGGGAAGAGATGGACAGAGTTCACAGATGCATCACCCCCCTACAGTCCAGGAGAAAGGATCAATTATTCAATGATGGAGCAAGATGAGAAGCTAAAGAATAAGACTTGAGAATACATATTGTATCAGGAAGCAATACCCTCAATGGAGGCGGCGGCCTAAATGTGTGTATACACTCTGCGCCCTTTACATCCCAAACCTACAACAGGACTTTTTTTTGTCAAGCAACCCAAATAAGAGCAAAAATATAAGAATTGGGGAAAATGTCGCAAATCAATATACCTTGACTGTACAATCACTTGATGCAGTAATGACACGTGTCCCATCACTCGTGAAGATGGCATGGTTTACAATAGAAGAATGACCGCGGAACTCTTTTAACATTTTCCCAGATTTTAGGCCATGGATCCTTCATGAAACACAATACAAAGGAACATAAGAATCTCAACCAAAGGAAATTCAATTGACTACTAAATTACATGATATGAACAACATTGTCGTAGTTCAATGAACCTGGCTGTGTTATCAAAGGAGGTACTTAGTAACTGAGTACCATCACGTGAAAATGTCAAACTTGTTACACCCTGAGAGTGTGCACGTTCAAGGCGGCGTAAACACTGCCCAGTCCTTATACGCCAAACCTGCCAAAAGAGTTGAGCAAAATTTATCGAAGTAGAAGACTGCTTGGCTAATTAACACCACGGTTGTCAATTGTCATCACTCATCAGAGTAATTTATCCCAAGAAACTCAGACTAAACAAAAGAAGTGATAGACATTATGTGTGTGTGCTTGCAGAAAGCAGTAGCATAATCCAGGACTCATAGATATCTACATAACACTGAAGGAATAGAAACGCTGAATATTTTTCTTAAGAGTAAAAAACCAATGAAGTTTATCATCATTCAAGCATAAATGACTGAAACTTACTTTAACTTTCCCATCTTGTGAACCAGAAGCAAGCATCTCAGAATCTCGGCTAAAATCTACACACAGGACAGAGTCATCGTGCATCATAAAGGTTTCCTGTAAAAATAATTATATTCATAAGTAACTGCAAGACATAAAAAGTAACTATTCTTGCGTGAAATTTTTAAGTTTTCCTAAAAAGAACGAGCACAGTACATACAGCACCACGCCAGATTTCAATACTTTGTTAGTTTCACTACCTATATTGATGCAGCTGTTGCTGTTAAAGATAACTCAGGCAACAGCAAAACATCAATCTACAAGATATCCCAGGAACATACACAGAGCCAGCCGAGGATTCTCAAAGAACAACAAGAAGGACAAACACAACAAACAGGTATACGAGGAAGAAGTAGAGTCACCACCATTCATATGCAGTTACCCATACTGACAAGAAACAGAGTGTCTTTTAAGCAACTGATCAATCAACATGAACTACAGAAACAAGACCCATGTTTCTTCTACAAAGACAATTTTAGAATTTTAATCAAAGCACAATGGACAGTGCACTCACATCAGCCTGGTATTGAAGATCCTTCTTGAGCTTTCCGCTCATATAGTCCCACACCTTATGAAACCAGTGGAAAAAACAAGATCAATATCTTGCATCATTCATCCCCCTCAGTATGGTTGCTTGAACAACAAAAGAACATACCTCAATAAAGCCATCAACAGAGCATGAGACAAGGAACTGGCCATCAGGCGAAAACCGAGCACATTCTGCATGACTTTTTGTTCCAAACTGTAGCATGAGATTGCAGGTGTAAGAAAACTTGAATTATTAAGCAGTAAATAACGGCGAGAAGTAACAACTACACTAAATATGCCAAACTTTCACTGCCAGGAAGAAATGACCTTTTACGAGAAGCAGATCTCTAGCAAAAGCATATCAAAGATTTTTCGCCAGCCTGCCAAAGTTGGCTGCTACAACTAAAAAATAATTCGGAACAGCTATCCGAATCGATCATTGTTTCAACACAAGGAAAATTCTAATTTAAAAACTATGGACTATCTTTCAGTATGACTAACGTAGACAACGGGTTATATGTTACTAGTTATGCTTGGAAAATCACAAAATTGGATTGCATGAGCTCCAAGAAATACATTTATGTAACCGAGTCTCTTCTACAAAGAGAGAAAATGTACACTAAAGAGAAATAAGTACCAATATAGTTGAATTAAAATTCAAAACAAATGAACAAATGAACTGCACAATGGCATGGACGCCAACCTTAATAGTGTGTGAAAGCGTTGTTGGATAAATATCATCTGCATCTTGCTTCATAGCAGCCGTACCTCGAAATAGGTCAAACTGTGTCCCAGGTGGAAGTAACCCTGAAAATATAAAGTAAAAGCGTTCAAAAAGAAATAGGCACCCATAGCTGACAACAAGAATGGCAACTTACGACCAAGCAGCTGCTGACTTTATTGAATCAACAAACAACCAGTAGGAAAGCTCTTTCCAAATTTGCCCAAACATATGAATTGGTCATCAAAATGAACATGTACAATACCAGAGGAAAAATTAGAATAAATGATTATGTGTTGACCAAGTATTTGTAAAACCACATAGATTGTATCGGCGTAGTAAACTCCCAATCTCCAAAGGCATATATTATGAGGTTGCTCTAAGCAGATAGATACCTTGGTGCTGTTGCCACTTTAGTGCCTGCGCAATTAGAGCCATTAATCTTGAGGGTGGAACCACACCAACTTCGGCAGCAATCGCTGAAAAGAAAAAAACACAAATAAAACTGCAAGCATTAAGAGAGGATCAATGAAGATATCCAAAGCATGTAACTGAGTAATCTTCAAAGAGAAAACAATACTAGGAGACCAACTGTATAATTCACTTGCCCTGCAAAAATTTGAGAAGGTTGTATGACACTAAAAGGAACTTAAATCGACAAATAAACATAATCGATCCTTGGAGTTTGCTCTTAAGAACTTCTCTTGTTTCAACAAATTCCATAGAGCTTTTATCTTAGGCCACACTGTAAACTGATATTTTCGCATACACAAGCAGGGACCAAAAAAGGCGTCACCATTGAAGACCAGGTGCCACTCGCTAGATTGCACGAAGACGAGAAAATAGTGAGAAGATCCCCTCCATTACGTTGAAAACTGTGTTGAAAAAAGAAGAGAAATACCTTGGGCAATTTGCGCACGGCGCTTCTCTTTTGTTGAATCTTGGTAAGCCTGTCATGAAATAGGTACCAAATCTTAGCAAAAGGACTACCTTGGTTCACAGAGTTCAAAATGCACAGAGAGCTAAAACTCAGAAATCACACAACAGGGAACCAGTTTCAGGGCTCCGTTATTGAAGGTAACCACCATATAGGTTTTCCGAGTTAAAAGGGAAGGGAGAAGCAGTGGAAGGAAGAGAAAGCTTGGAACCAACGCATTCTGACCTCATTGGGATCAAAGTAAGTTCTGACTAGGAGATGCTCAAGTCGCAAATATCTTTCAGGTTGTTCCTGTTTCATGACTCCCATGACCTGAGTTTGCCTTAATATGGCTCTTGCAGTGTCTAACTCTCGAAGCTCTATCATCTCTAACACAATCTGCAAGGTTAAACAGATTACAAAACAACTATGAAAAGGAACAAACTTTGATGCATTTAAGCAATCATCAAATGCCAACGCCCATAGACCCAAAAAGGTATTCTACAGTGGCACTTGCTGAAAGATAATATGGATCAAATCTCGTAACGAAGGCCACTAGCACAGACAATTTGCAATTCCAAATAGCTTCGTCAACAAACAAAATGGCACCTAGCAGAAGTAAAATTCAAATTGAATGGAATCTAGAAGATTACCTGCTCGTACAGGTCCTCTAATTTGTTCCTGGGAAGCTTTAGCTGAGCCACCTGAGGCAATATGGCGTCCCACCTTCCGCCATTGATATCAGCGACAAATGTCTCTGTGCTGTCCACTGTATTCAGCGAAACTTGGCACTCCGTCTGCAGTGTCTGGAAAGTCTGGTGAAGCGAATTCTCTTTGCAGAATTGAAGTACAATCTTGATCACACTGGCAATTTGGAGAGGGAAAAGGTGAAAAAACAGGTTAAGAAACTGAACCGAACAGAACGCAAGAATGGTGAAGCGACCTAGTCGCACACCAGTGGATGCGGGTTGTCGATAAAGAGGGCACTTACTCTCGAGCTTCGATTTCCAGAGTCATCTTGTGATTGAATCAAACGGGCAGTGGTCTGTGGAAGCGACAAGAGGTGTTTTAGGGTTTAAGAAATCTATGCCCAGCGGAGATAAAATCTTCTCAGGAGAGTAATCTCCAATGAGCACTAATTTATTATTGGTCATTGAAGTTTTCTATATGTACCGCAATGAGCACTAAACTTACTATTTTAAGCACTTAAAGCCACGAGGCCGGATCGCATGACTAAGGAAATGCTTAGTCACTTGACTAAGTCACTCTCAGTAGGGGTGGCTATACGGTCCGGTCCGGTTAAATTGGACCAAATTGATCCGGTCCAGTCCGGTCTTTTTGAAGATATAAGGACCGAAGATTGGATTGGATACAGTCCGGTCTTGATCCGGTCCGGTTTTGATCCGGTCCGGTCCCAATTCGGTCTTGATTTTATATTGAGATTGTGGGATTTGAGTGGCCTAAGGCCTTAAAGGGTGATGAGTTGGTTAAGTTTTGTACTAAGTGCAAAGGTTTGTGACCGTTTATGCAAATTACCCTTAAGTTTTGGGTGTTGAGCTCTCTTATCCGGTCTTTATCCGGTTTTTTACCTCAAATCTAAGCCCAAAGATTGGATTGGATTGTTTACTATCCGGTTCCGGTCCGGTCTCGGTCCGGGTTATACGGTCCGGTTTCCGGTTTTTAATCCGGTCCCGGTCCAAATAGCCACCCCTAACTCTCAGCATTTAGATTTTGACACACCAATCTGATGGTTAAAAAGTGGGAATGACTTTTTAATTACTGACGGGCAGTTTAAGTATTATAAAAAATTACGAAGTATACAAAACTGACTTAGAAACAGTACAAACTAAAACAAACAATACAAAACATACGAACTATACAAACAATACAAAGTAAACCGACAAATAATACAAACCATAAAAAAAACAACCAGGTTGACATTAGAGGCTCCATCCCTATATAGAGAGACACCATCCAAAAGACAACCCAATTGTTTTTGAGACATACAAACATGGTGGACAAAAAAATACAAAGTAGATCGACAAACCATACAAAATGAAAAAACACCCGAGTTGACTTTGGAGGCTCCATCTCAATATAGAGGACTTCCGTCCAAAAGTCAATCAGGTTGTTTTTTAGACATAAAAAATATTACAAACATGGTTAACAAAAATGACAAACATGGTGGACAAAAATAACAAACCTTACAAACATTATAAAAGAAACTAACAAATATTACAAAAATAACAAAGATTACAAACATTACAGAATAAACCGACAAACATTACTAAGCATACTAACAGTACAAAATAACACTTACTTACAATACAAATTGGTAAAATTGTATTACAAATCAATGAATACAAAGTATACAAATCATAACATAATGTATACAAACTAGACTAACTAATATTATAAATCAAAGTATATACAAACTAGTCATATAAACATAACAAACACAATAAACAAAAATAACATATTAGAATGATAAATTATACAAATCGAATTGATATAAACATTACAAACTGTACTTAAACCCCCTTTTTAAGGAGGATCTTAAAGCATTGTGATTGGCTATTGTAGTTTTAAGTAGTTAGTGAGGAGTTATTAGTTAATTAGTTGTTAGGAGTATTTAGGGAATTATAAATAATATTAAAAATTAAATAATTAAACCTACTAATTTTTAAACCCAATGTCCCTACTCAAATAATTAACCCTACTAATCTCCAAACTCATGTTCCCTCTCAACGTTTTCTTCAATCACTTTTCTCTGCCGTTCCTTCGATTCCCGGTAGCGATCTCCATCGTCCGCTCCTTAACTTCCGTCTCGCCCTCAACTGTCCCCAGCTTGTCGTCGAGTTACCTCAGCAACCGAGCCAACTAGTTCTCTCTGTCCGTAGAGCCGTCGGTTCGGCTTCCGGCATCGCTCTATCATTCCTGTCGTTTGACGTCGTTGTCCTTCAACAGTGGCCCGCACAGATCGTCGGCTGGTTCTGTCAATAGCGGTGACCGGGTGTTGCTCCCTTCAGGCGTCGATCCCGTCGTCTTCGGCTTATTTGTATCAGAATGTTATGTTCGTACAATTTTGTGTTTTGTACTTTAGGGTTTTTCCTTGACTACATGGAATTAGGGGATTTTTTGTTGCAT
Organism: Linum tenue; assembly: GCA_946122785.1. Classification (NCBI taxonomy): domain Eukaryota; kingdom Viridiplantae; phylum Streptophyta; class Magnoliopsida; order Malpighiales; family Linaceae; genus Linum; species Linum tenue. Next base: position 16,029,251 of record CAMGYJ010000003.1, on the reverse strand, counting down.
GGGTGTTGGATTTTTGTTGATAGATGATTGTTTGTTGTACTGTGAATGTTATCCGATCAGTTTTTTAATTATGTTATGTTGCATTATTAACTTTGTTATGGTTCCTTTGTAATTGTTTAATCAATTTGTTGGTAATTAGAATTAATTCACTAAGAAGTAAACTATCAATTTAGTTTATAATGATTCTTGATATTTTGAAGTGTTATCGTCAATCGTGCAGGATTTGAAGAGCATGTGCTATTATTATCGATCTTTGTTCATTATGAACGTTTCTTCGTCCATTAGTAATATTTTTAAAGTCATGTTCGATTTTTTTGATAGTGTGATATCATTAATTTGTTGGCTGAATTAACGTGTAGTATTAACAATCTTTGTTCATTATTAACGTTTCTTCACCCACTAGTAATATGTTCGGCGTCATTACTCATAATCAATTTTTTAGTGATGTGCTAATATTAATCTGTCGGCTGAGATCGCGTATACTATTATTAATCTATGACTGTCAGCAGAGGAATTTTACAATACTATATAGTATTGGTGCTATAGGTTTTTGCTTTTATGGTACAACTTGAAGTTGTACCTTTAACGTTATGGCACAACTTTAAATTGTACCTATACTCTTTTGTACAAATTATTTATGGTACAACTTGAACTTGTACATTTATGTAATGGTACAACTTTAAATTGTAAAATTGTACCATAACATAAGGGTACAAATTCTTTTATGGTACAACCTGAACTTATACATTTAACATTATGGTATAACTTCAAGTTGTATATTAAAGCACCAATACTTTATAGCATAGTAGAAGTGCTCGTGTCAGCATTATTAATAGTGTGGTATAATTAATCTATCATTCTATCTGCTTAATTAACTTGTAGTGTTATCAATCTGTTTCCATTTTTAACGTTTTCTCACCTATTATTAATATTTTCAACGTGATTATTAAGTTTTTTAGTCATGTTATATTACCAATCTGTGTTCATTACTAATGTATTGTTACCCATTATTAACATTTTAAGGTCATTATCAAAGACTTTCAATGACATTATCAATTTTTAACGTATCTTGCCCCTCCAAGTTTTCATCACAAGGTATTTCATTCAAATTTTCAGTGTTTAGTATATATCGTTATCAACAAAGTCATCAACATTTTATAGTAACGATCGTTAAAAATTAAAACCACGTCGTCACACACAAAAAGCTATGACAATATTCATTTTATTACCCGACCACCACAATATAATTAATATTTTTATTTGTGTCAATATTTCGGTACTGTTATTAACAAATGGGTTAGTACCTTATTATGGCCTGAACTATGACCATGTAATCAACTTTGGTCCGTGGTTTGAGAGATTAACATCCTGGCCCGAACTATGCAGCATATAGACAGAATTGGCCTGGAGCGTGGTTTGACCATTTGTTTGGACCATGTCAGCAAAAAAAAAAAATTATAATTTCATTTTTCTTTTTATTTCCTTTATAAAATTGAATAATAAAGAGAAATAATAATAAAAAATTTGGCCACCCATCCCCACCTTATCCCCTCGCCTTCTTTCCTTTTCGATCAGATCCCAAAAAACCCTAACCATTATTCTTCTTCCTCCTTCTTCCCGACAACCCGCCGCCTCCATTCTCTCCGATTCAAATGCAACGGCGGCCGGTCGTTTAAAGACGCCGCCGCCGCCGTCGCACGCTTTGATCAGGACCCAAACATGGGCACCCATCCCAACCTTATCCCCTCGCCTTCTTTCCTTTTCGATCAGAACCCAAAAAATCCTAACCATTATTCTGCTTCCTCCTTCTTCCCCGACAACCCGCCGCCTCCATTCTCTCCGATTCAAATGCAGCGGCGGCTGGTTGTTTAAAGCGACGACGTCGCACGCTTTGAAGATTGAATCCCTACCTAGAACCCTCACCCGTTTTTCGCGCGCCATCCATCCACTATTCTCTCGTCGACAGCAAAATTACCCATTTTATCTCCCCTTCCCCACCATCGATTTCTGCCGATTTCTGTCTAGACCAAGCCTTCCCCAACCTTCCCCACCCATCGCGCTCTGTCCATTTCTTTGTAGGCCAACCCTTCCCCACCAATCGCTATTTTCTGTAAAAGGCGAAGAAAGTGAGGTTCCAGGGACAACTGTAGCAAGGGACCACTTTGACAAAGTCTTGTTGTTATTCAGATAAGGTAAGCAATCACTATCCCTCATAATAATATTCTGAATACGTCCAAGAAATCGGTTTTGGTCATATGTGGATTGATGCATAGTGGACATTAAACAATAATAGTTTATTTGTCTTTGTCGGCTTAGTGAATTTAGCGATTTGTCTTTGTCGGCTTAGTGAAGTTGGCTTAGAAAAGTGTGTTTTCGATTTGTTTATGTGTAGCATGGAAGACCCAATTGAGCTCATTTTATGCCATGGAGGATATATGGATATGACAGGGGCTGTTCCAAAGTACGTTAGAGGTAATGAAGCTGTGGTGACTATGGTTGTCGATGAATGAATGGAATGAATGAAAGAATGAAATCACTGAATGTGTATGAACGTGTAGGCCCCCATGTTGGTTCGAGTAGTAGAAGGGTAACTGTCTAACTGGTCGTGAAATGAGAAGGGTGATGCAAGGTATTGGAACATACATTGACATGGAGACTGGAAACATGTATGCAAGGTATGTAACAGAGTTTTGCAGCTTAGTGACAGAGTATTGTTTGTTGTGAACTCTATTCCTAATATGAAGACCCTACTATTTTGCAGCTTAGTCACAGAGTGCCACCACCTGGTGGTGTACGAGCAACAGAACCGGACCAGCCTCCTGTCAATACCACACAACCTCCCACTACTCAACCATAGTCGTCTTAGGAAGTCAGAAGATGCTATGTTAGGAAGTAGATGCTATGTCAGGAAGTAGATGCTTTGTTAGGAAGTATATATCTATGTCAAATAGTAGATAAGACTCCTGTTTTGTGCGTGCTATGTGCAGTTACGGATCATTGTGATTCATTGGAGTGTAGGAAGAAATATGTAAAGCAGGTCCAAAGTTAGGATTCCCCCTTTTGTACATGGTCTGGAAATGAACCTTGTCCTAAACTAAGGTATTTTCCCTTTTGTAAATGGTCTAGACATGTTTGAATGATCAAACAGGTTATGTTTATGAATGAATGAATGAAGTTGTATATGTTTGTCTCAGTTATGCTTCAATGAAAGAACATGATAATAGGAAGGAAATAAGGCATCATAATGGAGCAGCTCTTTGATTTCATCGGTGTTGAAATTATAAAATAAAGTTTAATTAAAAAAACAACAAAAATATCAGAGAAGTCTAGAAATGGTTCCTGTCTGCATTGTGTGGAAGGTTGTAGAGGGTGGCTGAATGATTGTGATTAAAATAATGAAAAAAATGGAGACCACTAGAGGATGCAGATTTTTGTGGTAGGTTAGAGAATTTGAAGCCTATAAATAGGCTCATTTGGAGCCGTGTATGATGTAGAGCCAAAAGAGAGAAAGAAGCAAATAAAAAAGAGTTTCCATTCCCTTCTCCAATCCAAGTCCTCTGCCAATCCACTTCTCCCAAAACAAAATAAAACCTTTCCCATTTCAAAGCTCAATAAACGAGCTAACCCCACCAAAAGCCCACCTTTAGTTTTTCAAATCAAAAGGAAATAAATCATTTTATTTCCAACAAAGTGGTATCAAAGCCCGAGTTATTCTTAAGTATGCTCTGTGGTTGCAGCCTAGTCTGAACTTCCACATCAGAAAAGAATTTCTCGTGTTTTTGTTATCACGATTGTCCCATGGCCGAAAAATCAAGTTTCCCCATTCAATTCCCCCACCTTACTAAAACTAATTACAAAAATTGGTGCATCCGTATGAGAGCCTTGTTGGGATCCCAAGATGCTTGGGATATTGTTGAGAAAGGTTACGAGATTCCTGCGGAGGATTCTCGGTTAACTCCTGCTGAAAAGGAGGTATTGAGAAAAAATAAAAAGATTGATCAAAAGGCACTCACTCTAATTCATCAATGTCTTGATGAATCCATGTTCGATCAAATAGCAGATGCTACCACGGCTAAGGAAGCATGGGAGATTTTGCAAAAGGACATGCAAGGTGTGGAACCAGTAAAGAAGGTTCGACTTCAGACACTCAGGGGAGATTCAAAGCAATGAAAATGAAGGAAGGTGAATCTGTTTCAGATTACACCGCCCGTGTGAAGTCTATCGCCAGCAAACTGAAGCAGTATGGGGAGAAAATTGAAGAGACCAAAGTGGTGGAGAAAATTCTACGATCATTATTACCGAAGTTCGATTACGTGGTGGTGGCCATGGAGGAAGCTAAGGATGTGTCAAAAATGACGGTGGATGAAGTCATCGGCTCACTGCAAGCCAGAGAGGAAAGGCTAAATAAAAGAAATGAAGAATCGTCAGAACAAGTGTTAGCTACAAAAGCTACCACTGAGGAGAAAGAAGGCGCACGAGGAGGAGGTTACAACAGAGGTCGAGGCAGAGGCAACTACAGAGACAGAGGAAGAGGAAGAGCCCGAGGAACATATCAAAGCAGAGACGGAGGAAATTTCACCACAAACAATTATGAAACGTCCACCAGAGGCAGAGGTCGTGGTCGTGGACGTGGAAGAGGAAGTTGGAGATCAAATGAAGGTCGTGATAAATCCAACGTCCAGTGCTATAATTGCTCGAAGTACGGGCATTATGCATCGGAATGTTGGAGCTCGCCTAAAGAAATGAAGGAGACAGCGAACAATGTGCGAGAAGAAGAAGTCAAAGGCACATTGATGCTGTCACATCAAGGAGATGAAAAACTGAGAGATAATATGTGGTATCTGGATAATGCAGCAAGCAACCACATGTGCGGTAAAAGAAGCATGTTTGTGGATATGGATGAATCAGTAAAAGGAAATGTCGTATTTGGAGACTCCTCGAAGGTTCCTATCAAAGGCAGAGGAACTATACTCATCCAGCTCAAGAATGGCTCACAGCAATCTATCAGTGATGTGTACTATGTCCCAGACATGACAAGTAACATCCTGAGTTTGGGTCAATTGATGGAGAAGAATTATGAAGTCCATATGGTGAATCGTCAATTGGAGCTGTTAAACGAGAAGAAGCAGTTGTTGGCCAGAGTCCCAATGTCGAGAAACAGAATGTTCACCCTAAACATTCAAACAGAAATGGCAAAGTGTCTAAAAGCATGTGTGAAAGACACAACATGGCTGTGGCATCTGAGGTATGGCCATCTAAATTTTGGAGGCCTAAAGTTACTGGGTCAGAAGAAGATGGTGAATGGTCTGCCAGTAATCAATCATCCAGACCAGTTGTGTGAAGGATGCTTAGTTGGGAAGCAATTCAGGGCAAGTTTCCCGAAGGAGTCCCTGTCACGAGCTAAAGCACCACTTGAGCTCGTCCATGCAGATCTCTGTGGATCGATCACTCCAACATCGTTCGGGAAGAACAAATACTTCCTATTGTTCATCGATGACTACAGTAGAAAGACATGGGTATACTTTTTGAAGCAGAAGTCAGACACATTTGAAGCTTTCAAGAAGTTCAAGATGCTCGTGGAGAATGAAAGTGGCCGCTACATCAAAGCTATGAGATCAGATAGAGGTGGAGAATTTATGCTCAAGAAGTTCAGAAAGTTCTGTGAATATCAAGGAATTCGCAGGTTTCTCACGGTTCCAAGATCCCCACAGCAAAATAGAGTTGTTGAAAGGAAGAATCGAACTGTACTCAACATGGCGAGAAGCATGATGAAAAGCAAGAACCTACCAAAGGAGCTATGGGCTGAAGCTGTTGATTGTGCAGTCTACTTTCTGAACAGGTCACCAACAAAGAGTGTTTGGAATCAAACACCCCAAGAAGCATGGAGCGGAAGAAAACCCACAGTCTCTCACCTCCGAGTCTTCGGAAGTGTCGGATATGTGCACGTACCGGATCAAGAAAGGAAGAAGTTGGATGACAAAAGCAAGAAGTACATATTCCTGGGGTACTCAGAAAACTCAAAAGGTTACAAGATGTTTGATCCTGTGGAAGAGAAGCTGATCATCAGCAGAGACGTGGTGGTTGATGAAAAAGCAACATGGGACTGGACTGTTGAAGCAAAGAAAAATTACACTTTTTATCCATTCACTATGGATGAAAGTGACGATGAACCAGATACAGCTACACCAGTGACAAGTCCACCCAGTCACAGAGAGCCTGCTAGCCCAGAAGGAGAATCGAGTGAAAGTACGAAAGAAAGGCCACAGAAGTATAGAAGACTTGAAGAAATTTATGAGGAAACGACAACCATTGAAGGTGATGAATTGACACTGTACTGTCATTTCATTAATAGTGAACCAGTGGATGTTGAAGAAACCATGAAGGATGAAAAATGGAAGAAAGCCATGGATGAAAAAATTGGAGCAATTGCGAAGAACAAGACTTGGGAGCTTGTGTCGCTACCTGAGAACCAGAAGCCCATCGGTGTGAAGTGGGTATTCAAGGCCAAGAAAAATGCTAAAGGAGAAGTTGTCAGGCACAAAGCAAGATTGGTGGCTAAAGGATATAGTCAGAGACCAGGCATTGACTATAATGAAGTTTTTGCTATCGTGGTGAGAATGGAAAGTATCAGGATGGTGATATCTCTCGCTGCTCAAAATGGATGGAAGATACACCAGATGGATGTGAAGTCAGCTTTTCTCAATGGATATCTCGAGGAAGATATCTATGTGGAGCAACCCCCTGGATATGTCATTGAAGGTCAAGAAGATAAGGTGTTGAAGCTGAAAAAGGCACTGTATGGTTTGAAACAAGCACCAAGAGCATGGAATAGCAGGATTGACAAGTACTTTCAGCATAATGGATTCAGTAAATGTCCACATGAGCATGCACTATACTGCAAGGTGCAAGGGGGAGCAATATTGATGGTTTGTCTATACGTTGATGATCCCGTCTTCACAGGCAACGATCCTCAAATGTTTGAAGAATTCAAGAAGACAATGGTTCGAGAGTTCGAGATGACAGATATTAGACTAATATCATACTATCCCGGTATTGAAGTAACTCAAAAGGAGGAAGGAATTTTTATCTCACAGATGACCTGAAGAAGTTTAAGATGGAAAGCTGTAATCCTGTGAGCACACCAGCAGAGTGCGGACTTAAGTTATCTAAGGATGATAAAGGAGAGAAGGTAAACTCAACGGAGTTTAGAAGTCTAGTGGGAAGACTGAGATACCTAACTTGTACCAGACCAGATATTCTCTACGCAGTTGGATTAGTCAGCAGATACATGGAGGCACCAACTATGTCACACTGGAATGCTGCAACGAGGATACTGCGCTACATCAAAGGTACAATCGATCATGGTCTACTTTATACTAAGTCAGAAAATTTCAAATTGGTTGTTTACTGCGATAATGATTGGGCAGGAGACATGGATGATCGCAAAAGCACTACAGGATTGGTATTTTTCCTGGGAGATACAACTTTCACATGGAGTTCAAAGAAGCAAGCTATTGTGACATTATCTACTTGTGAAGCAGAGTATGTTGTCGCGACATCGTGCGCGTGTCATGCAATATGGTTAAGAAAGTTGTTGAAGGAGTTGAACATGACACAAGAAGAGTCAACTGAGATTTATGTTGATAACAAGTCTGCTCTGGGACTAGCAAAGAATCCGGTGTTTCATGATCGCAGTAAGCATATTGATACAAGATATCATTTTCTGAGAGAATGCGTGGAGCATAAAGAAGTAATGCTGAAGTATGTGAAGACTGAAGACCAAATTGCTGATATTTTCACGAAGCCATTGCAACAAGATGTGTTTGTCAAGATGAGGACGCTACTCGGAGTTACGACTAATTAAACTTTAAGGGGGAGTGTTGAAATTATAAAATAAAGTTTAATTAAAAAAACAACAAAAATATCAGAGAAGTCTAGAAATGGTTCCTGTCTGCATTGTGTGGAAGGTTGTAGAGGGTGGCTGAATGATTGTGATTAAAATAATGAAAAAAAAATGGAGACCACTAGAGGATGCAGATTTTTGTGGTAGGTTAGAGAATTTGAAGCCTATAAATAGGCTCATTTAGAGCCGTGTATGATGTAGAGCCAAAAGAGAGAAAGAAGCAAATAAAAAAGAGTTTCCATTCCCTTCTCCAATCCAAGTCCTCTGCCAATCCACTTCTCCCAAAACAAAATAAAACCCTTCCCATTTCAAAGCTCAATAAACGAGCTAACCCCACCAAAAGCCCACCTTTACTTTTTCAAATCAAAAGGAAATAAATCATTTTATTTCCAACAATCGGAATTACACAAATTAGACAACAAGCTTACAATTGGAAAATCACCAAAACAAAAAGAAACATGACTATAACGATTACACAGGCAGTTAGCCGATTTTGTAGCGCATAAATCGCATTTCGCATACTTTGCAATTCACCAAAACTAGCTGAACTGATCTCGGTCACCTTCGTCAAGTCTTTAAGCATTGCTAACTTCTCTTGTTTCCTCTTCTTTGCCTTCTTTTATGCCCTACGAAGTCGTCCTTCAAGTGCCTCCAATGTTGACTTTAGCTGCTCATTCTCTTTCATAAGTCCATCTAGCATAAAGTCACTTTCTGTGACTGCATCAACCCAGCGAAAAAACCGGCAGTTCTTCTCTTCATCCTTCCAATACGGGCAAGAATAAAACAATCTTCCAGGATTGTCGTCTGTGCGAGAAATGTTGACAACGCAGGGGGATCGGTGGAAGTTGCATCTTATGGGCTTCGTGCTTGACGAACCAGAAGAGGATGAAGATTTGGTGGCAATTTTCCCAACTCGCCTGGACATTATTGTTGGAGGGTCTGGGTCTGATAGAAAGCAAGAGAGCTCGAGATGGATCTGGTAGAAAGGAAGAAGAGAGCATGAAAGGGGTCTCGAGCCGTTTTTGGATAGAAAGGAAGAAGGGAGCTCAATTTCGTTTGGGATATGGAGGCGGCGGGTCGTCGAGGGAAGAAGGGAGTTGTTTTTCGTTTGGGATATGGAGGCGGCGGGTCGTCGGGGAAGAAGGAGGAAGAAGAATAATGGTTAGGGTTTTTTTGGGTTCTAATCGAAAAGGAAAGAAGGCGAGGGGATAAGATGCGGATGGGTGGCTGAGTTTTTTTTTCTTTATTATTCAATTTTATAAAGGAAATAAAAAGAAAAATGAAATTATAATTTTTTTTGTGCTGACATGGCAGTGACCTGGACAGTTGACTAACGGTCAACAGTATTGACCGTTCAAACAAACAGTCAAACCACGCTCCAGGCTAATTCTGTCTATATGCTGCATAGTTCGGGCCAGAATGTTAATATCTCAAACCACGGGTCAAAGTTGATTTCATGGTCATAGTTCAGGCTATAATAAGGTATTAACCCTTAACAAATGTTAAATTAAAGTTACAATTTTAATAATATTCAACCCATTGTTAACAAATATTATCATACACTATTAATAGATAGCACTAATACTATTAACCATAGTATTGTATTTATTAACCAACATCTACCACGCTATGAAAATTAGATGACCCTTCAGTCTGCTGGTTTTCCACCAACGTTAATAACATATTAACATTTATACACTACACTTTCAAAATATTTAACCCCCTTATTAACATGTCATTAAAGTGTTAACAATTTCAGTTTTGCCACCAACGTCAATAACATGTCAACAGCCAAACGCAAAAGGTATTGTGTATTCCATATCGGCGCCGGTTGCTCAGCCACGAGACGACTGGCGTGTTCGCAGTAGGAGGAACCGTTGACAGCGGACGAGGAAGCGCTTGACGGCCATTGCAGCGTCTGCTTACGTCGGGAAGGAACATACTGATTTTCAATAGCTACACGTATTAAACATCATTTGGTTAGTAATGATGAACATTTTTTGCCTTGTTAATAGGATGATTGCTATCAATTGGACTTACCCATGTTATCAATATGAAAATCACGATCGCATGCAACGTCCACAACTGGTACAAAACTAGCATCATTCGGATCTCCATCATCCCAACTCCTACACCAATGCACACATCACGCCACTAGCACGAGTTTATATCAATCCACGTATATACAAGATCAAACAACTCACCTTCACCTTCTACATATGCATTATCTAGTGTAATCTCATGATTCTCATCTTCGCTTGCATCAGCGTTCTTGGCCATATCTTCACCTTCCAAGCTGACATCACATGGTACTTCATTGAGATCTGCAATGTTGAAGAAATAAACCACTCTTATGACATGGCCTTCAATTAACATCATCTTTTTAATATTGATTATTAACCAATGATAATATCATTATTAATATCCCCAGCTCTCGTTATTAAAACACCATGACGTTGCAACTTTACATGGCAAGTTAATTATTAACTTATTAACTTCAATTATTAACCACTAATTCATTTATTAATAATCATCCCTAGTTGATTAATTAAAACTCCACGACGTTGATTTCTGTTTAAGCCACAATACTTCTCTCCCACTGATAAATATACTCCTCTTCTCCACAGGCGCTCGGACCCTGCAAGACCAACGCCTAAAGGGCTTAACCCGCCCGTTAGCACTCCGACGCTCAAGTTAGCAACGATTCTAGAGAGATAAGTGCTCCAAGTGACTTTAGTGAGAGAAACCAACCTGCTTAAATGCCACCTACCGGGTGCTATTTATACCACTGGAGCTTCCGACCAGGCTCCGACCAACTCCTGCAACACAGCCTTACGTCAGCCCAGCATTAAATGCCTGGTCTGGTACAACGCCTAAGCGCCTACACGTGGCGCATTGTCCGGCTTCCACGTCGGGGCGCATGGGGGGACCATCTGCCTACGTGGCGCTTTCCCGACTTCTCCCCTCCGTACTTCCTTGTCCACGAGCCTATTTTGTCGTCATGCGCCCCTCTGCCGTTGGTGCTACCCAGGTAATGCCCTAATGGGCCATTAACGGGCTTTAGGCCCAACAGGCACTTGACTTTGGTAGGCTTATCCTCATTTCCCCAACAATTGCCCCCCAGTTAGGCGCTCACAGGTGAGTGCCTAATTATGGGCGAAATTTCTTGGCGACTGGGACGATTTAAAGGCGCACGTTACTTCATTGGTCTTTGCCAGCTCAACAAGAGGGGCACCTGGAGCCACTTTGCCCCCCCCACCATGTGCTGCGACTTTTTGCGCTTTATATCCGATTTTGTCCCTTTCAGTTGATCCTAGCCCGCTTTGTATATAACCCTTGCGTCTCCTTTGGTTTTAGTGTACTGCGGTGGCTCACACAGAGGTGCTTACTTTGTATCGCCCTTTGACCGTTACCTTTGAGCTTCACTCACTCAGGGTGCCTGTCTGCGACCCTTTATCCCCCTTTTCGAATAAAAAAGAGGCACGCGCCCGTTTCATATACTCAATGCGCCTATCTGCGACCCTTTAACTCCCCTTGGATAAAATAAATTAAAAGAAAGAGGCGCGCGACCGTACCTCTCGCCCCCCGCTCGGCGTTCGTTGCAAATTTCGAATTTCAAAATTCAAATTCAAAATTCAAATTTTGGAACGAAGGGCTAGGATCTGGCCATTTAGCGTGCGCACATCTCGAGGTAGACTCCTCATCTCCCTTCCTATAAATACAAACCTTCCACCCCCTCTCTTCTTCATTCGTCTCGAATTCCTTTCTCTCTCTAGCTTCTCTCTCTACCTGCTCTACTTCTCTCTCGCCTGTGCGCCTCCTTTTTACTTTGCCAACCATGTCTCAATCCGACTCCGGCGCGACCAACACCACCATCGAAAAGGGCAGAAGCGCGGCCCAACGTGATCGAGGTGCTCGAGCAGCACCTGTCCCCGAACCCGCTTCGCAATCAAGATCAACGGGCGCATCGCTCTAAGAAGGAGGCGCCTAAGAAGACAAAATCTGCCTCTTCCTCCTTAGCGCCTATCGATGCCGAGGCACCTGCAGTTACAACGGCCTCGAACGCGCCTGCAACAACTACGCCAGCACCCGCCACCGCCGATCAGGGTAATGCACCTTTTCTCTTCCGCTCTCTGAATTTTTCAGATTCACTTTGATCCTTTGCTAGACGCCCACAAGAGGTCTTAGGCCCGTAGTATTGACCAAGGACGCTTGGATCACTTTTAGGCTCCGCGCCTACCTTGTCAGAGTCGAGTGATTTGGCGATTTCTCCGGTTTCCACTGATTCGGGCGCCCCTGAAGATGGGTCTTTCAAGTTAGTTGATTTGGAAGATACGTGGCCGCAGGGGGGAGCGCCTGACAGCACCAGCAAGCTATCTGTTCGCTTTACCAGGCCAAAACATGTGTCCACCATCAAGATAGCTGAATTGCATCGACTGATTACTTCGTGCAACCTGCCTCGCACTTGGTCCTATGCGCCTGCATCACCAGTTGCCAGGATAGGAGCGATTGGCTTACGTTGGCTCGGTATATATAGGGAGTATTTCAGATTCGGGTTGCGCTTCCCCTTGGATTCAATTTTAGAAGGGATCCTAACAACATGCTCCTGTTCACTTGGGCGCCTATCGCCCGCAGTTTTCTTGATTCACATTCTGTTCAAGCTGAAGTGTCGTTAGAACAACATCACGCCGACGTTCAAGATTTTCTGATATTTTTTTACCATGACCAGCAGTGACAACTGCTTGTCCCTACAGAGGCGCCTGGACATCCCGGGACACTTTGTAGAAGATTGCCCGAAGTTGGGGCGCGAGTGGTATAGGGGCTACTTTTTCATTAAGGCGCGCACAGATTCGTTTTATGAGAGTGGCGCCCGCTTCACCCGGGGTTGGAAAGTTGGTGGTACCACACAATTCAACGTTGAAGTGGAATTATCCCACGCCGAGAAAGAGCACGCGCGCTTACTATCCCTTCACCCAGTGAACTTAAGTTCCACATCCGCTAGAACCCCTGTGTTGCATGAGTACTACGCCGACGGTGGGTAGGCGCTTAGTAGTGTAACTGTGTCGTCAAAAATTGCACGCGCCTGTGTTCCTTTGCACCTGCATAATGGTTTAACTGTGTTGTCTAAAAATTGTTTAACCATGTGTTTTCTGCAGCAGGTGTGGACTTCACCACTATTGCCTCGCTGATGAAGATCCAACTTGAGATCTTGGGTCTGGATTACCAAGCGCCTACTTTCCGCGGCAAGGCGCCCTCGCGCCCGAAGAAAGGCGCTTCGAAGAGAGGGAAGATCAAGTCTTCCTCCACTAGAACAGAAACTCATGTCAAAGCCGATGCGCCTGCCGCCTCGGCAAGCAAAGGAAAAGGGCATTCAAGTCCACGGAGGATCAAACCTCAGAAAGTACCGAGCGCCCCTCTCGTAGAGGAAGAGAGTGCGCCTGTCGTCGTGCAACCGGAGAAGGGGGCGCCCTCTTTGGACATTCTTTCTGACCCCGAGTTGGATATCGACGACGTCCCCCTTGGTCAAAAACTTAAAAGGAAGGCTGAAGGTGACGCATCGGCACAGAGTAAGAAGCAGCGCAGAGGCGCAAGTTCCAGAGTTTGTGAAAAAGTGGCTGCAACCGCCCAGGCATAAGGTCAACATTGCCTGCTCGGACAGATCTGCGTTGGAGAGGGGCCCTGCGCTTGGGTTTGACTTTCACGCAGTCGAGGTTCTGAGGGCACCCAGTGAAGTTCAAGGCGCGAACTTGTGGGGAGAGGTGGCACGTATGGCTGCCCAGGTATGCGCCTATCTCGCCTTCTTCCTTATCACTTTGCGCACGCATTACTAACATGGACTTGCGATTTTGATTTCTGTATAGATGCTCCTGCTCTCCAAGAATGGCGCTTTGGCCGGCGAGGCGTTGCGCGTTGGAGAAGCGGAGGCCTCCAACTCCCTCAATGTAATGCGGGATGATTTGGAGACGGCGCAGAGGCGCCAAGCAGAGTTGGTGCAGGCGTGCGAGGACGCCAATATTGAGGCTGCAAAGGCTGCATCCCTCGTCCAACAGACGATGGTCGAGGAAAAGAAGAAATTGAAGTTGGAGTACGAAGCCCAGCTCGAGATTGTCAAGAGGGCGCATCACGAGGAGATGGCCAAACTTGTGAAGGAAAGGGATTTTTCTAGAAATAGCACCTTTTAAAAAAGAAATTACAAAAATAGCACCCAGCCGAAAAAATTTACACTAATAGCACCCTTTTTTATGGACCGCACCTTAGAGGTGTGTTTTATACATAAACCGCACCTCTAAGGTGCGGTTTATAATCCTGGACCAAAACCGCATCTTGGCCAAGCGGTTTTAGGTCTGACCTACAGAAACCGCTTGGCTGAGGTGCGGTTTTGGCCTGATCTATCAAAATTGCACCATGAAGGTGCGGTTTGTTTCTCCCAAACAAAACCGCATCTCCATGGTGCGGTTTTGCCACACAAACCGCACCTTGGGGGTGCGGTTTTGGTCAATTAATTTCCGACATGCCATGCAGAATAACAGACGTGGGTCTGCATGGACCTGCATGGCAGACGAAAACCGCACCTCTAAGGTGCGGTTTTCATCAGTGATTTTGCCTATAAAAGGCTTCCCGGAAAACCACTTCTCTTCACACCTCTCCTTCTCCCTTTTCAATTTTCTGTTGTAGCTCTATATTTTTTTTAGTAGTTTTGCGATTAACGTTAACTCGTAAGTTTATTTTGTATTACTTTTTATTGTTATTTTTTATTTTTTATTTTTATGATATTAACTGAACTACGGTTTTTTCGCAGATGGCATTCCAAAAGTTCACGCTTGGCTTACGGTGGAATGGTTACACGGAAGAGACCGGAAAGGGGGTAACCTACGTCGATGGCAATTTTCAGAAGATTAAGGTCGCTACCAGACCGCTGCTTGAAGACCTCCATCAAATGTGCACTAACGTTACTTGCATGGATGGCACGAGAAGAGTTGATCGTATGGTGTATCGATATCCAAACAGAGAAAGTGGGTCATTGTGGCATGTGGAATATCTCATAACCACTCATGATGAGGTAGATGCCATGCTCGAATTCTTGAGGTCCAACAATCTTTCCAAAGCCGAGATGTTCGTTTACACCGAGCCGGTCGTAGGCGTTGGAGGTCATTCTGGACACGGTCAAACATCTGGTATCCATGGTGGAGGTGAATTATATGGCGATCATCCCTACCAAAGTTACCATGATCCTCATTCCTATTTTCAGTACCAAGAGCAAGGTGAAGGTCATCATCAATCTTTCCCGTCATATGAAGAAGAAGTTCAACCGGACCTCCCCAACCAACCTCAGTACAACTTCCAATCAGGCATCGGTGGTTTTCACAACTACCATTATGGAGCTGATGAAGGTACCTTTCATGAGCTGGATCAGATGGAGGATACCCTGCCAGCACCAGTAAGTGACCCCTCCGATGAAGAAGGAGAGAACAACGTTAGTGCAGACAGCTCCGATCCTCTTGAAGGTGCTGATGATTCAGGACCAGAGTCAGACTCAGCTAATGATGATGAGGTGGCTCGTGACCGTGTACCAGTCCCCTACTACAATCACATTCCAGACGACAATTGGATGATCGACAGCGACATGGAGCCGCCAGAGGTCCCAATATGGGGTCCACTCACTGGGTTTATGAAGGGCCAACAATTTGGCTCGAAGAAGGAGGTGCGGCACGCCATTGAGACTGAAGCAATGACTCGGTATTTTAAATGGCACACAACTCATTCCAACACTAAAAGGCTCATAGTCAGATGCCGTAATCATCACGAGGGGTGCAATGTTAGGAGTAGGGCCATCAACAGCAAGAGACACGGCCACTGGGTCATATCCTGTGCGGTGAACACACACACATGTGTGTCATCCATAACTTCCCAAGGCCATCGACAGTTGAAATCCAGGGTGTTTGATGCGGCTATCAAGCATCTAATTGAGCAAGATGCGGACCTGAAGGTGAAAGTCATAATCGCTGACATTGCAAGTCGTTATGGTTATATGATTAACTATAAGAAGGCGTGGCATGGAAAGCAGAAAGCTCTGGCCGCCGTCTTTGGTGATTAGGAAGAATCATATGCATTCCTTCCCAGGTTAATTTTGGCATTGGAGGCGTCTAACCCTGGCACTGTTTTCTCCCCTCGATACCAAGATGAAGAGATACAGCCCCCAGAGCCAGGTAACAAGCGCCATTTCAGACAACTTTTTTGGGCATTCAAGCCATCCTAAGCCATCCACAACTAAGGAGATTGCTTGATTTTATGGAGAAGAACACTCCTCCGATCATGCCTATGAGATAGACACGAGTATATCTCTCCTTCTCATCCTCCGGACTTTCCTCGGTTAGGGGATGACACTCGTAATGGTCTCTAAAATACTTCGTCAACCAAGTAATTGAGACTTGGTGTTTCCTCATTGGTGGCATGCGATCGGTCGCATCAACGCACCCCTTCACCGGTACTTTCACTCCCAAAACACTGTGGATGAAATGAACCCAACCAGGCATACCGTCACGATCATCGGGGAGATGATCACTCACGCACACCGGTTTGCCGTCAATGGGCAGATGGGTTAGGATGGCGACATACATTAGCGTGATGGTGGCCTCTCCTTCTCTAAAGTTGAAACAATGGGTCTCCTTTCTCCATCTCTCGGCTAATGCGGTGATGAGTTGGCGATCAACTTTGATGCCATTAAAAAGCCTAATTGAGTCCAACCGTGCCCTTTTGAGAAATGGCAAGATAGCTGGGTGGAATGGGAGCACATTGGTCGTACCCCTGTAGCGGAGTATTGTTTGTGCTTCCTAGCGAAAATTTACACGTTAATTATTATATATTAGTAAGGGTTTTTTTCTTATAACTAAATTAATTAAATTAAATTATTTAACTTCAAGCAGAATTTTATTATCATAAAAAGACATTTCATATAATTAACATAATAACATTCTAAATCAATAATAATTAAAAGAGATACATACATATTATCATAAAACAAACATCCTAAATTAATTAACATAATAACATTCTAAATGAATAATAATTTGAAGAGATACATACATATTATCGTAAAACAAACATACTAAATTAATTAACATAAATAACATTGTTAATGAATAATAGTTTAAAGAGAAACATACATATTCAAATATTTGAAATTAATAAAATTCATTTTGTACACATAAAAATAAACCGTATTGGTTGTTTGGTAAATAATTTAATCGTATTGGTTGTTTTAAATAATTTAATCGAATACAGAGCAACACTCGTTAGACTCTTAGAAGAGGTATACATCTTCTTAGAAACGCAGTCTTTTTTACAGAAAAAGGGGGGATCCGAGGATCTCTTAATACCCGATTTTCTCAGGGAATGAGAGGATATGATAATCGCTTAAAACCTCATTTCCGTAGACGTGCATCTCTTTATAAAGAGTCGAAGTAAGTGGCGCTATGTATTCGATTAAATTATTGAAAACAACCAACACGATTAAAAAATCAACATAAATTTATTTTATATTCCACTAAATACATTAACAAAATAAAAGAAGGACAAATGGTGAAGAATTGTATGTACCGGGTGATCGTTCCAAACATCCCTTGACCGATGGTTGGGTTGGTCGTACAAGTCGGTTGGATCCAACGGTCCTTGCTCGAGATAATACTATTGGTTGTATATATCCACGTCCTCCCCAACCTACGAGAAAATAACAACGAGGTTAGTACATAGAATAATTAAAAAGCTTATAACAGCAACACAAATTAAACCAGAATAATGAGTACGTACCGCTTGAAATTCATCAACATAAACTCCCTCTCCTTGCCACCAATCGGCCATTCTTTCGGGAAATTCGGACAGAGATTCGGCTCGGCGGGTTTTGAGGAAAAAACCAAAATTCGGACAGAGATTCGGCTCGGCGGGTTTTGAGGAAAAAACCTAAGAAATGTTTTCTGATGGCAGATCGGACTTAGCCGCAACCAACAAACCATTATTTCCTAGGCTTTTGGGAGGGGAGGGTTTAGAGAGATAAATTCTAGAGAGAGAAGGAAGAATGGGTTGTGGTGTGAAGAAATGAGAGGGGAAGGGGGGGTATTTATACCTAACAGACCGCACCCTTCAGGGGCGGTCGGGTAATTTTGCCCAACCCTAAACCGCGCATTGCCGAGGCGGTTTGGTCTTCCTCAGGTTTGACCGCTCCTCGGCGCTGCGGTCCCCGATCCGTGGCGCAGATCGCTCCGCTGGCGCGCGATCCGCCCTCCGATTGTTCCTCCATCCAAGACCGTTCCGCAGAATATGTAAACCGCACCTTCCTAGTGTGTTTCCTGTGCTGACGTGGCTTGGAACGCACCCCTAAGGTGCGGTTTATAAGTAAAACGCACCTGTGGCGTGCAGTTTACTTATAAAACGCACCTTAGGGGTGCGTTCCATTAAAATTGGTGCTATTTCTGTCAAATTTTTCGGATGGGTGCTAGTTTTGTAATTTTTTTGTTTTAAACGTGCTATTATTGGAAAAATCCCTGAAATTAAAGGCCGACCTAGACAAGGAGGCAGGAGCCCAAAGGAGTGAAATTGACCTCCTCATTGAAGAGAAGAAAGCTTTGCAAAAGGAGAAGAAGATTCTGGCCAGAGAAAACAAGAGGCGCCGGGAGGAGTTGGAGGCGCTCAAGGGAGAGAAGGCTACATCAGAGGCGCCTGCATCGGATTTGGCGCTTAAGGCCCAGGCGTCCCTCAACAGCATTCTCATTCTAAAGAGGAAGCAGGAGGTTGACCATCCCACTATCAACTGGGATGTCAGGGAGATGGTCAACTTCGTTATTGACTTCATGTCCAGCGGGCGCCCCGTCGTTGATACTGCTCCTGCGCCTCCAGAGGATCCGGCGGATGAAGGAAGCTCTGGGTCAAGCTCGGAGTCCAGCGACGACTCAGCTGGGAACGAATAGGATTATTTCGTTTGAAGTTTGAACATGAACACTTGGGCGCCTGTTATTTACATGTTTAAATGTCTTGTCGAACTTTTATTTTCGTGACTATCTTCTATTTTGCTCCTCGGACGAAATAACAAGCGCCTTGACCTTATTGACGTCTTACTTTCATGTCTTATTCCATTTTTGCTAAGTCGTGAGTGGTATGATGCTCAGGGAGCTATGTGGGGCGCATTAGGGGCACAAGTATTTGGTGCTATGGGAGGGTTGTGTGCACAACGTTTTGGTGCGAGGGCGCTTTATGTATGTCGGGCGCATTAAGGGCACAATGACTTGGTGCTATAGGCGAGTTAAAGAAGTATATATGTATATATAATCCGATTAAAAAAAACAACCTTGGGGCGCTATTACCGGGCGCTTTAAGTATCCCGGGCGCTGAAGGGCGCTTTACACAAATACTACGGGCGCATAAGGGCGATTTACAATACTACGGGCGCATAAGGGCGCTTCTGCCTACACCTACCAAAAAACACCCCAAGGTTTGGCGCCTTCCCTTGCAATTACCACTCGCTAGGCGCCCCTTCTGGCACCCTGTCCTCTTCTCCTGCCATACTAGCCTCTACAAACCCATACTTTCGTAGGTTTTGTGCGTTCCAAGTTCTATTTACCTTTTTGCCCGATAAATGTTCCAACTTAAACGTGCCCGGCCCAACTACCTCTTGCACACGATATGGCCCCTTCCACTTTGGTGTCATCTTTCCATCAGTGGCCTTTGGGCGAAAGTCACGCTTCAGCACCAAGCTCCCAGCTACAATGTCATGCGGGCGCATCTTCTTGTTGTAATATCTGGTTACTTGTGACTTCATTGCCTCTAGACGCAGAGCCGCCCTCTCACGGCGTTCATCAAGGAGATCAAGCTCATAGATACGCTCCTGCTCCTCCATGGACTCCTCCCTATGCGTCATTCAAAAGGTCGGGATGCAAACTTCTACCGGTAGCACCGATTCACTTCCATACGTCAACGCAAAGGGTGTTTCCCCTGTTGCAACTTTGAAGGTGGTTCTATGCGCCCACAACACGCTTGGAAGCTCCTCTACCCAGTTTCCCTTGGCTTCTTCGAGCCTGGTATGTAGCCCATGCAATATACTTTTGTTGGCTGCTTCAGCTTGTCCATTTGCTTGTGGATAAGCTACAGAAGAGAACCTCATGACCACTCCATTTTTGTCGCAGAAGTCAATGAACTTTTTGCAATCAAACTTCTTTCCGTGATCGGTGATGATCGACTCCGGCAGCCCGAACCTTGTGAAGATGTTCTTTCTTGCAAACTTCCGCACTTGCACTTTCGTGATGGATGCAAGCGGCTCTGCCTCAATCCACTTGGTGAAATAATCGATGGCCAAAATTAAGTACTTGAATTGTCCAGGTGCCTTGGGGAAGGGGCCCAAAAGATCCATCCCCCATTGAGCAAAAGGCCAGGCGCCTACGTTCCCTTGCATGGGTGCCGCTGGTATATGTATATCATTGGCATGGATTTGACACTGGTGGCACGTGGCCACGTGCTTTCCAGCGTCATAGCCCTCATTGTCGGCCAATAATATTCTTGCCTGAGCAATACTTTTTCCAGACTACGAGCGCCTGCGTGCATTCCACACGTTCCTTGATGCACTTCCGCGATGGCCTTTTGTCCTTCACCTTCCGTGAGACAATGTAGATAGGCGCCCGAGTGGGATCTCTTGTATAGCACTCCCTCCATAACAACACATCGGGCCGCTTTCCTTCGTAAACGCCAAGCCTCTTTCGGATCTTCCGAGACCACGCCCTGCGTTAGGAAAAGCATGATAGGTGCCATCCATCCTTCCACCGTTCCCACGGAGATAGACGCCATCACCCTCTCCTCACGCGGGGCTTCCTTGGTGACGATCACCTTTCTGTCTTCTCCAAAATCCAACGCCGTGGCCAATTTAGATAGGGCGTCCGCATGGGCGTTCTCCTCCCTTGGAACATGCGTAAACGTAGCCTCCCGAAACCATGCGCACTTTTCTCTGACTGAGTGAACGTATGCTCCCAGCGCCTCCTCCTTCACCTCATACAAATTATTCAACTAGTTGATCACGAGTGCCGAATCAGTTTGAACATTGACCTTCTGGGCGCCTAACTCCCTTGCCATGTGGAGTCCTGCGAGGACCGCCTCGTATTCCGCCGCATTGTTCGTTTTGAGGGTTGTAAAACACAAGGCGATCTCATGCATAGTGTCCAGTGGGCTAATTAGAACAATTCCAGCTCCCGCGCCTGCCCGGCTTGCTGCTCCATCCACTTGGACTTGCCAACATTCTTCCGCGCCACTTCCCACGTCAAGCACTCCTTCGGCCACAAAATCAGCCAACACTTGCGCTTTGATGGCCGGTTTGGGCGCATAGCTTACATCGAACTCACTTAGCTGGACAGCCCATTTAACCAGGCGCCCAGACACATCCATGGAACCAAGGACCTTTCGGAGAGGCAGATTTGTGAGTACCACAATATTATGAGCTTGGAAATAAGGTCGAAGCTTGTTCGCCGCCATTACCACTGCCAGCGCCGCCTTCTCGATGGGCGCATATCTCGTTTCGTGCCCCACCATTGTACGACTTACATAAAAAAATACCTAAAAAGTGTGCAAAAGAAAATTATTTTTGTGGCACAGAGAACAATGAAGTACAATAATATTCCTCTAGACATCAATTGTATGAGCACTTCTGCTATGCTTTAAAGTATTGGTGTTTTAAAATATAACTTGAAGTTGTACTATAACATTAAGAGTACAAATTGAAGTTGTACCATTAGAAGATTTGAGTATTTGACTTTTAAGTTATGATACAATTTGAAATTAGTACTACAACACAAAGGTACAATTTTAGTTTGTACCATAAAGCGATTTCACAAAATAGTATAGGTACAACCCAAAATTATACCTTAGCGTTAAAGATACAACTTCAAATTATACCATAAAAACAAAAACTAAATCATCAATACTTCAAAACTTTGTAAAATTCTTCCAATTGTAAACCTTAACTTTTGGTGTTAAATATTCTTAAAAAAAAAAGAAGAACTTTTGGTGTTAAATAACTAACAATGAGTATGCAAGTTAACAAAAGGTTGTTCACAATCATTTCACTAAAAGTTTATAAAGGACAATTGGTAAACTTTACATACGTAATAAGATTTTGAACACAACGTGTTTAGTCGGCTATAAATGAGAGAAAAATAATACAAGGAAACATACACAACGAATACAAATCATAAGATCCTAGAATAAAAATATTGATAATTTCCTTTTTTAATGAAAAGATATATCAGTATGATAGGTTCGTGCATGGAAAGTCGTATTTTTCGGCTAAAAAGTACGAATCATGAGCCAGATATTAAATGATACACATAGGCCATAATTAAGGTACTCAATTGCTTGAAATCTAAATTTCCTAATTCTAAAACTCATCAACTTTTTGCTTTCTATTTTATAAATGTCTTTATGACCATATAATTGCAGTAATTTTTTTTATAATAGTTTGGATGAATTATTTATGATTATTTTCATAAATTCATGAATAACCATGCATCCTGGTAGCCGTTGGACTGAGTTTGATGTTCTCTTTCAAAATTCTTGGGTATTTTATCGAGCAAAATTTATCGGTATTTTTAATGTTTTCAGAACCAAATCAAATGACGAACTAGTGGTTGATTGTCCAATGGTTAACTTTTATAGAACTCTTGGTTAATCATTAACAGCACCGTTCATGCGCTATATTATATATCATAAAATACATATACAATACACTAATTCAAAAGTGAAATTATAACTAACTATACACAAATTCAAATTCACATCTTCTATCATCAAAGTTTCCGACAAAGTATTCAAATTATCTCATAAAAGAAATAAAAAATTTATATTAAATTTTTTATTAAATCCGTAGTGGACGACATAAAAATGACAAGGAGGCTGAATAATGAAGAAAAAAACATGAACAAAATCAGTGATTGGATGATTTATTAGGTTACGTTAAAATATTTTTTCTCAATTTATTTTGTGTTAAAATTGTGAACTAGTGAACCAATCAAATCATGATAGTTCATCTGATTTCTAATGAAACCATAAGAAACCATTGAATTCATTGTTAACCATCCAATAAAATGAACCAAACCGCGTTTAGACTTTAGAGTTCTAGTGGCCAATGGTTCGTCCTAGGGGTGGGAAACGGTGCGGTCCGGTCCAGACCAGACCATAGATACGGTCTGTGGTCCAGACCGAGAGGTTGGAAAACAGACCATGGACCAGACCATATACTATACGGTCCAGACCAGACCACACCTGTGCGGTGCGGTCCGGTACGGTCTGGACAAGACAGACCATGTTAAAAAAAATTAACTCTTGTTCGCCCTCCAACCCTTCGCCGATATCTACAAAAAAAATCTAGTGACCAATATGCTAGTGAAACAAAAAAATTGTGATCGTATTAAATAAGAAATATGAGGATAGAAGTGAGTTTTTTCAATTTTCAAATAGCCTTATTTCCCTATTCCTCTTTGTGCTACCGCTTCTCTCCTCTCTCGAGTGATCCGAAGGTTCTCCCAGTTGATAACCTTTTTGATGACGTCGAGGTAATTTCGAACCACTAAAATGGTCGCATATCTCTCAATAATTTTCCTTATCTCATCAAGGTGAACAAATTTTTTTGTAGTGTTTAATTTTTATCGACTCCATAGTCTAGACATTATCTGTGAATATTATTTATGAGTCTTTCTAATTTTTATGTGGTACTTTGATAAGGAGATAACATATAAGCGATCATTTTGCAATTTGTTGGCTCTCAACTAGATGAATAATCAACTAACTTTGTTCTTCAAATACGCATATGGAGGTTCAATTTAGTGTTATTTTTGTCCAAGGTAGTAGGTAGTGTGTCGCGGTCTCTTACGATTTACTGCGGTAGACCGCGGTCCAGACCACTTCAGACCACGCACTAAAGGAGGAGACCGCAAACCAGACCAGACCATAATTCTGGTCTCACGGTTCAGACCAAACCATACGATACGGTCTAGACCGCGGTTTCCCATACGGTTTGGTCTGGATTCCCAGCCCTAGTTCGTCCAATTCTCTTCTTATAACAGTGGTGTTTTCTCTTTCAAACCATATCCACTACTATTCCTAACCAAATCCAAAGCTACGTGCCTACGTCTTGCATAAAAATTTATCATAAGCCACGTGGTGAGCACAGCGGCGGACACGCAGCGGGTAAAATGTTTACCAACCATTTGTCACCGCGTTCGACTCGTGTTGGCGGGTTCTGACTCTCCCATTCGATTAATTAAAAATGTCGACTTGACAGTTGACAGAAACACAAGAAAAAACGAGAACGGTTCGTTGATTGTTCTTCCCGCACCATAAAATTGAGTAATTTACCAACTTACTTGCCAAATCACACCCATAAATTTATCCAAACACCAAGCAAACACGAATCTTGTTCATGCAGCCGGTGCCGCCGGGCCGGAAAATCAGCAAAAAAGAATAAGAAGACAAAGGGCATAGTAGGAATAGTAATGAGTTGTTCGAGCGGGTGTCTCGATATTTATATTCGTTTTGTAGCAGTTCGAGTATATAAAGAGTAATTCATTATGAGATATTGATTGAGATAGAGCGACGTAAATGAATATGTAATTTAAAGAAAAAAATATTAGAAATATTCATTTCTCATTAAGAAAATAAAAACAAACTATAATATGATAAATATAATCAAATTATATGAAAAAATGAAGTTCTCTCCTAGTTACAACTTTATTTTAACTAAAATATGAGGTAGTTTACACTTAAGGTGACATACAAAAATGGTCATTATCATACCAAAATGGCCGACCAGATAGATGAAGAGTCGACATTCGACAACTCATCAATCCATCCATTTTCAAGTGAAACGTAGAGAAAAATGTTGATTTTGCGGTCGACCACTTACAGTAAAATAAGCTTGCGACCTTTGAATTTTGTGCTTATGTATGTCGATGTCTATACTTAGTTTGGTTTAGGAAATTACGATAGAAACTAACAAATTCAATCCACAATTATAATAGCAAGAACCCTTAACTTCTTAACAATTTAATCACTAACACCACATACCCAAATACTCGTTTTCCGTTGCCTGCCCCTAGATAATTCCGAGTTCGATGTTGATAAGGTAATGCAATAGAGATCGACCCTTTTAAGAATGAGGTAGACCATTTGATGTACAAGCTCGATCGCTTTAAGATTGAGGTCGACCTTTTTTATTGTTTGCTTGCAAAAGAGGTCGACCATTTCATGTAAAGTCGACCGCTTTGTTGAACGTAACAAAACAGAAATAGTAGATTTGATCGACCTGTATTACTTTGCGGACGACCTATTTGTGCAAGTCACGGTGACTTAGAATGAAACAGATCATGGTAGATCAAGTCGAGAAGAATACACACGCCCACAAATCTAACATGTAAAATAAAATCAGATCATATCGAAATTGCGAGCATTCCAAGAGAAAGCAGCTCGGTCTAGGATAAGGGTCAATAACTCCTGGCTATGCACTTATGCATAACCAAATATGGAATCTTGATTTTTAAGTGTAGCTAGATCTAAGAGGTGAGATTAAGTAACTTTCAATTTTACCTAATTTTTAATAGACTTTTATCTTCTTTGTTTTGACTTAGATTTCAAAACATTTTTGTACAAATAAAGCGAGCCCATTGTGATAAAACCCCGTATCCCTTTTCAATATATTTTGTGCCACCCATACCACTCGTTACTATCTTGTAAAGTTGATATTAATAATAATAATAATAATTTCCTCAAATTTAATTTAAAGTGTTAAAAAATTCAATTACAAATAAAAGCGAATGAAATATAACACTTTAAATTAAATTTGAGTTAAAAATTCAATTACAAATAAAAGCGAATGAAATATAACACTTTAAATTAAATTTGAGGAAATTATTATTATTATTATTATTATTATAACGATCTTGAAAAGTCATGCATAATATCTACCAGCCCGCTTGAAGGCAGCAACCCGCCGGGAAAATATAAAGAAAAAAGGCTTTTCGCCTAATAGCCAATTGGCAGTTGCCGCTGGCGGTATTGAGAAACTTCAGCAGCAGCAGCGCGCACCACTGTCCACAAGAGGAAGGACTAATAACCAACAAAACTTCTCTCTCAACATCTCTCTCCCGCTTCCCCGGAACACCGCCCGCTGCCGTATGAACTCCGACCTGCGATTCACCACTTCCTCTCACTGCAGCTGAGAATATTCGCGCTTTTGTACACAACTTTGAACGGCCGGCGAGGAAGGTACTTCAATTTCGATCTTGCTTTCTAGACCCAGACGCAGCGAAGTTCCGTCGGAAGCTTGGCTTCCTTCCTTCCTTCTTTCATTTGTCTGCTTGCTTTCCGGTTCGTGTTGCTCGCTGAAATTGGAAAGAGAGCCGGCGTTAAGAGCTTCGAATTGGAGCTCATTTCATACCTGCTCTCTTGTTCCTCCAATCAAGTTCAATTGCTTCTTTCAATCTGCTTTCTTATCTCATATGACTGCTTAGCTTTCGTCTTCTGGAGATTTCTTCGTCTGCTCATAATCGATTTTGCCATGCTCTTGTGCAGTCGGCAGGCAGGTCCTTGTGACTTCCTCTTCTTCGTTGGAATTTCGAGATTTCTAGGCGGGAAAATGCGTGTCTCGGCGCTTCTGACTTCCTTAGGGATAAATTCCACTCTATGCGTTCTGTTCTTCACTTTGTATTCTGTGTTGAGGAAGCAGCCTGGCTACTACAAAGTTTACATTCCGCGGCTTCTGGCTCAAGGGAGCTCTAGACGAGAAGGTCGTTTCAAATTTGGAAGGCTTATACCGTCCCCTGGTTGGCTGGCTAGAGCTTGGAGGCTATCTGAAGAGGATATACTATCATCCAATGGATTGGATGCTTTGGTATTTATGCGATCTATAACTTTCTGGTAATTTGCTCCCCCTGTAGTTGAGAAGTTCATTATTCCAAAAAAAAAAAAAAAAGGAAGAAGTTGAGAAGTTTCATCACTGCTATTTGGAAGTATTGGGCAACCTTGTTTTGGGGCCTTCATTGGTCAGTTTAGGGTCACTATCACTTCACTCATCACTTGCTCAAAGTTGTATACTCTGGAGGACTGTTGATGAACATAATTATGGGACTAACATTGCAGGAGAAGAGAAGGGTTATTGGCCGTTGTTTGAGAGATTTAAGAAGTGTTGATATTGGTGTCTGGAAGTGAAAGTTTTGCGCTTGTTTTCCAGTTTGCGAGATCTGTTTTGTTGTTCTGATGCCTCTCCTCCGAGCAATCTTTTCTTGTTTCTTAATGAACTTCTGTTTTTTTTTGTTCTTATCTGAATGGTGCAGTTTGAAAGTATTTGCTTTTGCTGGAGTAATAGGGATCTTTGTTCTTCTTCCAGTGAATAGCATGGGGACTCAACTTCATGAAATCGACTTCACCGATATAGCAAACAACTCTTTGGATGTTTTTACGATTTCAAATGTCAATGATGGATCGGAAAGGTAATTCTCAATTGCAGGTGTGGACTGAACTCTAGTAGGTAATTCAAGTTCCTTTGTGCTATTGGTTTCATAGAATTTTACTCTTGAACTTAAAAAATGTTAATGTTCACTGGCGACGCATTCCCTAGAACTCTTTCCTGTTATTCACTTTACGTGACATCAAGTGATAGCAAAGAAACATAACTCGTATCTCATTCTCCTTTCTTTTTATCGCTGAAAACTGGTAATACAATGCAGCTGCAGTTCTCATTAAGTATATCATATTCTGATTTTTGTCTCTTTAAGCTAATGATTCTTTTGTAGTTCGTGTTGCACCTCAAATAGTCGGAGGCAACGCCTGCACATTTGGCTTTGCTAGAATTCTGAAAATATGCTGATTCTTAGTGATTGAAAACAAAAGCCCTTCTCACCCTACTTTGGTGATTTGGGCAGGCTGTGGATTCATTTCGCTGCTGTCTACACCGTAACAATATTCGTATGTGGTCTTCTTTTTACTGTAAGTCAAATCTATGTAGCTACTTCTTTTTTGTCGAATTCTGCTTCGAGCACATTTGATATTCTGTAATGCCTGATATCCTAGGTTTATGATTCCGAAGAATATCGTTTATTCAAGTTGTAGGTCTTTGTATAGTATATATGTATCATCTTTTTGCTCAAATTTTAATTTGCATTCTCTTTTAGTATTAGTTATTACACTTCTACAGAAATTGTGATTAGTCAAATGTTGCTTTAGATCTTAAAATTGCAGTCCTCATCTCTGCTTCAGTATGCAGCTATATAGGTGAAATGGTTAGCATCCTTGTTCTTGCGATATACAGCACAAAAGAAATTGTAACAGAATGTAAAATCGCCTTGCAGGAATACAAGTATATATCATCAAAGAGGATTGCCTTTTTTCATTCTTCGGATCCTCAGCCTCATCAGTTCACCATCTTAGTGAGCAATATCCCTGCATCGAGTGATATCAGCATCGGCGAGAGCGTTGAAAGATTCTTCAGAGAGAATCACCCTGCTACATATCTTTCTCATGTGGTTATTCGGCGAACAAGCAAAATTCGAAATCTTACTGTAAGGAACTTTCAAAGTTGTGCATAGTTTCCAAAGCCACTGCATCATCACTACTTTTTCGCTTCTTTCTCATAAAGGAATTATTCATCCAACCCATATAAATATTTCTTTTACCAAATACAAAAAGATCTGACCCCAAATGACATGAGAGAGGTTGGTTGAACCCATAAAGTACTGTAACTATGTTGTACATGGGATTCATGTGGCCCCAACATAAGTATGGTGATGAGACCTCCTTGGGGGCTGAGTTTAAGGCCTTAACTGAAATTATTGGAAATCGATAGTACTCAATAACAAGATAGAGCTAAGAAGGTAGCAAAAATTCTGAACTTCTCTTAGGGTTCTATAATGGAATATTAGTTACAACTCAAGGGTAATATACAGAGTAGTTCAATAATTTAACATGTTCTACAATTCTCCTGAAAAATTCTACACTTTGCTATTTGGTGGTTTAGAAGTCTGTTCACCTGGGTTCTCATTATTTTACCATGATTTCTGTCTGAAGAATGAAGCGAAGAATCTATATAAAAGGGTTACTCACTCACGAGCCGGATCACTGCAAGATAAGCACACAATATTCTCAGAGAAGGTTGATCTTGATCGTTATGAGAAGCGGTTAGAAGACATTCGGCAACACGTCAGACTAGAACAATCAGATATATCGATGTCTAAAGTACGTCTGCCCTTCACTTATAGCTGTGCATATACTATTTTTGTTCTGCAGAATCTTTGATCTTTGTCCTTACTTTACCTTTCAAACCTATATGATGCTGTAATGAACCAAGAGGCCTGTTCTTAGGTCAACCATGTAAAAAATTTATTGTGTTTCTGCTAATAGTAGACGCAGAACACCAGCTTACATGGTAAGTCTATGCTAGTAAAACTGACCTGCACATAGTATCTTTTACTTCGTTTATCTGGCGGAAAAAATGACGAGAAAATATGGCAATGCGAATTATGTGTCAATTGCTTTCTCTTAGCTCGGTGGAGAACTGAGTTTTGAGACACTATGTGAGCCATTTGTCAATTTTTCTGCAACATTAACAGCTACAGCAAGGCTATAATTTGATGCTCTCACCTAAATACTTGACGTAAAGACCAAACAAATACTCTTAACCTTTGATTTGATTGAGCTAAGTTTCCTTCGTGTTCATGATGTTAGTTAAACTAGCAACTCTTTTCAGGGTGAATATTTTGGGCTAGATACTTTAGCTTTATTGTTCAGTGCATTTGTTCTAAATAATTGATTCGTTTGTTGTTGAAGGATACTCGAGCAGCTTTTGTATCTTTTCGGACTCGATATGGTGCTGCCATTGCTCTCCATTTGCAACAAGCTGTCAACCCCTTACATTGGATTACTGAAGAAGCTCCTGCCCCTAAAGATGTTTATTGGCCTTTCTTCTCATCAACTTTCATGCAAAGATGGACATCTAAGCTCGTTATCGTGGTTGTCTGTGTTCTCCTTACAATTCTCTTCCTTATTCCTGTGATAATAGTACAAGGTCTTACAAACCTAAGTCAGTTGGAGGCTTGGTTTCCATTTCTGAAGAATATTCTATCCAAGTGAGTGTTGATCTACGGTTGTTCATTTCGTGTATGTTAGCTTGTTAACATTCAAATCCTTTTATGTATAACTATTCATCTTATCCAGAATGAAGTGGAGTACTGAACTGTCCATCTTATTTTTGCAGGACATTCGTTAGCCAAATAGTTACAGGATATCTTCCCAGTCTAATCCTGCAGTTGTTTCTAAAGATTGTACCTCCTATCATGAGATTCCTTTCTTCGATCCAAGGATATATTTCTCTCAGTGAGATTGAGAAGAGTGCATGCAACAAAGGAATTTGGTTCACAGTTTGGAATGTCTTCTTTGCAACTGTGTTTTCTGGGTCAGTTTTTTATCAGCTTTCCATTGTCCTCGACCCCAAAAGCCTTCCTGAAAAGCTGGGTATTTCTGTTCCAGCTCAGGTAAGATTATCTTTTCAGTTAAAATTTATTTACGGCCTTCTAGCGATTTTAAAAAACTTTCTATACTGAAAAGTTCATGCCACCCTTGGTCTTTCCCATGTCCTGCAAGCCAAAGCTTCCTCTCAATTACAGAGTTGCGTTTAGGAATGAGTTGCCATTTGTTATTGGGGCTCTGAATGGAATTAATTCGACATGACTGCTCCTTATTCGTTTTTTTATGATCATATTCCTACTTCCGAATGAAACCAAGCTTGTTATTGCTTCTGATCACTCCTTTTTTCTTCTTTCTTTTATGTTGAGTAGGCATCATTTTTCATTGCTTATGTCGTCACAACTGGATGGACAAGCGTAGCATCAGAACTTTTTCGCGTAATTCCATTCGTTGGCAGTCTTATTGCCAAGTGTTTGGGAAGAAGTACAGATGATGAGGAGGATGTTGAAGCTCCCTCTATCTGTTTTCATAGAGACTTTCCGAGGATGCTCTTCTTCGGACTGCTTGGAATTGCGTATTTCTTCCTAGCCCCGCTGATTCTACCTTTCCTCCTGGTGTATTTTTGCATGGTATACTTCATCTTCCGCAACCAGGTTAGTTGTCGCTGCACCTCAATGTCATCTGTTTAAGTACCAGTTAGGATCCGAATATAACTGCAACTTAACTTTGTATGTTAGGCCAGTTTGTAGATTCATGATCAAGTTCCGAAAGTCAAGAATTAGAAAAGAGCAAATCAGTAAAGATTAATGTGGCTGGTTTTCTTCAATATGCTAATAAAATTACCAACACTTCGATAAGTAAACAGTTTTTACCGGGTATAGCTCCTTCACGGTTCTTTCAATTGCTTTTTTTTATCCGAATGTTCGAGCTGAATGTGAAGGTCTAGAAATGTACGTGATAGTAACTCCATGAATGCAGTTCATACATGTGTACGCGCCCAAGTACGAAACTGGTGGGAGGTTTTGGCCGATGGTACACGACACCATGATCTTCTCCCTAGTTCTCATGCACGCAATTGCAGTCGGAATCTTTACACTGAAGAAGCTGTCTTGGGCATCCACCTTAGTGTTCCCACTTCCAGCCATCACGCTTCTCTTCAACGAGTATTGTAGGAAGCGCTTCCTGCCGGTCTTCAGAGCTTACCCTGCAGAGGTACCACCACTGTCATGACTCAATCGCTTAGCATTTCCCATTCTGCTTTCTTTCCCCAAGTAGGATTTGTGGCAGAACGCCCCATCCTTCTACGGGGCATTGGATAGGGTGACGCACCCCAATGAGCAGTTGGATCAGCTCTTGGAATTGTGCGTCGCCCAATCCAGCTCCCCCTTGCCTGGGGGAGTTCTGCCCGTAGCAGAATTCATGTTTCTCAACTCAATGAAATATGAGCAAAATGCAGCAATTGAACGAAAGCCTTTCTTGTTTATCAGGTTTTGATCAGGAAGGACAGAGCAGATTGGAACCAGGGTTTAATGACTCGGTTTTATGGTAACTTGGTCACTGCCTATGAGGACCCAGCTATGGTTCCGATTAGTTATTCCCGTAATCCAGACAGTCTTGACCTTCCTCTTCTATCTCCTGTTTCAATTTGAACAGGATGCAGTGACTGCATGTTGTAACTGTATTGTGGTGGGTATACATAAACATATTTCTTCATTCACACATCCTCTGATTCAATTGGGAAAAACTGTGAAAGGAATTGAGCATTTGGTTTAGAAATGTGGGGGCAGAAATAAGGGAAACAGAAAGGGTGTGAAAACCAAATTGACGCATGGATCGCCAGATCGGACTATACCGAATCGAATGTAATGTGATCCAGTTTTTGATCCCATAATTTTTATAAATAGTTGAAGAAAAATAAACTGAACCAAACTGGATCAGATGTATTGTTGATCCGGTACTTGATCTTAAAAAAATATTTTACTATTGAACCTTGATTCTCGTGAGCTTAGTCAAGATCCGAATCAGATCCTACCGTTACACGCACCTAAAAGGAGCTGAAAAAAGTAGAGAAGAAAACCAAAAAATATCCCAAAAGCTTTTCTGTAGTGGCATAGCTGTGGCTACGTAGTTGGGCTAGATCCTGTGGTAGACTACACTGTAGGTGGGTTGCAGGGCATTGGAAGGGGCGCACGTATAGATCCAGCTGCAATGCGTACGTAGATGGGTAAGTATCTCGATGAAGTGAAGGTCCTAGAGGTTTGGAGTCTATATTGTAGTTGACATATCTTTTCTATCTTTTCCTTGGTTGCACGTAGGAGTGGCTATACGGTCCGGTTAAATTGGCTCAAATTGATCCGGTCCAGTCCGGTTTTTTTGGAAATATAAGGACCAAAGATTGGATTGGATACAGTCCGGTCTTGATTCGGTCCGGTCTTGACCCGGTTCGGTCCCAATTCGGTCTTGATTTTATATTGAGATTGTGGGAATTTGAGTGGCCTAATGCCTAAAAGGGTGAGGAGTTGGTTAAGTTTTGTACTAAGTGCAAGGGTTTGTGACCGTTTATGCAAATTACCCTTAAGTTTTGGGTGTTGAGCTCTCTTATCCGGTCTTTATCCGGGTTTTTTACCTCAAATTTAAGTCCAAAGATTGGATTGGATTGTTTACTATCCGGTCCCGGTCCAAATAGCCAGCCCTTTGCACGTGTTCAGTGGTGTAACCAGATTTTTTTTTTACAGTAACCAGAATTTTATTCAAGGGTGCATTTTTGAACAATGACTTATAATGTCATCTTATATTTGATATTATGGAATTATTTCAAACTACATAATTGTCCAAACTATCAAGATTTCGCTCATAATGTTATCCCACCAAATAATCATTCACATTTTTTGTTGTTTTCCTCCAATAATCTGCACCATCTTATCCATTTTGATAAACTAGACTATTAATGTAGTTTGAAATAATTCCATAATATCAAATATGAGATGACATTATAAGTCATTGTTCAAAAATGCACCCTTGAATAAAATTCTGGTTACTGTAAAAAAAAAATCTGGTTACACCACTGAACACGTGCAACGAAGGAAAAGATAGAAAAGATATGTCAACTACAATATAGACCTTCACATTTTTTGTTGTTTTCCTCCAATAATCTGCACCATCTTATCCATTTTGATAAACTAGACTATTAATGTAGAAATTAGCTTAGAAAAAATTATTTATATAATTGAATGTGACGGGATTGTCAAGCCAAGGGGGTGCCATGGAACACCCTCCTTAACCTTTGGCTCCGCCCTTGCACGTGTCAATGCTACAAACATAACATAACGGTTTTCCAGTGTAAATTTGGCTTTGCCTCAGTCACACTTCCTTGCCCTCATTGTTTTTAGGTAAATACAATTTATTATCCAAACCTTTCATTTTAAATAAAATAATAGTCTTAACCTTTTCGAAAACAATTTAATAGCCAAATAGTTAACTTTCCGTTCGGTCAACTGCTAGTTGACTATGACATGACAGTTTTACGATGATGTGGCAAAGAGTCAACCATTTGACTTTGTCATGTGGATATATATTTATTTATATAATTACTATTTTAACAAAATAAAATAGGGTTATAGGTATAATATGCCCCTCTACTATGACGTTTTATCAAACATGCCCCTCTACTATTTTTTACATCAAATATGCCCCTGTACTTTGAAAAAATTATCAAACATGCCCTTCTGTTAAAATTTCTATTGAAAAAATCGTCAATCATGGTTGAATTAAGATTTAGACGACCCGACATCGACAAATGGGAGGGAAAATGTCAGTTTTGTCCCCTGTTTTATTTCTCTGGGTCTTTTCAAAGTGAAATTGTTTGAATGATTTGATTATACAAAATAACCAAAAAAATTCTAAAGTGAATTTATTAGGGATATTTTAGTCATTTGTCTCGGCCAAACTAAAGTTCGGCCTTGGTTAACGGTTTTTAGATGAAAATTTTAACAAAAGGGCATGTTTGATCATTTTTACAAAGTACAGGGGCATGCTTGATTTAAAAAATAGTAGAGGGGCATGTTTGATAAAACGTCATAGTAGAGGGGCATATTATACCTATAACCCAATAAAATAAAAAATGAACAAAAATAAGAAACAACTAAACCCTTTCATCCCTTTTCGTCCGTCCAACACCCCGCAGGAGTTTCTTTTGGTCACCGAGCCTGAAACTGCCGAGGCAAAGTGGCGACTTCCAAATTTAGAGGCGGCGAGATAAGCTTCTTCTTGAAGACCACATCGGCCAAACCCTCTTCCCCTACCCCTCTCCTTCAACCAACGTCCAAACACAGAATCACCTTCTTCGTCGAATCCCGCCGCCGCCAGCCATTGCTCACAATCCATCCCCACCACCACCAACCCTGGCGCCCCAAGCCCAAACCACCACCGACCATTCTTTCCTGATCTCACCTTGTCTCTACACCTGGATTTGAAGCCCAAGCCATCGTTCGACCGAGGCGAGAAGCTGGATGGATATAATGGTTCTTCGCCCCCGCTTCGACCTATCAATCCCCCGACAAAGCTGTGTTGATTTAAAGGGGCCAATTTAATTTCGTTTGGGGACTGTGAATGAATCGATAAATTTCAATCTTCTTCGATTTCAGCAGGTGCTAACGGATCTCCGAAAATGGTGCACTATCTCAGGTAGAACCCAATCTGATTGGCGACCCTATCATCGACTCAGCGCCCACACTCCAGGCCGCCATAAATGATATTGATGATGACACTGTAGCCAGAGACTCTGTTCGCAGCCCTGTCAGCTACCAACGGAGTCCACTGGCCAACGATCACGTTGTGGCCAGACGACTTGGGCTTGAGTAGTGAGGGTTGGTGGCGGTGGGGGATGTACTGTCACAGAGGAGTGATTGGCGGCAGTGAGAATGCCGGAGGAAGGTAGATCTCTCGCCGATAGACTTGAGATGAGGGAGGGGAATAGCGATAAGAGGTTTTTAGTTTTCTTTTTATTTTTTAGAATAATATTAAATTAATAATTATCTATGTGGCAAACTCAAACATTTTTCTTGTTGCCATGTCATCAAAATTCTTTCATATCACTAAAATTTTAGTTTGCCACGTCAGAGTCAATTGATATTTGATTGGATGGAAAGTTAACGGTTTGGCTATTATATTGTTTTTGAAAAAGTTTGCTATTATTTTGTTTAAATTCTAAGATTTGGCTATTAAATTATATTTACCCTTGTTTTTATACTCTTGTACTATTACAAATTAACAATTATATTCTTTTAGTAATTTTTGTACAAATATACCCTTTTATTATCATAACGTAACAATCATACCCTTCCTGCCTTCCATCGAAAATTCCATTAACTAACTGTTAAAATGGATGAAAAATGACCAAATTACCCATATTTATTAAATAATTTTGTCTCTTTAATAAATAAATTTTCTTTTATTCCCCAAAATTCATTGAATCCCTCATCAGCCATCGCAAATTACTCCATAAAAAAAGTCATCGCAAATTACAGTTTGATGACAGGGAAATCAAACCAGTACAGTTCAATACCAAAAATACACTTACGGGGACTCTCTGCTTGGCAAATCAAAATGAAGGAATTAATCAAAATCCCTTGCCCCAAAAATTTCCAGTTCGCAATTCATTCAATTGAATGTCACGACAGCAAGTTGGCTGCTGTTGGGCCGAATGAGAATAACTACCCAAACCTAGGCCCGTGATAAAGGAATCGGCCCAATGAGAAGACAAAGTCCAATAGAAGGGATGGAGACGGGAAGCGGGGAGAACCATCGGGAGTGGGGGAACCTCCGGAAGCGAGCATAGAGAAGGTACACTCGATAAGACAGTAGTAGCGTTAATCGTGCCTACTATGACACAACATTAAATGCCACCGGAGGCGTAGTCGCATGAAAAGACGTTTAGTACACGCTCAGCAGAGCATTAAATGCTCACACATACTACTATCAGCTATAAATAAAGACCAACCACTTCATTTAACGGTAACTAACCTACCACATTCTTTATCTACTTTCTCTCTCTAAACACTAACTTAATCATCGTGGAGTATCCGAGGCCCACGCCTTCGGATCCCTTCTGTAGGAAATGAGGCTTCTCCACTCTAAAGGAAATGCGTGATCTCTCCAGAAGCGGCCTGAAATCTCACCTGACACTTTCTAGGCATAAACAAAGTGGCGCCCACCATGGGGCCCATTTGAAGAGATTACATGATTCTTCTAGATGGTGGGAGACTCAACCACTCCATGAAGGAGGTCGTGGAGCCGCTAACACTACGCGGATTGTCTCCAGATGTCGAAGAAGAAGTGGAGCTAGAAGATAGGGTGAAGGACCACGAAAAGCATATCTTCGAGATGCAAAACAACATTAATTAGATCCTCTCCCTGATAAAAGAGGGAATGAAAGATCAGGATGCCCCAGGAGCATCCCAGGCCCCAAAAGACAAAGTAAAAAAGAGGATGGTCGTGATTGATGATCCGGAAGACAAAGAGACCGAAGACGAAAGACCGGAAGCGAACATGAGTTTTCTAGAGGAACACCTGTTGTCGAGTTTTGGAAAGGGAAGTGAGAAGGGAAAGGGGCTGAGCATCCTACACAACCCGTTGGCAAAGAAATTATTCAGGAACCCCGTACCGCCCAACTTTTCCTCACTTGGCCTTCCTACCTACAACGGACGCACAAATCTGAGCGACCACCTGAGCGCTTTCACCCTAAAGATGCAGTTAATCAATGCTACAAATACGGACTTGTGCAAGGCTTTCCCTATAACCTTCGGAGGGTGGTGCCAAGCGTGGTACACATCACTTCCAGAGGGAATCATTGACAATTTGGAGCAGCTTGCAACCCTCTTCTCATAAAAGTTTTCCTCCCAAATCCGCCGGAAGCTGACGGTCTCCGTACTCATAAATTGCATACAGGGAGACAGAGAAGCCTTGATGGACTTCTACGATAGGTGGAAACCATTGCGTGCGAAATTCAGGGCATCATGCCCAACGTGGCGACATGAAATCTAAGCATGTCAACGTGCAACAAAGAGCTCCAAAGGGCGTTGATAAAAAAAGAGCACAGTCTAAACACGTGGTCGGACTTGGATAACCTAGTCCGTCGCGCAATAACCTTGGAGGAGGCCTTGACGCCAGCGGAACGCTCAGGGACGATAAATAACAGGGAGGGGAAAGGCAGAGCAAGGAAGTAAGGAAAGGAAATAAAACGCCTCCTCGGAAGGGACGGTCGCCAGACCGGCCAAACTACAAAAAAAGCATATGGAATGGATAATAGGAGGGAAGTCTACACGACGGATCGGGAAAGAGAGGAAGCCCCCCCAGCCGAACGTGAAATGAGAAGACTCGCTTTGAGGATCAAAGGCGTACCGAGGCCCTAGTCTTTAGAAGGCGGTGCGTCTGACACCAGAAGGTGACACACAACACTGCAGACTGCCACGACTTCCCAATGAGTCTCGCAAACCTCGCTGCGGGGGATCTACACAATCGACTCGAAGCTAAAAAGCAATAAAGGGAAAGGTCGCCATCCCATAGCAGATTTCCAAGAAGAAATCATTTCAGGTCACGAGAAAGGAGGACCAGATCACCACGAAGATCACGCTCCCGGACCGGCAAGAGAGAAAGACTTCCTTCCCTGCCAAATGCCCCTCCGCCAAGGAGACAGCCTCGACTGGATGAAGATGACCTGGAAATAATAACAATCTCAGGGGGAGGGAAGAAGAGGCCAAGAATGACAGAAAAGGACGCCCAATGCTTGACAGTGGCGTCCAGGTCGTCGACTGAGGTAATTTTAATGCCTCAGAGTTGGCCAACCCGGAGGCGGCAGATGACCCACTAGTCATATCTTTCGGCATGGGAAAGTACAAGGTCACAAAGACGCTGATTAATAACGGAAGTTTGGCGGATATCTTGTTCTTCTCAACCTTGAAGAGCATGAAGAAAGGCCTGTAAGAACTCAAACCTTCCGCGACCCAACTGGTGGGCTTCTCAGGGTCAAAGATCAATGTGTGGGCGTGATAACATTGCGTGTAACAGTGGGATAAGCAAACATCACAAAAGCAAAGATGGAGTTCCACGTGGCAGATTGCCCTTCTTGCATCCACATGCCAGCAAAGGCTGAAGTTCACAGTAGGAAATGGAGTGGGATGCGTGAGGGGAAACCCCCAACAGGCAAGAGAGTGCTACCAAGAAACCATCAAACAATTGGAAGTGGACTTAGTGGACACTCTAGGGAACGCGCCAAGACCAGAGGCGTTAGAGGGAGACGTGGCCGTCGCTCACTATGAAGGAGAACCAGAAAGAAAGGTGTGAATGTCAGCGCACCTCTAACCCAAACTAGTGGCAAGCATGCTCAACCTCCTGCGGGATTTTGCAGACCTCTTCACATGGGGACCCGAGGACATGTCGGGCGTCCGATGAGAATTGGCGGAGCAC
This sequence comes from Linum tenue, assembly GCA_946122785.1. Taxonomy (NCBI): domain Eukaryota; kingdom Viridiplantae; phylum Streptophyta; class Magnoliopsida; order Malpighiales; family Linaceae; genus Linum; species Linum tenue. Next base: position 15,990,406 of record CAMGYJ010000003.1, on the reverse strand, counting down.
CACCTGTCATTGAAGCCAAATGCACGCCCGGTACATCAAAAGCGTCGAAACATATCAAATGAGAAACAAATGGCTTTGGACGAAGAAATACAAAAACTACTGAAGGCGCGGTTCATCAGGGAAGTGTGGTAGCCCACGTGGCTAGCCAACCCAGTCTTCTTAAAAAAAGCCCAGGCCTATAACGTATGTGCGTAGATTTCATGAGCCTCAATAGTGCATGCCCCAAGGATGCATACCCGCTTCCGCGAATTGACCAACTCATTGACACCACAACCAACCACGCCATACTGAGTTTCCTCGACATGTGTTCGGGCTACCATAAGATAAGCTTTTCCGAGGAGGATCAAGAAAAAACCGCTTTCATGACTCCAACAGGAAATTACTGCTGGACGGTCATGCCTTTCGGCTTGAAGAATGCGGGGGCAACCTACCAAAGAATGGTCGATGCAGTTTTACGGAACCAACTGGGAAGGAACGTGGAGGCTTATGTCGACGACGTCCTTGTAAAGAGCAAAGAGGTGGGAACACATCTGCAAGACTTAAAGTAAACATTTGCTAACATGAGAAAGCATGGGCTAATCCAAAACAAATCGAGGAGATCTTACAGCTCAAAGCCCCTAATCAATTAAAGAGATCCAAGCATTCAATGGAAAGATGGCCGCCCTAAGTCGATTCATCCCACGCTCTGTAGATAAATGCTCCCCTTTTTTCCAAATCCTAAAGAAGTCGGCAGCTCACTTCAAGTGAAATGAAGAATGCAACGAGGCTTTTCTACGCCTTAAAGAATAGCTATCAATACCTCTCGTTCTCAGCGCCCCGATTGGCGGAGAGCGTCTTTTCCTGTACCTTGCTGTCTCCCATTAGGCGATAAGCTCCGTGTTGGTAAGAAGATCAGTCGAGGTTGGCAAGGACCAACCGGTATACTATGTCAGCAAGGATTTAATTCCCGTGGAAACGAGATATTTGGTGGTCAAGAAGGCGGTAATTGCAGTTGCCATGACAGCCCGGAAGCTCCGCCCTTATTTTCAAGGTCACCCCATCATAGTCCTATCCAACCTGGCTCTAAGAAAAATATTGCAAGGAATGGACGACTCTAGAAGGATGACCAAGTGGTCGATCGAGCTTAGCGAGCACGATATCTCCTACGCCCCTCGGCCGACCATTAAGGCCCAAGTCCTCGCGGACTTCATCGTCGAAGGTTTTGCCCTAGACTAGGGAATGTCTGGGACCGAAGAAGCATGGAAACTGTTGGTGGATGGGGCGGTAGGAAAGGGAGGTGCCGGAGTGGGAATAGTGATAGAAAGCCCCGAAAGAGTAATCCATGAAATCGCCATGCGATTCGAAGCGTCAAAACCAACAATGTCGCAGAGTACGAGACGTTGCTTAACGGGCTTAGGCTCGTTGCGAACATGGGGGCAAAAATGGTGAAAATATACTCCGTTTCCTCGTTGGTGGTAGGCCAAATAAATGGGAACTTCGAGACAAAAGAAGAGGAACTGATGAAGTTAGCTGGGAAGGCTCAAGGAGCTTTGGCGCAAATGGAGGAGTGGAAGTTGGAGCACGTCAGGCGAGAAAGTAACGGGCACGCCGATGCGTTGTCAAAGCTCGCCACGACCATGGATTTCGAAGGGGAGAGACAAGTCATTGTTACAAAGGAGGTGGTCCAGCTGGACTATGTAATGGAAATCGACGAGCATGATTGGCGGAGCATGCTACTCAACTTCCTAGATAAGAATGAAATTCCCGAAGACCTGACGACAACCAAATCTCTCCGCCGATAGGAGTTCCGGTACAAGGTAGTGGGCGGAGAGTTGTACAAACAAACTTTCTCCAGAGCGTACTTAAAGTGTCTCGGAGGCGGAGAAGCGGAACAAGCACTGAGAATGATACACCAATGAACCTGCGCTACACACATTGGGCCAAGAAGTTTAGAAAGGACAATCTTCCTCCAAGGATACTACTGGCCTGCCGTAAAGAAGGATGCGTTAAGGGTCGTGAAGGAATGTCACGCATGCTAAGAACATGCGGATAAACACCACCATTCAGCCTCCGAAATGAAGGGAATTATAAGCCCGTGGCCATTCTCGAGATGGGGACTTGACCTCATGGGACCATTTCCCAACGCACCGCTGGGGAAGAATTAATTGGTCGTCGCTGTCGATTACTTCATGAAGTGGATAGAAGCTGAACCACTCGAGGCGATAACGAGTGCCCAGGTGCAAAAGTTTATTTTCCACAACATCATGATACGTTTCGGGATTCCAGAAACGATCATCACTGATCATGGAACCCAGTTTGACTGCTGCCCGTTTGAGATATGTTGAGCGGAGCATAACATAAAGTACAACATGGCATCTGTGGCGTTCCCGCAGGCGAATGGTCAAGTAGAGTCATCCAACAAGCTCATACTACGAGGATTGAAGAGAAGGCTGGGCAAGGCGAAGGGAGCATGGACAAACAAGCTTCTCCACATCCTATGGGCGCATCGCGCTATGTACAAAACGACGACAAGTGAGATTCCATTTGCTTTAACCTATGGATGCGAAGCCATGGTACCAACGAAAGTCCAGCTTCCAACTCTCCGTGTCCGAGCATACGAGTCTGAAGAGAATCACACCAACTTACTTCATCAGTTGAACATGATGAAAGAAAGGCAGGAGGCAGCCCTGACGCATACTATCGTAGAAAAGGAAAAGTGGCGAAAGCATACCACGACTAAGTTCGACCACGCCCCATGGAAGAAGGAGACATGGTGCACAAAAGAATGTTCGACAAGAAAGAGAAGACCTGGCAAGTTGGCGGCAAATTGGGAAGGGCCTTACCTCATAAGCGACAAGATAGGTCCAAGTACCTACAAGTTATCCACTATGAGTGAAGAACTAGTTTGCAAAAAGTGGAATTCCTTGCACTTGCGCAAATACCATTTAGCCGAGTAGAAATGTAACCATATTTCAAAATCATTTAGCACAAGAATGATCGTTGCATGCAAAGAAACTGTAATATCCCTTATCCTGGAGCATGAGTTGTTCGTAACACGCCACCCCGAAGGCAGAACAACCAGCCCTCGGAAGGCCTTCCGGGGCAGGATCTCGCTCATAACATGCCACCTCGAGGTATAGCGAGTTCCAAATTAAAGCATCCCGGGACATGGTTTGTTCGTAACACGCCACCCCAAAGGAAGAACAACATGGCCCGCGAAATGCCCTCTGAGACAGGATCTCGCTCATAACGCGCCACCTCGAGGCAGAGCCAGTACCAAATCAAAGCATCCCGGGACATGGGTTGTTCATAATGCGCCACCCCGAAGGCAGAACAACCCACCCGCGGAATGCCCTCTGGGGCAGAATCTCACTCATAACATGCCACCCCGAGGCAGAGCGAGTCCCAAATCGAAGCATCCCGGGACATGGGTTATTCGTAACACGCCACCACGAAGGCAGAATAACCCGCCCGCAGAATGCCCTCTTGGGCAGGATCTCGCTCATAACACGCCACCCCGAGGCAGAGCGAGTTCCAAATCAAAGCATCCATGCATAACGCGCCACCATGAAGGCAGAACAACTCGCCCGCGGAATGCCCTCCGGCGAAGGATCTCGCTCATAACACGCCACCCAAGGCAGAGAGAGCCTCAAATCAAAGCTTCCCAGGACATGGTATGTTCGTAACATGCCACCCCAAGGCAGAGCGAGTCCCAAATTAAAGCATACCCGCCCCGCGGAATGCTCTCCGGGGCAGGATCTCGCTCATAACACGCCACCCCGAGGCAGAGCGAGTCCCAAATCAAAGCATCCCGTGACATGAGTTGTTCATAACACACCACCCCGAAGGCAGAACAACCCGCCCTGGGAAGGATCTTGCTAATAACATGCCACCCAGAGGTAGAGCAAATCCCAAATTAAAGTATACCCGATTCGCTTGTGCAGCTTCTCCATTTCGGCGCCGCTCCGCAAGTTGGCCATATGAAGCTTCTCGTTGGTCATCCCAATTTGAGAAAGCCCAACCCCAGCCTGCAAAACAAGTATGTGGGCAGCCATCATACCGCGTACCACTAGCATACTAAGATATATACAATCACTAACAGCCAAAAGGAAACGGGCAGCGATGCCAACCTAATGCCTCGTCGAGGGATCTTCCAATTCTGTATACTCTGTTAGCACGAGAGGTTTCCCTGAGAGCTCATGAAGCATACGCCGAGCGCAATCCTCCCGAAGCGAGGAATGAGGAGAAAACGCAACAGTCTCAGTCAACGTGGTCGGTTTAGTTTTCTTTCGGCCCTCTTCTGTGTCTTCCGCCGAAGCCTCGGCGACATGCCTCCCAGTGTCACGACTTTTGCGAACTAGCTTGCCTCCCGTGTTCACCATCATTAGCCCATCGGCTCCGCTAGTAAGCATAGTCTGTCTCGCGACAGCGGGGGACCTGCTCAGCGGAATCAAAGCCTTCGGCGCCGCGATAGAAGCGGAATGTGATCCCGGCTTCCCAGCAGCACCGGATGCACTCCTTGTCTTCGTGATGCTAAGCTTGGATCGCCTTGGCGGCCTTGCCATCATTGCTACACTTCCAAAGTGCATGTCTGAATAAAAAACAAAAGAACTGGTCAGCATCACAAAAAGAGAAAACACCACACCCCAAAAGCAAGGCAACAAATATTACTGACCATCTCCGAAGAGTTCAGTCACAATAGCCCACACAGAGTCTTGCCCCATGGGCTTCACATTAAAACAAGGACTGCTTAGCGAGTTTCAAGACATGATTTTTTTTGGGACTCCAGCGTCCAGAAATTTGCATCCCAGTTTTCCTTCCTCACGTAAGCAAACCCCGTTCCCGGCTCTTTATCGCTGGAATACCATTTGATAGTAGGCTTGGCATAAAAAAACTCTTTAAACCAAGCGGAGCCCAGCTTTGGGGACCCGGTCACAAACCCAAATGCCTTGTCCCGCCTCCCAAAGGACGACACGTTCGACACCCGCCGAAGCCATACATAAACCAGAAAGCAGCAAAGGAGGGCTCTACACCAAGTCTTTGTCGAGTAAGCCTATAAGCGCAATCATGAAAGATAACGGTGGGCGATAAATGCCTGAGAGTGCAGTTCAGGCATAGTAAAGTTTGGGTGATGAGAGGATAAAAGGGAAAGCATATAAATAGTAATTCACCCCTTCGGACATGTCCTCGCCTTGGAGTTCGGCGACGGAGAAATATATTTCCAATAAGTGGAGAGCTTATGATTCTGAAGACGTGTAAGGACAGTAGCAGGCTTAAGCTTGCTATACCTATCAGGCCCCCGATCGAAAGCGCTAGTGGGAATATCACCCTTGCCCCCACATGTGCGCATGGAACCGCACCGAGTACTCGTCATCTTCTACCGCCCGGTAATCATGATCCGAAGTATCTTTAGAAATCTAAAGAGATGGAGAATCAGGCTGCTCAGCTGAAGTCGGCTCGTCAATACTAAATCCATCTTAAGTGCTAACGCTCCACAGAAATATCATCAAAGTTTGCCAGGTTATCCCTGACGGCGGATGCGATTATGGGGTACACTAAAGGGCGATAAAAGATTCAGATTTAGCATACATTGAGAGGTAGCGGTGATGGGGTCTGAAACCGTCTCTGATGAGTCAAGAACGATCGGAGAGGAGGAAAGGTTGGAAACAGCGGCGGCGGCAATGCTGCCAGGAGCAGTAGCGGAGGCGGAGGTCCTAACCAAAGATTTCTTCCCGGCCCGACGAAGACCAATAGTCGGTGGAAGGAAGCAAAGTCGCGTCGGAGTCACCATCAGGCATCGCAAGATGGCGTTCGAGCTCGTAACGGCCACAACGGGCTATGATGAAGAGAAATAAAATCGTTAGAACAGCAACAACGATTGACGGAAGGGAAGCCAGAAAAAATGAGAGAAAAACCAGAAGAAGTAACTCACTAGTCTAAGAGTTTTCACTGACCTTTTAAAGGAAAGAAGTGCAATTTCAAGAGAAGGCTCTCGAGTAACCCTAGGAGGCTATAAAGGTAGTAATAATGGCGTAAATTCAAAATGTCTGACAACATAGTTTCCTAAGAGACATACCGTCAGACACGTGGCAGCCAAGCAGAAGAAAAAAACCCCGAGGTGTGGCACACTAGCACCCTTGATTCGACGTCTGGAGGGAAAAAGTCTGCATACCAGGTCCTAGGTTTCAGATGTATTCCAGCCCCAGACCTAGAAGATTAGCCGCCAAAACACGTGGGCTTTACCCACTTGCTGGACAATTGTTAGGCCAAATGAGAATAACTACCCAAACCTAGGCCCATGATAAAGGAACCGGCCCAATGAGCAGACAAAGCCCAATACAAGGGATGGAGACGCGAAAGGAGGTGAACCACCAGGAGCGGGGGAACCTCTGAAAGCGAGCATATGGAAGGTACACTCGCTAAGACAGTAGTAGTGCTAATCATGCCTACTCTGACACTACATTAAATTCCACCGGAGGCGTAGCCACATGAAAGGACGGGTAGTACACGCTCAATAGAGCATTAAATGCTCGCACATACTACTATCAGCTATAAATAGGAATTTTTCAAGAAATAACACTGTTTTAAAAAAAAATCCAAGAATAGCACCCAACCCCGAAAAATTCCAAAAATAGCACCCTTTTCCAAAAACCTCCACCCGAACCAGCGGTTTAGGCGAAAATCGCCATCCGGGGGCGCATTTTTCGATGAAAACCGCACTGGTAGGGGGTGGTTTTGCAAACCTCATGGGGCCGTGGCGGTTTGGTTACAAACCGCACCCCCACCATGCGGTTTTGGTATCTTTTTTTTTTTTGAAAAATCCTAACCTAGGTGGAAACTTCAAACAAACGTATCTTTGTGTTCGGGTATCCAATCGTCACGATTTTTTTTATTCCACATAACTTATCAAGATCTTGCAAGCCGAAGACTGCCGAAGGTGGTTTGGTCCCGCCTTCGTCCCGAAAAAATATCATTTGCTAACCCGAACGAGCTTTTTTCTGATTTCGTCAAATTTGGACAACCATAACTTTGTGCTCCAAAATCCAAACGCATGAATTTTTTTTCATTTCGCATAACTTTTTAAGGAATACAAATTTTATCATAGACATAATTTCGAAATGTACGTGGATTGCTGAAAAGGGAAGGTAAGCTATTCCCAAAATCCTGTATATCCATAAATAATTCCTGTTTTGAAAATTCATTTCTAGTAAAAATTTTAGTCCTTAAAAATTTATGTGAAATGAAAAAAAATCCATGACATTCAGATTTTTTAGCACAGTTATGGTTGTTTAAAGTTATTGAGGATTTTTAGCTTCAAGGAGTAAAACTTTGTCAATATATTATTGTTTCAAGAGAAGAGTTGTAGTTAGGGGTGGGCATTGGGTGGGTTGGGTGGATTTTGACCATAAAATGCACTCATCCGCGCTTAAACGGATTGATAATTTTTAACCCACCAGCCACCCACATTTAGTCTCGGGTTGGGTCGGGCGGATGGTGGATGATGCGGGTGGGTTTGTGGGTTTACCCACATCACAATGTATATAATATAAAGGAGTCAACTTGACATGATAATAGGTGAAGAGAATCATCGAGGGAAACAAGAAGTTGAAATAGGGCGAAAAATGTCAAATTAGTTCTTAAATTGGATAGAAATTCTATTATGAAAGAGTTTTCTACAGATTGAGATGATTATTAGGTGCAAGGAACTAAGGAAAATAATTCCACAAAGGAAAGAGCGATGATCTAGGCACAAGAATTAGAGGAAAAAGTAAAGGGAAGAAGAGGGGATCTCTATTTGGAAGGTTGACTTTGAGGTTCAAACTCCACGAGCAGTCCGAGTTTATATCTAACGTCTCCACTCTTCTCTCTCTAGCGCCAACGACTTTGATCTTTTTGCTGTTGGGTTGAGCGGGTCACCCGCACACTCACCCACAACCCACCCACCACCCGACGGATGGCTCCCAGCGCAACCCGTCACCCACCCACAGATCCACCCACTTAACGAAATTTGGGTCAAATGCGGGTGGGTCGGCCCAAACCCGCGGATGATCCGCCCGCATGCCCAGCCCTAGTTGTAGTTGAGTGGTGTAGATGTTGTGATAAATTTAGTAAACTATTTATTATCTGGGTTTGATCCACCACTCCCACAACATGTTGTTTTTTTTAATCACTAAAAAATAAAAAAATTCAAATGGGATTGTGGGGATTCGAACACAGGACTTCTTGCACACAATAAACAACTATACCAGTTGTGCCAAGACCACTTGTGACATTTATTTTGAAGAAAAAAACTATATATTACAAACCTCATAGTGGGGGTGCAGTTTGCAACCAAACCGCCCTGGCCCCCATGCGGTTTGCAAAACCGCACCCTACCAGTGCGGTTTTCATCGAAAATCGAGCCCCGGGTGGTGGTTTTCGCCTAAACCGCTGGTTCGGGTCGCGATTTTTGGGAAAGGGTGCTATTTTTGGAATTTTTCGGGGTTGGGTTCTATTTTTGGAAATATTTTTTGAACAGTGATATTTCTGGAAAAATCCCCTATAAATACATACCACAACATCATTTAATGGTAACTAACCTACCACATTCTCTATCTACTTTCTCTCTTTAAACACTGACTTAATCATCAGAGAGTATCCGAGGCCCACGCCTCCGGATCCCTTCTGCAGGAAGGAGGCTTCCCCACTCTAGAGGAAATGCGTGATCTCTCCAGAAGCGGCCTCAAATCTCGCTTGTCACTTTCTAGGCTTAATTAGCTTTCGGCGACAACAATAAAATCAGAGCGAGAGCCCTTCGACATGCTGGAATACTAGTGAATCAAAATCTTCCATTTCCTATCTGTTACCTTCCCCGTCAAATATATCAAACCCTCTTGCAATCCCTAACCTTGTACTGAGTGTACCTAGTATGAAACTCCAGGATCTTGATCCAACCGAGAGCATGATTCATCAACCACCTCGCTGCGTAAAGCAATGCAGAATCTTCCATCGACATTGGAGACATCTCCGAGCAATCCATTCAGAAATACGGATTTTGTCTATTCGAGATGGGCGATGGTGATCTTTTCCATGGCTAGAATCTGTTGACCGTAGTAGGATCTATTTGACGATGTCAAGATGGCTCACGACCTTCTCTCTTCTTTCTTATTCTCAGTGAAACGACCCGAACCATTTTGAAAACCAAACCATAACTCAAACCACAAACCAATTACTCTAGAACACCCCAAAACACATATTAAAGTCAAACGAAGAAATCAACCAACGATAATAACCCAAAATCTCAAACAAATAACCCTAAACAGTTGGGAAAATCTCAATCCAAAAGACTTTAAACATAAACCTTGAGTTTCCCAGTATACTCATTAAGATATAGAAATGACGACAGACATAATGAAAGGTCCCATCTCGTTACCTAGATCCAGTTGACATCTTCAAGATTGTCACTGCTGCTCTCCTCGGGTAAACTTCTCCTGACGGATGCATCCTCTTCCCCTCTCTGCACCTGGGGAGTGAGAAGGGGTCAGTCTCGTTGTTACTTCCTAAGGTCTTTGCCCTAGACAAACTCCCTACTAACACGTTATTAGAGTTTCCTTCCTTGCACGAAAGTCGTCCTCGCTTTCTGCTCTTGAATAATCATCCTTTCTACTAGCTTACAGAAGTTCTCTACTTCTATCCTAAACTCATAGACATCAATACCAGGGACCATTGTGTTATATTTCGCCGTCAGGTTGCATACCCAACTAGGCAATGACATTGCGTTACGTCTCGCTGTCCAGTCCATGCCCGGTCAACTACTGCGTTACGTCTCGCCGTCTAGTAGTGACCCCAACATACTCGATCAACTGTTGCGTTGCGTCTTGCCGTCCTGCAGAGATCCGACCTTCTACCGTGTCCAGTAGTGGCCCAACCGCCCGGGGGTTCATGCATTCATACATAGCATAACGCATGCCTCCACTTTAAGTAGGCGGTGGGACGCCTCACACACATATCGCGCATACTTGAAAATTAACTAAATAATAACTTGAAACGAAAAGCATAAACTAAAAAAGACCTCGGAGGAGATTCTACCCCCTTTACACTCACTTCGAAACAATGACTCCTCGACTCCTTCCTCAAAGAGATCCCTCCTTAGCCGAATTATCTCAGGAAACCTCTAGAACGTGTCTAGGACAAGATTCGATGACCCCGGACGTTGATCTCCTCATTGATCAATGTTCAAACTCTCAAACCTCGCCACAAATGCAAGGGACACGAGAGGGATGAGTTGGGAATCGATTTCGGGGTCGGACACTGGGTGGGGGGAGAACCGGCGCCCCCCTCTTCTCCTTCTTCTTCTCACTCACATTGGAGAGCAAGAATGGGCGGCGGGGAGTTTGCTAAGGGTTTGAAAATTGGTGCTGGGGGAGTCAATTGAAGGGTTTGGGAATTGTGGCCGCCCAGCCTTAGTCCCATTTAATTTATATTTTTTTATATATATAATAATCATAGTTATTCTTGAAACACCCTAACCCGGCCGGGTACTGCTTTTACTAAAATGCCCTTGAAAAATAAAATAACCAAATCTTAAATTTCAGCGGGAAAAATTTCATAATAAAATACTGAAACACACTCTTGTAGTTCAAAGCAAAGCCCTAACAAGTGGGCAAACTCAATACTAAAAATCTCAAAATGATCTCCAGTCTGTACTCATAATCATAAATGTAAATAACTAATAATCTCAAAATGAGTTGTTGCTACTGAAAATCGTGACTAAGCATCCTCCGTGACGCTTATACTGCTCTCCTCTAGCTGGCAGCCCACGAACTCGCTGCTCACTAACTGCTCCTCTAGCTCCTCAAACTGGTGAGTGAGATGGGGTCAGTCTATGCCCTTACGTTTAAAATTTCTACTGCTTAGTACTTTACTTAAAACACTTACTTAAATTTGTGGAAGTTGTTTGTACTTCCACTCTTAAAACTGTATGGGAGTTACTGTTACTCTCCATTCTTAAAGCTCAAATCTCGACTTTAATACTTGACTGACACGGGGATCCCTCACTAGCTAGTCCGGTTGCCCAACTCATACGTATGAGAAGCCATCCAGGCTTTCCTTAAACTTAAACTTAGTTAGGGGAGTTGTAACGATTCATCCCCCTAACATCTTAAACTTATCGTGGTGGCTCTTCACCACGATTCTCAAGAGCATAACTGCTGCTCTATCTGAAAATCTCAAATGGCAACGGACTGGCGCTAGCGACTAAAAACACTTAAAACGACTTCACCTTCTTGAAGGTGAATTACTTCTTTAAAAGAACTTGTTTCTTAAACTGTAACAATAACTTATACTCATAAAATTTCAAAGTAAGTAATAACCATTCACTTCAAGTCATAATTCAAACAAGGCACATATCATCAACCATAATCATGCTATCTCAAACATGAATCAAATACTGCACATACACCACGTAAAGCAATACTCGAAAATACTCAAGGCAAATACTTGAAAATCGTAAGGCGTAGAATTTACCCCTTTGCACTCATCTGATAATTAGCGGCTTTACTTGATCTAACAGTCAACTAATGGCCCATGACCTTCAAATCTTCTTCTCCTTTTGTTAATTCCGACATCACATGCCATAGCAAACACAGATCCTCCCATTATCCCTAAACCACTTGCATTTACGTTACTCATCCCATGCATATACAAGAGGATAATTACCGCGTGTCCTTTGTTGAGCTCACAAAGTGGTTGCCTTGCTTCGCACACCACTGTCCACCGAACCATACTGTAACGTTGCCCGTTGATTTCAAGGAAGCGTCTTCTTTGGCTTACGAGGAGTAGATTGCTATGGCCAGTCCCGTGGATTTATTTGTTCCACACATCTCTCAAGGTATCATCTTCTCGTCGTTGGGCTCTGCCTCTCACTCCATCTCCGGTACGCTCTTCTCTTCGTTGGCGGAAGGAGTGACATCAGGATGCGGTTGTAGGGATTAATTTTGCGAGAAGAAGAAAAAGAAACATAGCTGGGGTTTATGGTGAGGCCGAGTGGGTTAGGTAAGGGTTCTAGGATTTTAATTAGTCAAAGGGTTATTTGTGGAAATTCACACTTGCGGGTGAATTTAATCCAAAACTCAATTAATGTTCGTAACTTTCTCATTTTATGTCGAAATTCGACACCGCTTGAACCGATAGTTCATATTTTAAGTCCTCCTCGACATTACGGTGAAACTTGACCCAAGGGTATAATAGTCATTTTGACTTTTGGGAAGAGCGGGGTGTAACAATTATTATTCCTAATCCGCGGTTGCAACTCTTAATACGTAACCGTCAATCCAACTGATCGTGTATTATGGTCGAACCCGAACCCAGAGGTCGCGGTGTTACATTTCCTCCACCCTTATAAAAATTTCGTCCCGAAATTGGAAATATACGATAGGAACTGGAAAGATGACTACATGAATTCAAACCAATGGTGTTTGATTAAAAACTTCTCAAGCTAGGATATAACATTTTCCTCCCCCTTAATAAAATTTTGACCTCGAAATTTTGGTCAGAACTAATTTAATAGGTTTGGTGGGATTATTATTGATTACCGAGTACTAAAACGAAAAGTGCGTCTTTCAAAGAAAATAACCAACTAGCGATCTTTGCTCTGATACCAAAATGAAACGACCCGAACCTTTTTGAAAACCAAACGATAAGTAAAACCACAAACCGGTTACTCCGGAACTACCCAAAACACTTTTTAAAGTCAAAAGAAGAAATCAACCAACGATAATAACAGAAAATCTCAAACAAATAACCTAAACAGTTGGAAAAATTTAAATCCAAAACACTATAAACATAAACCTTGAGTTTCCCAGTATACTCATTAAGATATGAAAATGAAGACAGACATAATGGAAGGTCCCATCTCGTTACCCAGATCCAGTTGACATCTTCAAGATTTTCGCGGCTGCTCTCCTCGATTAAACTTTTCCTGACGGATGCGTCCTCTTCCCCTCTCTGCACCTGGGGAGTGAGAAGGGGCCAGTCTCGTTGTTACTTGCTAAGGCCTTTGCCCTAGGCAAACTCCCTACTAACACGTTATTAGAGTTTCCTTCCTTGCACGAAAGTCATTCTCGCTTTCTGCTCTTAAATAATCATCCTTTCTACTAGCTTGTAGAAGTTCTCTACGTCTATCCTGAACTCATAGACATCAATACCAGGGACCACCGCGTTATGTTTCGCCGTCAGGTTGCATACCCAACTAGGAAATGACACTGTGTTACGTCTCGATGTCCAGTCCATGCCCAGTCAACTACTCCGTTACGTGTCGCAGTCCAGTAGTGACCCCAACATACTCGATCAACTATTGCGTTACGTCCCGCCGTCCTGCAGAGATCCGACCTTCTACCGCGTCCAGTAGCGGCCCAACCGCCCGGGGGTTCATGCATTCATACATAGCATAACGCATGCCTCCACTTTAAGTAGGCGGTGGGACGCCTCACACACATATCGCGCATACTTGAAAATTAACTAAATAATAACTTGAAACGAAAAGCATAAACTAAAAAAGACATCGACGGAGATTTTACCCTCTTTACACTCACTTCGAAACGATGACTCCTCGATTCCTTCCTCAAAGAGATCCCTCCTTAGCCGAATTATCTCGGGAAACCTCTAGAACGTGTCTAGGACTAGATTGGATGACCCGGGATGTTGATCTCCTCGTTGATCAATGTTCAAACCCTCAAACCTCGCCACAAACGCTAGGGACACGACAGGGATGGGTTGGGAATGGATTTCGGGGTCGGACACAGGGTGAGGAAACCTCATTTACACTCACTTCGAAACGATGAATCCTTGATTCCTTCCTCAAAGAGATCACTCCTTAGCCGAATTATCTCGGGAAACCTCTAGAACGTGTCTAGGACTAGATTGGATGACCTGGGACGTTGATCTCCTTGTTGATCAATGTTCAAACCCTCAAACTTCGCCACAAACTCCTCGATTCCCCCTCTTCTCGTTCTTCTTCTCACTCACGTTGGAGAGCAAGAATGGGCGGCAGAGAGTTTGCTAAGGGTTTGAAAATTGGTGCTGGGGGAGTCAATTGAAGGGTTTGGGAATTGGGACCGCTCGGCCCCTGTCCCATTTGATTTATATATATTTTTATATATAATAATAATAGTTATTATTATTCCTAATCCGCGGTTGCAACCCTTAATACGTAACTGCAATCCTACTGATCATGTATTATGGTCGAACTTGAACCCAAACTCAAAGGTAGGGGTGTTACATTTCCTCCACCCTTATAAAAATTTCGTCCCCAAAATTGGAACTATACGATAAGAACTGGAAAGATGACTACTTGAATTCAAACCAATGGTGTTTGATTAAAACTTCTCAAGCTAGGATACAACATTTCCCTCCCCGTTAATAAAATTCCGACCTCGAAATTTTGGTCAGAACTAATTTAATAGGTTTGGTGAGATTATTATTGATTACCGAGTACTAAAACGGAAAGTGTGTCTTTCAAAGAAAATAACCAACTAGCGGTCTATGCTCTGATACCAAAATGAAATGACCCGAACCTTTTTGAAAATCAAACCACAAACCGGTTACTCTGGAACAACCCAAAACACGTTTTAAAGTCAAACGAAGAAATCAACCAACGATAATAACAAAAAATCTCAAACAAAAAGCCCTAAACAGTTGGGCAAATCTCAGTCCAAAACACTTTAAAAATAAACCTTGAGTTTCCCAGTATACTCATTAAGACATGGAAATAAAGACAGACATAATGGAAGGTCCATCTCGTTACCCAGATCCAGTTGACATCTTAAAGATTGTCGCGGCTACTCTCCTCGGGTAACCTTCTCCTGACGGATGCATCCTCTTCCCCTCTCTGCACCTGGTGAGTGAGAATGGGTCAGTCTCATCATTACTTCCTAAGGTCTCTGCCCTAGGCAAACTCCCTACTAACACGTTATTAGAGTTTCCTTCCTAGCACGAAAGCCATTCTCTCTTTCTGCTCTTAAATAATCATCCTTTTTACTAGCTTATAGAAGTAATATACTTCTATCCTGAACTCATAGACATCAATACCAGGGACCACTGCGTTACGTCTCACTGTCCGGTGTCCCTGCCCAAGTATGCCAACGAGTTACGTCTCGCCGTCAGGTTGCATACCTGACACGCCAGAACACAACACCAAACTGCGACCAAGTGCAATCGCAGTCCGGGAATGCAGTAACAGGCAAGTTATATTATCAACCCGGGGTCTAGATCTACTGCTTACTCCGTGATTCTCTATTATCTAGCAAACTAAGTCGAGTGTTTGTTGTTTAAAAGCAAAAGCAGTAAGAAAGCAGGAAATGGTTCGGTTTTCAAAAGCAGTTAAGAGTCACTCGGGATTGAGTCCCCCTAGCCCCTTAGTTAGGTTCAATTGCAATTCCCTGGGTTGATTTACTGTTGATTAGACTGCGGAAGATCCGACAGTAGCTTGGAATCTCTTAAGCTGACCAAGCCCTCTCAGTCTAACTACCCGGCAGACGACTAGTCTTCACCGGGATAGAAAGCTGAGGCTATAAACACAGAACTCCACTACTGGCGTTAAGAACACCAGTACAAAGCAGTAAACTGGCTAACTCTCGTATAGCCAATCTCCTACTATCGAATGAAGAAGCTCTAACAACCTAATCAGATTCTATCTATCTCAGGTTGAAGCAGAAATTGAAACAAGCTGATCAGACTCAAATCAATTCATGAAACATGCGTCATTCGATTAAAATCAAACAATAATATCATCCCAAGTCATTACAATCAAAACCCTAACATCAGGAACTAGGGTTCTTCATACCCAAGTGAGAGAGAGGTTCTACTCCATAGAGAGAGAAAGAAAAACAGAAATCAGAGTAGTCATACTCATAAAGATGAGGAAAATCTGCTCTGGGATGTCAATCTTCACTCCTAGGAACGCAATCCGGGCTTCAATGATGAGAAATCCACTCCAAGATAGCTCCTAGGGTTTGTTCTTCGCTCTTTCTCTCTCTAAAACTCTGTTTTTGCCCAGAAAATCCGATTCCCTCTCTTTGGCTCGAATCTGCCTTCAAAAGGGCATCATTGGCAAAACACGGTCGAGGGCACGGCCGTGTTCTGCCTCAGCCCGCCCGTGTTTTGCCTCAGCCTTAAAAGCACGGCCACGGGCAGCTCGAGAACACGGTCGTGCTCAGCCTGAAACACGGCCGTGTTTCTCCTTTAGCCCGCCCGTGTTTTTTGAGTTGTTCACGCCTCCTTTGGAAGCCTCGGCATAAAAAGCACGGTCGCAGGAACACGGCCGTGTTCTGAGGGCCTCCTGCCCGTGTTTTGGCCTGGCTCGTCCAAACGACCTCCAAACGATCCGAAACTCGTGCTTGGCCTTCCCTTTGACGCCTAGGACCTGAAATAGGGCAAAGTAGCACAACCCGGCGTAAAATAGGCCAAAACACACAACCATGCTCCGCAAATGGATAAGAAATAGGGGTATAAAATCATGTAAATATATCGTTATCAAACTCCCCCACACTTAACCGTTTGCTTGTCCCTAAGCAAACCAAGTCAGACACCAGGTAAGCTTGAGACATTACAATCAAGCAGGCTCAAGGGCAAATCGTATCAGCACGAAACACGTGGATCATACTGGCTTTCGATCATCAACACATGGCAACTCGAACGACAACCTAGACAACCATCACAGATGACATTCGAATGCAATAGAGTCGAGCAAAGGAAAAGTTCTTTCATGTTCACCAACCAACATAGACTTGACTCAATCACTTGTTCAAAACAGTCACATCATGCACAAAGCTCAAGATATCAGAATTAAGACCGAGCAATCTAGGTCCTCACCGGGGTAAAGAGTATAGAGAAAATGAAGAAATGAATCGCTCACTCTCGACCAGTGGGGTCAGGACAATATGATGCGAAAAATGCGCATGCTTCTTCTCTCAATTCCTAACGTCTCTTCACCATGAATGCAGCCTCTAAATGCTAGAGTTCACATAAGGGGGTGTCACCACTAACTAATCCGGAGGGCTTAGACACAGGTTCAAATGACTGGCTAGGGTCTTGGACATGGGGAACAGGCCTTTTAGGTGGTGGCAGTTATAGCACAAGGTTCCACAATTCCAAACCCAACAAAACCACAATCAAGCAAACCAGTAACTTTCGTCCTACTATTCTGCATTAATCAAATTCTTTAGAGCACAAGAGCGAAGGAGGTTATACAAATGCTAGCATTTCCAGGCCAGACTGCTCAGAAACACTACTTAATGGGCACTATTCCAGATTTTTGGTGGTGGCTCTCTTTTGCTTCCATTTTTTCTTTGTTTTTCTTTATTTATTTTTTTTTCTTAAGAGAACCACCACCTCTGCACATTTTCAAACACACGCCCAAATTTTAAGCACTACCTCCAACCCTCACATTAAAATTAGCAGAACAGCAGACAGCATGCAAAAACCACTCTGTGGAACCTTCTAAAAGATGCAAAGGGTGATTTTTCATTTCAGACCGAAAGAAAGGATAACACACGGCTCAAAGGGGCTGACTAGGGGATATGACACATCAGGACAGTCAGTTTGGTCGTGGGCTAATCCTATGCCTCCATCATCTTAGCTAGTGACAACGTGAATGCTACATTTCATGGAAGAGGGAACTATCGCACAAGAAAGAAACGAGCAGGCTCAAATCTCACATGGCTACCTAAATGCTCTATCTCACATTCTGATTCCCTGAACTAGATGCATAAATGACTGTCAAAAGCAAGTGATCAAATACAAGTCGCAGTTGGTAAGCAAACAGTCGAAAACTGAACCCCTACACAACTCTACTACACATCTCAGTCATCGTAATAGGCTATCTTAGTCACACTCAAGTTGTCATGCATCGAGTCAAAAGCCATTCAATTCTCTAATCACATCCACAATGCCAATACGATCAAATATCAAGCAAACAGCCGTGCTTGGAGCCCTCAAATCTCAAGATTTGGACAGTGGACTAGGCTCCAAGCACCCATACACCCGTTCCAAATAATACAAAGAACCCCCCCCACACTTAAATGCGACAATGTCCTCAATGGAGCAGAGGGAAGGGGAACGATGTTACCGTGAAACCAGGAACGGAGATCCAAAGGCAGATCGGACAATAGTAGAGGACTGGGAGTGGACCCAGTCCGCGGCACAAAGCTAGAGTCACACAAAAGACACACTGGGTGATAGAACCGAAGTTCCGAGTCTACAATCCAAAATAAAAGAAAACAAATCCAAAAGAAACAACATAAACATGGAGTCTCAGTCTGGAAATGGAATCGCGATCAGAACCAGGTGCTCGCGCCACTAGCAGTCATCGCCACCATCGCCGGAAGGTGGTGGGTACTCGTCCTCAAACCCCGGGGACTGGACGAAAGGAAAATGAACAGCGCTCGGGTCCATGCCCAGGTAGGACATGATGTAGTGCTGGCCGGACATCAGACGACGGCCGCGGTCCCGCTCGCGATCCAGGCGGGTGTGAATGAGTTCTGGCCGGCCAGGATGCGCTCGTTCTGCTGAGCGATAGCCGCCAACTGATCGGAGATGGGAACCACCACTGGTGGAGGAGACCTGGGCGCAGGAGAGCGGGGTGCAGCAGCGGGGCTCGGGGGAGCCTGAGCACGAGGAGTAGCGCGGCGAGGAACCCGGCGGGATCCAGCAGCGCTGGACTCTGGCTGGTCGCCCTCGGCGGGCGCAGGTGGCTGGGGAAACCCCGCAATCCAGTGAACACGCCCCTGTTTGGCCACCAGGTGCTGATGACTGAGGGTGGTCTCACTGAGTGGAGTGGGGGCGTGGACCATAGTCATCCCGGTGATGTCGACCTCGTAGTATCGAGCGAGGGCCGTGATGACCGGGCCACAGACAAGGGCGCGAGTCTGGCTGGCTGCAGCTTTCGCGAACGTCCGGGCGACCACCGAGCCCAGCTGGATGGTGTCCTCAGAGCGGCCCATCGCCTCCATGAACCACAGGGTCCGGAGGGTGACCCGGTTGGCCGAGCCCTGGCTGGGGGTGTAGGAGCTGCACAACAAGTGGTTGAGGATGCGCCACTCAGGTCGGAGGAGAGAGCCTCGCGTCTGGCTGGCAACGTACTCCACATCCACATAGTCAGGATGACAGATCCGGTGGAAGTACGCCTGGCAGGGAAAATCCGTGGGATCGGTGAGGTCCAAGCGCAGGGCCCCATCGCTAGCGTGGGGGGAGTTCACCCGGAGTGCATTGGCGAACTCCCAGTAGCTGAGGGAGTGCTCGACCCCGCCAAGTGTGAATTGAACGGCGTTACCGTGGTAGGCATTCCCCTTCTTGTTGTGGCAGAAGGAGGCATAGAACTCCCAGACGAGCTCTTGATAAGTGGGCTCAGCGAGGCATAGCAGGCGCCGCCATCCATACGCCCGCACTGCGGCCTCCATCTGCGGCCTGGCGTGAAGGTCATCGAACACCTCAAAATCAAGGAACAGGTGCTCGGGAATGGAGCGGGTGCGGATAGTCCGCAGTGCATGGCGCTGGGTGATGCTCAACTGGTCTAGGTAGGCTTCCATGATCCTGCATAGCACAAGAACGGACAAAAGGGGACACGAGCACAAAAGGGGTCAATGTTAGTGAAGATCACACCGGGAGTCCTCATATCGGGAGATATGGACAGTGGACTAGACTCCCGGAGAAAAACAAACATCCCCATCACACAAAAATGCACACAGCCAAATTCACCGGGGGCCCTCAAATCAATCGATTGGGACAGCGGACTAGGCCCCCGGGAAACAATCAATAAATCCAAGCCAAATAATTACCAAGCAACCAACCACATTTTTCAAAAATACCCCAAACCCGGAATTAACTCCCACATGCAACGGTAGGCCGAGAGTCTGAAATCCGTAGAAGGAACAGAGCATGCAGAGAAACCAATCGGCCTACCCAATCAATCGCACATTCAAGCACAATCCAAGTTCTTCACCTAACTCTAGGTAATGATTCTCCAAAAATAAGAGTAAAGGAAGGAGGAACACACCTGGAGACGCAAGAAATTACCCGGAGAAAGGTGAAGAAAAGAGCAAAAATCCCTCTTCGTCGCCGGAAAACTCACCGGAGGCTCGCCGGAGACTCACCGCCGGCGACCCAACCTCAGCCAAACTCACCCAAACCTTCTGGGTAATGTGCTCCTCGACGCCAGGAGCGTGGGGGAGGTCGCGGTTTGTGATTTGGAGGTCGGGAGAGCAAGAAATGGTTGAAAAACCAAAGAGGGGAGGGAGGAGGGTGTTTTCCGGCGAGGGGAGAAGGGGGGGCGGCTAGGTTTTCAGAAAATGGGGTGGAAATGAGGGGGAAGTGGGAAAAAGTCGTTTTTATAGGGGGGGAGGCAAAACACGGGCGGCCAAAACACGGCCGTGTTTTGGCCTTGGCCCGCCCGTGTTTTTATGGCCGAGGCCGTGCTCCCCCTCCTTAAAAACACGGGCGGGCTGGGGGCAGAACACGGCCGTGTTCTGAACCCCCTGCTGCCCGTGCTTTTTAGGCCGCGCGCTCCCTGGGTCTAAATTCAAAACACGGGCGGACAGGGGGCAAAACACGGCCGTGTTTTGGCCCCCTGCTGCCCGTGTTTTTATGGCCGAGCCCAGAAAGCTGATTTTCCAAATTCCAATTTCAAACCACCCAAACTCATTCGTGCCCCGGCTCGAAAATTCACCCAATGGCACATTAAAAGGCACCGCCAGAGGCACGAAATACATTCCAGACAGACTCCAGACAGACTCTATGACTCAAAAACGACAAAAATTCAAAGGAAAAGGATAGAAATGCAAACCGTGGTGGGGTTGCCTCCCCACAAGCGCTTCTTTACCGTCTTTTAGCTGGACGCCAGTAGAGGATGCTCAGGGAAGTGTAGGATCAGGTGCCCTCAAGAGCGGATCCACATCGCTCTTGAGGTACAGCTTCAAATGGTGGCCATGTACACGACGAATGTGGCCACCTGCATTTGCCAGCTCGACTTGGCCATCCGGTAGGATGCAAGCGAGTGAATACTCGGATGGCCAAGGTGGGGGCGGGACCAGCTCATAGTGGTCTCCGGCTTTCTTGCGAGGAGGCTTAGCTGCCTGCAGTTTCGGCCGCCACTCCTCCTTGACCTGTTCTTTGGATGATGGAGTGGTCCGGAGTGGCGGCGAAGATGTGAGAGGCGGGTCCTGCAAAACAGGCAGCACAGAAGGATACACGACAGACTCGTGCTCCTGGTGAGATACAGCATGCAGAGGTAACGAATCAGATATAGTGTTAGCAACAGAAAATGTTATTCGCTCCTCGCCATCCCTCAGAACTAAGGTCCCATCATGCACATCTATGAGAGCCTTGGCGGTGGCCAGGAAAGGCCTTCCCAGTATAAGAGGCACTTCTGTGTCCTCACTGATGTCCAGGATAACAAAATCCACAGGATATGTGAATTTGCCAACCTTGACCAGAAGGTCTTCCACTATACCCCTAGGATGCACTACCGATCTGTCAGCTAATTGAAGGGTCATCCTAGTAGCACGGGGTTCACCTAGGCCTAGTTTCATGAACAATTTATATGGAATAACATTGATACTAGCACCTAAATCCGCCAAGGACTTCTCTACATGCAATTTACCGATAGAGCACGGGATAGTGAAACTACCTGGGTCCTTTTTCTTCTGCGGCAGCTTGTTCTGCAGAATAGCCGAGCACTCCTCGCTGAGCTCCACAGTGGCCAGCTCACTCAGCTTCTGCTTCTTTGAGAGAAGCTCTTTCAGAAACTTCGCATACTTTGGCATTTGCGATAGTGCCTCAAGAAAGGGCACTTGGACATTCAGCTTCTTGAGCATGGCCATGAAGTTCTCGAACTCTGTCTCCAGCCTGTCTCTGTGCAACCGAGTAGGGAAAGGGAGTTTAGGGACATACTCCTTCACTACTGGTTGCGGTTCAGGTGCAGGCACCTCAACCTCCTTCTCTACTTCGTGTTCCACCGCTGGAGATGCTACGACAGGGCTTTCTTTCTCCGGTTCCCGAGCAGGTGGGTCAACAGTCAGCTTGCCACTCCTGGTCATGATGGCATTGGCAGTCTCGTGGGGGTCGCGAGGATGAGGGATGGTCTGCGCTGGTAGAGTACCAGGCGCCCTTTGAGCCACTGCTTGGGCCACGCTCCCCAGCTGGGTCTGGATATCCTGCAAAACAGCCCGTGTATTCCTCTGACCAGCTTCCAGAGCCAGGAGTTGACCCGAGGCCTTCTCCATGAACTGCTCAAAGGTGTTGAATTTCTGAGCACTAACACTGGCGAGAGAACCCACCAAGTCCTGCAGTTCAGCCATCTTATCGTTCTGCACTGGGGCAGCAGGGGCTGCACCTGGCTGCTGGAATTGCCCCTGTCTGGGCTGATATGGTGGCCTCTGGAAGCCCGGTGGTCCCTGTGGAGCTGGTGGTCTGGGATTTGGCCCAGCCCAGGAGAAGTTAGGATGCTGGCGCCACCCCTCATTGTACGTGTTGCTGTAGGGGTCATTGCGCCTGACATTGTTGATGAAGTTCACCTGCTCCTGGGGTGTGGTCGATTCCTTCATCGCCTGGCAGTCTTCCACCATATGATGGGTGCTCTCGCACCACTGGCAGAGCATCGCCTGCTGCTGTCCGGTCCCTGGAATCATCCCGGAACGATCGATAGCTGAGACCAGCTTCGATACTACCTGCACCAAATCAGATGACTGGGTGCCCACAGCATGCACACCCCGGCCTGGTGCTCTCCTCGATCTCCTGGCAGTGCCCCAATCATAACCATTCTCCGCCATCTCTTCAAAGAGTTGATTCAGCTGTGGCGGGGTTTTGGTCAGCATGTTCCCGCCACATACCGAATCGATCAGCTGCTTGTCCTCCGGGAAGAGGGCGTGATAGAAGGTGCCCACCTTGAATGCATCGTTGAAACCATGATTGGGGCACCTGAGGAAAAGGCTGTTGTATCTCTCCCATGCATCCCTGATGGTCTCATCCTCATCCTGAGCAAAATGTGTAATCTGCTTCTGGAGATCAGCTGTCTTGGATGGAGGATGGTAGCGGGTGAGGAACTTGTCCGCCAGGTTGGCGAACGTGGTGATGGAGCCCGGAGGTCGAGTGTCTAGCCACTCCTTGGCCTGCCCCTCCAGAGTGAATGGGAAGTACCTCAGCTGGATGGCATCTGCTGGTACCCCATTGATCTTGATTCCATCGATGAGCTCGTGGAATCGCCTGAGATGTGATCGAGGGCACTCTCCCTCCTTACCACGGAACACTACTGAACCGCGCAGCATGGTGATCACGGAGGTGCTCACCTCAAAGTTGTTGGCTGGGACCTGAGGGTGTTGAATAGGTGACCTCATGTCCGCAGCCCTAGCGGCCCAGTAGGACCCCATGGTTTGCTCCTCGGGGATCACAGCATGGTTCTGCGGATCACCCATCTCGCCTTCTTCTTCCTCTCCGATCTGTAGCTGTGACAGCGCCTTCTCCGCAGCCAGTCGCGCCTTTAGAACCCGCTTGGAGTTCCTGCAGGTTCGTTCAAGCTCCTGGTCAAGTGGTAGTAGATCTCCCGACTGGCTACGGGTCATGCACTACCTGCACACACTCAGAAGAAACAACCCGTGAAGGCACACAGGTGGAAGAAAGGAAATGCAGAAAATAAAAAACTAGAGTAACAAATTATCACGTTTCTCCAATAACCTAGAGGTTCCCCGGCAACGGCGCCAAAAACTTGACACGCCAGAACACAACACCAAACTGCGACCAAGTGCAATCGCAGTCCGGGAATGCAGTAACAGGCAAGTTATATTATCAACCCGGGGTCTAGATCTACTGCTTACTCCGTGATTCTCTATTATCTAGCAAACTAAGTCGAGTGTTTGTTGTTTAAAAGCAAAAGCAGTAAGAAAGCAGGAAATGGTTCGGTTTTCAAAAGCAGTTAAGAGTCACTCGGGATTGAGTCCCCCTAGCCCCTTAGTTAGGTTCAATTGCAATTCCCTGGGTTGATTTACTGTTGATTAGACTGCGGAAGATCCGACAGTAGCTTGGAATCTCTTAAGCTGACCAAGCCCTCTCAGTCTAACTACCCGGCAGACGACTAGTCTTCACCGGGATAGAAAGCTGAGGCTATAAACACAGAACTCCACTACTGGCGTTAAGAACACCAGTACAAAGCAGTAAACTGGCTAACTCTCGTATAGCCAATCTCCTACTATCGAATGAAGAAGCTCTAACAACCTAATCAGATTCTATCTATCTCAGGTTGAAGCAGAAATTGAAACAAGCTGATCAGACTCAAATCAATTCATGAAACATGCGTCATTCGATTAAAATCAAACAATAATATCATCCCAAGTCATTACAATCAAAACCCTAACATCAGGAACTAGGGTTCTTCATACCCAAGTGAGAGAGAGGTTCTACTCCATAGAGAGAGAAAGAAAAACAGAAATCAGAGTAGTCATACTCATAAAGATGAGGAAAATCTGCTCTGGGATGTCAATCTTCACTCCTAGGAACGCAATCCGGGCTTCAATGATGAGAAATCCACTCCAAGATAGCTCCTAGGGTTTGTTCTTCGCTCTTTCTCTCTCTAAAACTCTGTTTTTGCCCAGAAAATCCGATTCCCTCTCTTTGGCTCGAATCTGCCTTCAAAAGGGCATCATTGGCAAAACACGGTCGAGGGCACGGCCGTGTTCTGCCTCAGCCCGCCCGTGTTTTGCCTCAGCCTTAAAAGCACGGCCACGGGCAGCTCGAGAACACGGTCGTGCTCAGCCTGAAACACGGCCGTGTTTCTCCTTTAGCCCGCCCGTGTTTTTTGAGTTGTTCACGCCTCCTTTGGAAGCCTCGGCATAAAAAGCACGGTCGCAGGAACACGGCCGTGTTCTGAGGGCCTCTTGCCCGTGTTTTGGCCTGGCTCGTCCAAACGACCTCCAAACGATCCGAAACTCGTGCTTGGCCTTCCCTTTGACGCCTAGGACCTGAAATAGGGCAAAGTAGCACAACCCGGCGTAAAATAGGCCAAAACACACAACCATGCTCCGCAAATGGATAAGAAATAGGGGTATAAAATCATGTAAATATATCGTTATCAATACCCAACTCGGCAATGGCACTACGTTACGTCTCGCCGTCCAGTCCATGCCCGGTCAACTATTGCGTTACGTCTCGCCGTCAAGCAGTGACCCCAACATACTCGATGAACTGCTGCGTTATGTCTCGCTATCCAGCAAAGATCCGACCATCTACAGCGTCCAGTAGTGGCCCAACCGCTGGGGGGTTCATCTCACCATTAACCAAATATTACAATCATACATCCATGCATTCATACATAGTACAACGCGTGCCTCCACCTTAAGTAGGCGGTGAGACGCCTCACACACATATCGCACATACTTGAAAATTAACTAAATAATAACTTGAAACGAAAAGCATAAACTAAAAGACCTCGACGGGGATTTTACCCCCTTTACACTCACCTCGAAACGATGACTCCTCGATTCCTTCCTCGAAGAAATCCCTCCTTAGCCGAATTATCTCGGGAAACCTCTAGAACATGCCTAGGACTAGATTGGATGACCCGGGACGTTGATCTCCTAGTTGATCAATGATCAAACTCTCAAAACTCTCCGCAAACGCTAGGGACACGAGAGGGATAGGCTAGGAATCGATTTCTGGGTTGGACACAGGGTGGGGGGGGAACCAGCACCCCACTCTTCTCCTTCTTCTTCTCGCTCACGTTGGAGAGCAAGAATGGGCGGCATGGAGTTTGCTAAGGGTTTGAAAATTGTTGTTGGGGGAATCAATTGAAGGGTTTGGGAAGTGGGGCCGCTCGGCCCCTGCCCCATTTGATTTTTTTATATATATATATGGTGACTTCTACGGTGCCAAGGGCAAAATCCGGGTACGGGTACCTTGGCCGATCTTAACCATTCGTTTTCAATCTCCACGGCTCACGTTTGTTAAACCTAACTGCGCCACTAAATAACTAAACAAATTACAAAAAGCCTCCTCCGCGTTAAGTTTGTTTTCATCCTAGTCCAACTAACTGCCCCGATTAAATTAAATGGATTAAGACTGCAAACTCAATTGGGTAGACCCACTGCCGCCCAAACCAATTTCCAGTCTCCCTAACCAATTACACGATCCCTCTCTCGTCTTGGAGGGACGCCCCTTCACAGTTCCAAGAGAAGCTCCCCATCCAATTTGAACTCCCTTTTTTTAATCATCTTTTTGAATCCCAATTACTTGCATCCACATTCGACGTAGATTGAATTTCCCAAAAAAAATTTGTCTTGTTTCTTCTTCGCCATTGTATTTCCCCTCACCTATCTCTTTCTAACACGATTACGGTGACCATGTCTATTATTGTGTTCATCGAACTTTTCATTTGCAAAAGAACCCTTGAAAGAGGTTTGCTAACCCTAGGGTTCATGTCACTAGTGCTTTTGTCATCTTGTCTTATCGTTATTGTGATTTTCTCGAACCTTATATCTCTCGGTGAAATTTAGGTTTCCTAATATGTAGTGTTCGTCTCGCCCAGAGGATTGAGGAAGAAGATGAAGAACACATAATTTGATTCGAATCGGATGAAGAGGTCTCCTTAGTTTGTGTTTATGTATTAACGGTGCGTTTAGGACTAATTCTAGTTGGACTGGGTCTGATCATTGAATTTTGCAGGCTTTTAAATAACATTCAAACGTGGGCTTGTACATGACCCATGCAATATTCAAAAGTGGGCCTGGAACGTGCGAGCCCATTAGTTTTCTCCTGCGGTATCAGCGCCAACCCTAGTTTAACTAGCTTTAGTTACCCTAGTTTAACCTACACGAGTTAACATCATCATTACTACATATCTTCCCAAATCTTCTAACTCTTGACATTCCAGACTCAACCGTCTCCATCACACGTCTCCACACTCAACCCCCACGATCACTTTTTCTTACACCTACAATCTCTCTTTCCTCCATCTTCACCTTCCCTTGTTCCTTCTTCCTCTGACTCCATGGCAAATAAAGGCAAATCGTTTGCGGATATGGGCATACTAACTCTATCAAACGACGACTGCCGATCCACCCCAAGTCTCGCGGACTATCTTTCATTCACGAGCAAGACATCTATTGTGGCTGAGTACGAGTTCATCCACCTGTCCCCTTTCCCTCAAGAAGTGAAGCCGTTAATTAAAAATCTTGGCTGGGAAAAGTTCTTTGATCTCCGGAGTCGAGGAAGCACCAGTTACTGCCCGCATGTGGTGAGGAAGTTCTACCACAATTTAGAGCTGTCTGGTCCCTCCGATTCTCATCTCGTGTCGGTCTTCCTGGGTTATAGAGCCTGCTTCCAGCCTCATCAGTTTGCTGAGATCCTCGATCTCCCCGCCGCAGGACACCACATTGATAGCAGAAGCGATCTTCGGCGGCTCTAGGATTTTGAGTTCGAAGTTGAACTGGCGAAACTGACGAATGGGCGCATCCAGGCTTCTTTCCTCCCAGATCCTCTTCGATTCCTCCATTGGATGATCGTCAACTGCTTCATGCCAAGGTACAGTGGTCATTCGACAATTCGTAAACTTGACCTGGTTATCTTTGTGCAAGCTCAAAGAGGTGTTCCTCTTAACCTCGCATCTCTCATGTGCCTGAACATGGTTGAGGCTGCTCCTAGAGGGGAAAACTGGTACACTGCCTTTCCATATGCCACCTTCTTGACCACCTTTCTTGGAAGGGTTGGGATGGATATGGGGGTTTATGCTAGGGAGGACCATTCCGCCTATTTGCCAGTCTACCGTATCGTCGAAGTGACCAATACTTTTTATGACCTTCGGCATACGGAGCATGAAGAGACCCCTGAGGCATCCTCAAGCAAACGTCCTCGGCTTACATGAGAGTCGATTGATGCAGGGCGGGGTGGAGCAGTGAAGGGGCCAGCATTGGATGTGTTTTGTTAAGAAGTTTACTGTAAGGCTTCGTTGTTTTTTTTCCCAGTCTTTTTCTCCAGCACTCAAAACTGTCAGGTACTGAGGGGAGCCAGTACATCATCTGACTAGGAAAGTCTCCCATTTTTTTAATTATCCAGACAAATATTTTTCTATGCATGCAGTATTTTGTGAATTTGCCATGGCTAATTTCCCTAAGACAGGTGACGAGATGCAGTAATGGTCATCCCTAAGCAAGGAGGTGCAATTGCATCCTACAATTGCTATGATGTGAGAAGCTATTGCAAGGGTGCAAATTTGGTTGCAATTGAAATTGGCCCACGAGTGGGGACTATTGATGAAATTGCAATGTTTTCTCAAAATTATAGAAGTGGAAGTAGGGACTACCTATGAAATTGCAAATGAATTTCATTGGGGGAGATTTTAATCCGCTTTTGTTCTAAGCAGTTCCAATTAGGTTGATTATAATGATTTTTTATCTATGGTGATTTTTTCCCCCTTTTTCATCAAGACTCATGCTTCTTTTATCCCCCTGTGGATCTATCATGCTTCGTTTATAGTAAAATATCCTTTTAATTATACACAATAAAGAATCCATTAATTATGTATGCCTTTTTATTGTATTTATTACTACAATGAATTCTCTGACTAAAAGGGGAGTGAAAACATCGTTGGTGGAAATTCAAGTAATGGAATGATAAGGGCTGTGCATAAATTCAATTTCTGTAAATAATTAATGTTATTATTATTAGTTAGTAACGTCATTAGTTTTAGTTAGTGGGTTAGTGGCTCCTACTTTGTAGCTTCAATCTGTTCAAGAGTTGGTACTTAAGCCACTCTCCTGATCAATGTAAATCACTACTTTCAATCCTTTACATGGAAGCCTTTCCATATCCTAGGAACATTAAATTAATTACATAAGAATTTTCTATCTGCCTTGTACTTGGTTTGGTCATTATTTATACTGATTGGGAGCCAATCAGTTTTACCTTTTGGGTTACCTATACATGAATGCAAATTTAATTATACGATTGGGAGCCAATCAGTTTAACTATACATGATCCCAATTAAACCTCTCTACAAGATACAATGGATGGAAGCATTTTGTGTCAGCTGACTGGGAACCTTCAGAATTCGAAGAAAAGTGGAAATCAGTGGTTGAGGACTGCTCCCTTCAGCACAACAATTGGGTCTCCAATTTATTTGACCAAAGACATGAATGGGGGTATGCATATTTGCTTTCGAAGTTCTTCGCAGGCTTGAGTACAACAGCAAGATGTGAAGGACTAAACTCTCAACTTGCCAATTATATCGAGAAGGATAAAAATCTCCTTGAGTTCTTTATTCACTTTGATCGTTGGACTAGGGATATGAGGGAGAATGAGCGTCATGCTGATTTTGAATCCATTCATCGAGAACGAACCATCACAAGCAATGTCTTAGTCTCACTTCAGAAGAGTGGAGCGGCGGTTTTCACAAAGAACGCATTCTTCTTATTCAGAGACGAGGTTGAAAAGTCGGCATGTTGAATAAGGTTGGAGACAGAGCGATCGGAAATTGAGTATGTGTACAAGGTCAAGGTGTCTGGCAGCGATAAGGTTTTTCAAGTCACGTACGCAGTTGAACCCTTTGCAATGGAATGTAGTTGTAATCACTACAATTATATGGGAATACCATGTCGTCATATGATTTTTGTACTGAAAGAAGAGAGCATACTGGAACTTCCTGAAGGCCTAGTACGTCGAAGATGGTCAAAGAAGCCGAAGACACTAGAGAGCTTGGAGGAACCAGGCAGACTAGATGAATTGCAACTTTTCGCATTGAGGTTTGCCATGACTATCACTTTTAATTTTTTTTTAATATTGGTTCGAAGCTAGGTGAACATTAATTTTACTCACTTTGTATAAAATCTTGTGTCAATCAGGTATGGTACTATTCAACAACACAACTTACAACTAATGTTAAAAGGGGCAAAATCTAGTGAGTGCTTCAAGATTGCTCGTGAGGGAATTCAATCATTATGTGAAAAGTTGGACATGGTGGACACTGGCAACGTGGACATACCCGGCATTAATAGACCGAAGGCGAATGAAATTTTGTTGGATCCATTACAAGTCAAAGCTAAAGGTTCGGGGGCTAAAAAATCTAAAAGGAAGAAAGGAGAACCACGACAGTGTAGCAATTGCGGTGAATGGCGCCACTATAGGACCCGATGCCCACATCATGTTGGCTATGTGAAGCCAACCTCAAACGGTGATGCCCCGAATGATGGTGTTTCGGAAGAAGGTGGCGGTGGCGATGACACCGATGTTGATCCTCCCACCACTCAAGATCAGTCGGAAACAGTACAGAAGAGAAGGCAAAAGCATTGCAGTAAGTGTGGTTCTACCAATCATAATGCAAGAACGTGTACTGGGTCTGGGCCATCCGATGATGAAAATGACGATGATGAAAATGACGATGACAACGATTATGAGCAACCTAGGGTAAGAATAAGATATAATTGTTCGTGTCTACACAATGCAGTTGCATCCAGTATTTTTGTACGTCTAAAATCGTCGTTATCGATTTTGCAGAAGAGGCCTGTTACAAGAAGTAGCAAACTAAGGATTGTTGAAAACTTGAAGTGAAGATGGACGTCCTTATCCTATTCGGATTCGGACCAATGGACATGTGAAGACTGCCAGTATCAGCTTGAAGCGGCATCGTTTGATTTATAAGAAGAGTGTTGCCGTCTGCGGTGTCGTTTTACTTGTGTGTCGTTTTATTTATGTGTCTCTTTTGTTTATAAGAATATTGCCTTCTACGGTGTCGTTTTATTTAGTTCGGATGGATTTGATTGAATTCGATATGGAGGTTGCTCCCTAAATAAATCATGTGCAACATTTCAGTTGAATTATTTTTCTCACTCGTTTTTTTTATTGAATTATTAGATCGGATTTTTTACTTGTTTTTAAAATTACTTAATTTTGGCTACTAAAGAAATAAACTACAGTATTTTTATTGAGTGAAAAATCCCTCACCGATACATTATTAAGATCTCAAACACTAAAAGTACAAATCTTGAAAAAGAAAACAATGTACTTTCCCTCCTCCAACTTTTATACTATACATATGGCAACTTTCCCCTCTTGTATATATTTTGGGAGCATGATCAACAAGTACGCGTAAATGTAGCCCAGAAGAACCATCATATGACGTAGGGTTCCACAACACCTATTATGGAATCGTAACAACATATGATGATTCTTTGGGCTATATTCAGACGGCGACTTATTGTCATTGCTCCCCTCCCTGCCTCTAACAAAGACCCTACATGGAGAGCAAAGGAGAAACAATACAACAAAGGATTTAGTTTAACAATCATGATCTAACAATGACATAATGAAAGGAACTGAGATCTAAAATAATACGCAGTCTCATCATTACCACTGCACCCGAAAATAAAGCATGGACAGGAGGACGAAGAGGCGGATGGGGTTGATTTTCGGGGTTGAGAAGATGGGAGAAAGGGGTCTTTTCAAGGATTGAGAGGAGGAACGGACAACAACAGGAGATGAGTGCCTCTTGGGTTTCGGAGCATGGTCTCTCCCTCTCTGATTAAAGAATTTATAAATGAGCTCATAAATTTACTTTGCCTTTCCAGCCCTTCCCATTTACTGAAAATCACACTCCCTACCGCTGCCTCGGCCTTGGTAACGTCAGCACTGGTTAGGGGCAAATGCGAATTTCCGAAAATGGCGATATCTGATTGGGTGACTCGCCGCGGTTAGGATTGAAGCTCTTTCACCATCGGATTAAACGAAAATTTAGGAATTGACGGCGGGAGATGGGGATGTGCTTTTAGACTGGCTTTGTAGATTAACTAACTTATTCGTTTACTAAAATTAATCTACAGATTTGGTACATGTAATTGTAACCCTAAACCCGAACCAATCAATACCATATACTCTACAACAATAACACCTTAGAGCATCTCCATCCCATTGCTAAACCAACCTTTAGCAATTGGCAAAGTCTAGGTGGCAACTCAATTGGCAATTGCAAGGGATGGAGAGGCAATTGCTTATTTAGAAATTACAAACAAAACTTAGGGATGTAGGTGGTTTGCAAGTCTTTTAACTGAAATTGCTAAATATGATGATGTGGCTGTAGGGACCACGTTTAGAAATTGCTAGGGATGGAGATGGTCTTACCCGAACCAATCCATCCCATTGCTTATTTAGTGGAATCCTAGGTGGCACCATTATTTAGCAAGATTGCAATGCCACCTAGGATAATTTTATATAAACTAGCAAGATTGCTAAATTAGGAATTCTTCTTGCAGTGCCAAACCCTAATACACGAACCAATCAATAACATATACTCTACAACAATAACACCTTATAGGCTTATACCCTAACCAATCAATACCATATATACTCTAAACCATCAACACCTTGCTTATTTAGACCATCTCCAATGGTGCAATTCTTGAGAATTGCAAGTTGATGGTGCAAGGGAGTGAAAGTGGGATGGTGAGTTGCATTGATGTGGGATCAATTACAAAAGTTGCAAATTTGCATCTGATGAATGTTTTCATGCAGTTGCAAATTTTCATGCAGCACACACATATATACAATTCCAATCATAATACTTTACATAATTCGAATAACACAACGACAAAAAACAACTTGAGAGAAAACTCAAATTAATATAACACACTCACCAATTAATATTGAATTGCATTGAAAATTAAGTAGGACCCACGGTCACAATTGATGTATAGTTAAAGTTGCTGAAGTGGCAATTGGGACCATATATTTGCTCGTTGTTGGAAACTTGAACTGAAACTGGAAGTCCTCCTATGCCGAGTCGTTTGGTATATAAGAAGACTGTTGGCTCTTCCGGTGTCGTTTAATTTATGCACTCATTAATGGTCAGTTGAAGGCAAATTTTAAGCACTCTAAATAAATCATGTGCAACATTTCAGTTGAATAATCTTGAGAACTAGTTTTTTTTATTCAATTATTACATCGTATTTTTTGCACTAATTTTGAGCACTCATTAAATGGGTAGAGCATGTGGTGACAGAGGAGCAGAGTTCGAAATCCGGCAAAAAATCCGGTTGGCCCAATCGTAACGACTTCTAAAAATGGAGTCAGTAGTCAACAAATAAAGTACAGTATTTTTATTGGGAATGTAGGATCCCCTGCAGATTTTAGAAGATCTCAAACGCTAATAGTACAAAGTACAGTATTTTTATTGGGAGTGTAGGATCCCCTGCAGATTTAGTAGATCTCAAACGCTTAATAGTACAAAGTACAGTATTTTTATTGGGAGTGGAGGATCCCTCGCAGATTTAGAAGATCTCAAACACTTTTGGAAGCCGCCATGGAAGCGAAGAGAGAAGCAGAAGAAAAAATAACAAAACAGTATACAAATATAAACAAATGTTACATATAGTCCAACAAAAACAAAAAGCTGTACTTTCCCTCCCTATTTTATCCTATTATACATATGGCAACTTTCCTATCTTGTATACATTTTGGGAGCATGATCAACAAGTACGCGTCAATATCGCGCAGAAGAATCACCACATGTAGTAGGGTTCCACAACACCTATTATGGAATCGCAACAACATGTGATGATTCTTCCGGCG
Organism: Linum tenue; assembly: GCA_946122785.1. Classification (NCBI taxonomy): domain Eukaryota; kingdom Viridiplantae; phylum Streptophyta; class Magnoliopsida; order Malpighiales; family Linaceae; genus Linum; species Linum tenue. The sequence continues at coordinate 15,956,857 of CAMGYJ010000003.1, read as the reverse complement.
ATATTCAGACGGCGACTTATTGTCATTGCTCCCCTCCCTGCCTCTAACAAAGACCCTGCATGGAGAGAAAAGGAGAAACAATACAACGAAGGATTTAGTTTAACAGTCATGATCTAACAATGACATAATGAAAGGAACTGAGATCTAAAATAATACGCAGTCTCATCATTACCACTGCACCCGAAAATAAAGCATGGGATAGGAGGACGAAGAGGCGGATGGGGTTGATTTTCGGAGTTTCATATTGAGAAGATGGAAGAAAGGGTTCTTTTCAGGGATTGAGAGGAGGAGGAACGAACAGCAGGAGGAGATGAGTGCCACTCGAGTTTTGGAGCACGGTCTCTCCTTCACTGATTAACGAATTTATAGATTGACTCGTAATTACTTTTACTTTTCCTCCCTTCACATTTACTGAAAATTACACTCCCTACCACTGCCTCGGCCTTGGTAACGCCAGCATTGATTATGGGCAAAAGCGAGTTTCCGAATTCGGCAATATCTGATTGGGTGACACGCACGCGACAAGGATCGAAGGTATTTCACCATCGGATTAAGGGAAAAGTTTAGGAATTGACGGTGGGAAATGGGGATGTACTTTTATAAATAGTCTGAATTTGTAGATTAACTAACTTTTTCGTTTACCAACATTACTCTATTGATCTGGTTTATGTTATTCTAACTTGAATCATAACCCTAAACCCTAAACCCTAAACCAAACCCTAATACACGAACCAATCAATACCATATACTCTACAACAATAACAACACCTTATAGGCTTATACCGTAACCAATCAATAACATATATACTTTAAACCATCAACACCTTGCTCCTCCCTTATACCATAACCTTCAAGACCTTATACTGTATACCAACAACACCTTCTTCTATCTCCATCCCCAACTTTCAATTTATAATAAGTGTTTCCTTTGAAATATAAAATGGAACCCACCTTGGCAATTGCTAGCATAATTTAGGGATGTAGATGAATAGAAATTGTTAAGTGATGAATTGCTAAAATTGATGATGTGGCGGTAGGGACCTCGTTTAGAAATTGTTGTTCAATTTTAGGGATGAAGATGATCAATACACTAACCCAATACCATATACTCTAAACCATCAACACCTTATACAATATCGTATTTTAGGGATGGAGATGATCAATACACTAACCCAATACCATGTACTCTAAACCATCAACACCTTATACAATATCGTATACCTATACGCTGATAAATTAAAATTATAACTTGCTTTTCAAAACATAAATTAAAAATCGATACTCACTAAGTATCGAACCAAAAACCTCTACTTTATTGACTAAGCAAATAACAGACAATTAACCAATTAAGCTACATCACATTGATGACCATCTTGCATAATTTCGCTTTCTTATTAAGTGAAGGGTTAAAATGAACGATAAATATATCACAGGGGATTGTTTCAACTTCAGCGGGGACTGAGAGAGTGGAAAAGGGGTAATTATTCTACCAAAAAAGAAAAGAAAAGGGGGAATTAATGAAGAGTTAAATTGGACGGATTGTCTTTACCACGCCACTACAAAATCATTCGGACCAAAAACACGCAGGTTCAAATCAAACAATAAATGAAGAAAGATGAACTTAATAACTCTAACTAATTTTCATTCCATATGTGGCGAATCGCTAATGGCCGGGATCACCAACAAGGATAACCAACAAGGCAAAATAGATAATAGGAACCTACCTTGCACACACCAAATCATTTTATCTCGTACTGATAAATGTGTCACGCTACAATAATTATGTCTAAGTTTTTTTAGTAATAAGGCATGATCAGCATTTATAAGCAGATATAAAGAAAATATAAAATCGAGAAAAAATAAGACAACACCTACCCTCACCCTTTAACCAATCGATACCATATGCTCTAAACCATCAACACCTTATAACCTACCCATATACCATATACTCTATACCATCAACAACCTAATACCCTAAGCCGTCAGTACCCATTTCCTTTAACATCAACACCTTATACAACAATCGTATACCTATACGCTGATAAAATTTTACATTTTGAAAATACTTGGCCAACTAAAGTGCATAGGTACTTCAAAAGTGAAATTCTAACTTTCGTTTCAAAACATAAATTAAAAAAATATCCTCACTCAGTATCCAACCACAAGCCTCTAATTAGTCTACAAGAGGTTTGTTATGTACGAGTGCATTGCATAAAGAGGGGAAATCGGTGAGAGAGTGGAATAGGATCTCAATTAATGAAGAGTTAAATTGGGAGGATTGTAGTTTACCTCGTACCGCTAAATGTGTAAAGAGACACGCTAGCATTTACCAAATCCCAAAAAAGATGGAACACATAATTATGTTTAAATTGCGTGATCTCAATGCATGATCAGGATTTTAGAAGCAGAAGCAGATGAAAATAAGTAAAACAAAGAATCGCCACTGAGATAGACAATTATCAAAGGCCCAACCTAGTGACAATCCGGAACTCAGTATCCATTATCAACAAACTAGGTGTCATGGGTCATGTACAAGCCCACTTTTGAATGTTATTGAAAAGCCTGCAAAAATCAATGATCAGACCCAGTCCAACTAGAATTAGTCCTAAACGCACCGTTAATACATAAACACAAATTAAGGAGACCTCTCCATCTGATTCGAATCAAATTAGGTCTTCTTCATCTCCTTCCTCAATCCTCTGGGCGAGACGAACACTGCATATCAGGAAACTTTAATTTCACCGAGTGATAGAAGTTTCGAGAAAATGACAATACCGCTAAGACAAGATGACAAAGCACTAGCGACATGAACCCTAGGGTTAGCAAACCTCTTTCAAGGGTTCTTTTGCAAACGAAAAGTTTGATGAACACAATAATAGACAGGTCGCCCTAATCGTGTTAGAAAGAGATAGGCGAGTAAATTCCGCACGGAAATAAAATGGCGATGAACAAACCGTCGATTTTTGGATAAAAGGATTTGGGGTTCAAAACGATGATTATGTGAGGAGTTCATATTGGATGGGGATCTTCTCTTCGAATGTGGATACATAGATTTGGCGTATGAAACATGATGATGTTGGGGATTTGAGATTGGATAGGGAGCTAAATCGAATGTGGATAAAATAATAAAAGGATTTGGGTTTCGAAACGATGATTTTGTTGGAGATTTCAGATTTGATAGGCAGCTTATGATCGAACTTCGAACTTAGAGGGGACCCTCCAAGGCGAATGAGGGATCGTAGAAGGGAGACTGGAAATTGGTTAGGGCGGCGGGTCGTATCCATAGGGTTTAACCTCTTAATCGATATCATTAAACCGGGTACAGTTAGGTTGAAGTCCAATGAATAAAGCATAAACGCTTCGTGATGCTTTTGGTAATTTTCCTTGCCCCCGGTTACCCGTACCCCGGATTTTGCCCTGGGCACCGTAGAACTGCCCATATATATATATAATGGCTATTATTATTATTCATAATCCGCGGTTGCAACCCTTAATATGTAACCGTCAAACCAACCGATCATGTATTATGGTCGAACCCAAACCCAAAGGTCGGGGTGTTACACTCACTCAGAGATTAAAGAACATAAAAGAAGTAAAAAAACTAAATTAATTAAATACTTTTCTTTTTCTAGAAAATGAAAGAAAACAATCTATTTAATAAGAGAGGGACAATTTGGTCATTATATATCTTCTTTAATGGTCAACTAACAGATTTTTGGATGAAAGTGTATATTTGTTACTTTTTAATAATAGAAGGGTACTTTTGTACAAAAATATAATAGAATATTATGTTTGTTAAATCACAATTGTAGAGGGTACCAAATGATATGAACACTTTTTTAAGGGGTTGCTATTCGTCGCGCTAATTAAGTTAATTTTACTCTAATTTCCTTATTTTATTTATATTTATTTTAAACCCTTAAACCCAAAATAAACTTATACATTACCGAAAATTTCACTCATAAAACCCTAAACAACAGAAGATAACTGATGTACTTGAGAGATCAAAACTGACCAAGATAGTCGAGGAAAAGAATAAAGAACACTGCTTTACAACGTCGTCGAGGAAGTGAAACGTCATGGGTCTAGATTGAGTGATTGTATACCTTATTGCTGCTAGATCTTGCTTGTAGAAACCGTTGAACCCAATAAGGCCTTAGGGATAATTACAATGATAAACACAAATATAACAAGAATTTGGGGATTATTAGTTTATCAAATAAATCACACATTTTATTTTATTTAATTATAATTACAATGAGAGCATGTTGGGGTGGATGAGAGCTTTATTTCGATGAGAGAAGTTACAGGGTCGACAGCGACGAGCAGTTTGGGGTGGACGACAGCTTTTTGGCTGAGATTTTGACAGTCGGGTTTGGGGAACATATTGTTTACTAGGGTTTGGTTTAGGTTTCAAGTTAGGGTATATGTGTGAATTTAGTATAGTTTAGGAAGAGTTTTTTGAATTTTAAGGCGACGAATAGCAATTCAATTTTTTTAATAGTAAAATAAACTTTTATTTCACTAATGAAGAAAGAGAAATTTTTTTACCAAAGACTCCTCCTAACTATTATCGAGACAAAAGAATTACATTAAAGGCGGAGGGTGCAAATGAGAGGGGTAAATACTATTTCCAACATATTTGCACCCATTTGGTTAATTGGTAACAGTAGGAGGGTGCAAAATGGGGATGCAAAATTATTGTTTCGGCTTACCCCAAATTGGGGTGCAAGGGAAGGAAGGAAGAAAGGGGGAGGGCGGAGGGGTCAGGGGAGGGGGAGATGGAAAAAAAAAATTCTAATATTTTTATTATTGTTTTATAATTATATAATAATTAATAATATCAATACATTTTCTTAAAGCTATCATTAATGTAGATATGTTCGGGGTTGACCGTTTGACTTCGAAAGGAAGTTTATCAATGTTCGTCTAGTTAAATCGAGATCTCTTGGTTGACTCGAATTTGCGTTGAAAATTAGAGATAAGTGCTTATGGAAAAGGTAGTGAGGAACGGTTTGGTAAACTTAGTTTACTTGACTAAATAGTTAAAACTTACATATTCGAAGTGTTTGACTAAGTTTGACCATATTCAATTTGAAAACGTGTTAGAGAACGTGTGACCCAATCAACTCTAATATTGAACTTCCTAGACACAACATTAACCTTGATGTGCAGGTTTGTTCTAAGGATTGAGATCACTGATCATATCCAGGTCCCCTCAAATACCATCTCTAGAGGTAATGACATAAAGCTTGGACCATTACTGGATTGTTTGATCTAGGGGTAATGACATAAAGCTTGGACCAATACTGGATTGTTTGATTGGGCTAAACATTTAGATTCATATTCTTGTGCTCATTTGAGACCTTCCAGAAGGGCTTTCGCTTCAGCTTCAATCAGGGTCGAACAAAGGATAATTCTCAGCTCTCCCATCATATACTTGTCCATGGTGGTTAACGACCACAACACCATAAGTCATTGGCTAAGAGTCTCTTAGGAACGACCCATCACAGTTAATCACCATTGGATGATTGTCTTATCGTGGAGCATCATGATTCTGGCTTCCTCTTAGTTGATTGAAAGATAATGGATTGAGGGTGGGGACCCTTGTGCACGAACTCTAGTCAACGAAGTCCCTATAGGTTTGCAAATGTATATTTGGGGCCAGAAAGCCCTATTCTTGAAAGCACATTCGTGTCTAGCCTTTCAGATTTTTAGTAGAGGAAGACAAACTGAATCAGGTTTCTTGGGTGTATAGCTTATGTTCGGAAGCATAGAACCAATTGAAGAAGGATGTAGGTTAAGAATGACAAGGGAGGGGAGGATGTTGTTTAAATAACTAACCATACAAGTGGAGACAAAGAGGCAATGGAACATGTATTCATTTAGTTACGACACACATGACATGTCTCATTTGGGAAGCACTTTCAATGGAGTAGTCTCCCCTTGTTGTAAGACCATTCCTGGAATACTTCCAAATGAAGAAATTCAGTTTCAGAGGGAGATGCAAGCCTCATATCTATTTCCAACAATCTTTGTTCCCATAGTTAAAGTTGGTGTTGGCCTCATGGATAGCATGATATGTAGTATTGACTAAAAACGTGCCATCATTTGTGAGTTTCCATACCAGAAATCATCTATATCCTCTTATCCAATAAGATCCTCAGAATAGCTTCTAATTCTATATTTGAAACAGGTCTATGTAAGAGGTTGGTGCTCCATCTTCTTTCCCTCAGGTTGATCCATTATTTGACCTTTAAATGTTCTTTATGCCCATTTGCAATAGCTCCCAAATACACGAGTGGAAGCTGTCCCAGTTTATACTCTACAGACTCTTCCACAAATTTTTCACTCAATGGGTAATCATCCACCACACAATATCTCAGATTTCCAGGATTAGAACTAAGGCATACAAAGTGCTAAAGTAGTCAAGGACCCTTGGAACACAATGAATTCCAAAACGTTGCCCATCGGTGAATATTAGTTGGTCATCAGCAAAGCATAAGTGGGAAATGAAACATCTCTTACAAATAGAATGATAAAAGCAATGGACTCGAGCAAAATGATCTAGGAGATAGGTTATGACCTCCATTACCATTGCAAACAAATACGAAGAAAATGTCTTCTTGCCTAAAACCCCTCTTTGAGGGTTAAATAATCAATTAATCTCATATTGAAGCCTACATTCAGTATCGGGGAAGTCACACACATAAATAGCCAGTTTACAAAACAGAAGAGAGACCTATAGCTACAAGAACTTTGAAAATAACGCCTCAATCAATCGAATCAAAGACTTTCATGGGATTCATTTATAAAGTACTTCTAGAGGTGATATCCTTCCATTTAGATTTTTACTCTGGTACTGTGGCATTAAAATATTTTACCAATCAACACGTTTGGTTTTTGCTAATGAGTAAAGAAGTGATACAAAATATATTAAAAAACGAAAATTTTACAAGATTTGTGGGAGAAAACCAGATCTCTCAACATTTTGTCATTAATGTCAAAACTAAAATAAACTTTTCATCGACCCAACCATACTAATGCATAAGTCATTGATCCAATTTCTAGTTTTTATGATAAAAATATTGTTCTTATTCCTATTTTAACCCTGACCTCATACAAATTTCTCTTAGCACAAGCAATTCTAATGAAACCCGGAACTCATATTCTCTTTGCCATTATTTATTTTCAGTGACCGGTTTCCTTATCAAATATGTGTTTTATGTCTTACAAATTCCCCCCTCTATAACATCAATAATATATCTATATTCTGATGTTTTTCTTTGATGATGATAATGAAGGAATCAGCAGACATTTCTTGGTTTTTACGTATAATAATGAAGTAGTTGATGAGTAACATGAAAACCCAAAACTCTTTTGATCCCCCATTTTCCATCCATCCTTATCTCTGTTCCCTCGTCAGAGAGAGATCCAATCCTTATCCCAAAACTCAGCCAATATCGTATTCACAAAAATCAACCTTGAAAACGAAAAAAAAAAAGAAGAAGAAAAAAAGGATTTGATATTTAAACCTTCTTACATGGCTTGCATGGAGTTGTTTATATACGTTCAAGGATTGAGATCTAGATGGTAAATTTTAAAAATATTGGAGACAATACTGGTATTTGTTTTTCTAGGTTAATATATAAAATTAGTCGAACGTTTGTTGGTATGGACAAATATAATGAAGCCTATTCAAAATACATGATATAGGCTAGAAGTGGCAATTTCATCAGTTTCGTGGATTTATTGATTAGATTAAATGAATTCACGGATATATTGATTGAATCCAAATGAATATTAGATTCACAAATTGCATCTATGGATTAGCTAGCGGACTGGGTAGGGAAAATTTAAAACAAAAGTGCTGGTACGAATTATGTGTAGCAGACAACTACTAAAGTTGGAGTGGTTAGACATGGGAGTTTACTGGTTCTATTCCTGAAGAGCTTGGATCTTTGGGGAATCTGAAGAAATTATATCTCTAAAAGAAATGATTCTCGGATGGAATAATTCCATCTGTCATTATTATTAAAATACACTAGAGCTCCAAAGACAAGCCCGAAACTCTATAGAGCCCGAGCCTGGGACCAAAACATGAAGGACCATTTCCAAATCCTAACACATGAGCCCCTCTGTTTCCTCCGGCGCCGTGGTCAGTGACCATCTCTGCACCCAAACCAGCATCGTCCCCAACGGGGAGCCCCACTGCGAGCCAAGCAGAGATCCGCATCCACCAAACCCGATCGTCGAGAAGAGGAGGAGAAGACCTCCGACCAACCCACCACGAGCCGAATGCCACACTACATCCTGCTGCCAAATCGCAAGGGAATCAGCAGAGCGATCGGACGATCGACGAAGGAGATAGAGGGTTAGGATACATCTGTCCTCAAGCTCTCCTCACCAGATCCACGCCAAGGGTTGCATCTCTGAAAAGCCAATATCTACAAGGCAAAACAAGGAGGTAGACCAAAGGGGAGGAGAGGAGAAGACTGGCCGAATCTGATAGATCCGACCTCCATCGGTTGTTGCTGTTGTGATTTTGTGTGGCTGTTTGGTTTATGTTTTTGGGTCTTATTTCATCGGATTTTCTTGTTAGGATTTTCTATGGAAGTTGTTAAACTGAATAAAGTCACTACTTGATTCGACGAAAAGAATTTTCCCCTTTGAGAATTCGAGTTTCGTACCTTTTTTGGTGGGAAGAGATCACTCCCGTGGCCCGTGAAATTCGGGCTCTTGAAGCTAATAACACTTGTGAGCTGTTTCAAGAGTTCTTGCATGGGATGTCAATTATATTGTTGGCGGTAAATGGGTTTATACAGTTTAGTTCCATTCGGATGGTTCCATAGATCAATATAATGCTAGCCTGGTGAAACAATATTTCATTCAAGAGTACGATATTGATTATGAAAAGATGGTTGCACTTGCACATGCAGCTAAAATGAAAATAGTATGTACATTTATGGTGGTGGCAGCTACTTAATTTTGTAGGTCGATATATAAAAGATAGTAAAACATTGTTGGTATGGGCTGTAAAAATCTATGATAAGCGGAAACAAAAAAATCGCACAATACCAGGATTTACGTGCTATCCCCGTTCTTAACTGAACGAGACTAATCCACAGAGCTTGACGCTCACAGAATGTTGCACTAGTTATTGTTCTACACCATTAGGGTTTCGGCTAGCAGCCGATACATAACTTAAAAACTAATCAATTTAAATTTTATTAACAAAATCTTTAATACAAGAACCACGATCGGTGAGACGTGGTAGAAATTACATTCAAAATTATCAAAGTCATATAACGAACTACGTGGACTTTGATCTCGTATTACGGGTACGCAGGCAACCGATAAGGTTCGAGTCCAACTAACCAATTAACTTTATCTTTTTATTTTTACGTCGGTGGGCGTATAATCAAATTACAATTAATACAATTTAATTTTTTTTAGTGGTCCAGTAAGGCCCTAAAAATATCTAAAATACATAATCACGAACTAAACGTCCATTGACGTATTAGTTAAGTCATAAGCAATATATTAATAATTCAGTGGGATTTTAAAATACACCATAATTACCAAAATAACACTCAACACACATAAAACTTATCGACTCAAGTAGTACCAATTTAGGGCGTTGTTGGGTGTTATTTCACTTCCCCACACGTAATTGTACTCCCGAACCCGAATCTCTTAACCGCAGACCATATCTCGGTTGTGACCTTAAGGTTAGAGCCGATTCGAAGAGTGTTCGATCCACTCCAAGTAAGATCGATGGCGACTCCAAAAAAGTGAATGCGACGACCAAGCCCTCGGAGGGACGGTTGCGACAATCGGGTCTGAATTTTATTTTAAACACCCACTTGCACGCAATAGCTTTCTTGTGCAATGGTAGTTGAACTAAGGACCACGCCTCATTGGCAATGAGAGCGTCGATCTCCCTTTGCATGGCATCGCGCCAATGCTTATGACGCACTGCCTGATAGAAGTGAGTAGGCTCCTCCTCTTCACTCATAGCCGCAACAAATGCATGGTGCGCTTGAGACAACCTATCATAGGTAAGGTAATCTTCAAGGGGGTACAAAACTGACGCTAAATTTGCTGCTCTCGGAAGATCAACGTCAAATCCACGCAAACGAGTGGAAGGAACACGCATACGGTCACCACGGCGAGGCTGTACGGGTGGATCAGTGGGCGGTGACTCAGGCAGGAGAGGTGATGTTGGCGCTGTGCTGGTCAATGATGGAGGCAAAATGCTGGGAGGCCAAGGCGAAGTGCTGGGCGGCTGAGGCGAACTGGTTTCATGATCAACATAAGGTGTCAAAGTGGACGAAGAGAATGGCGGGTCTTGCGCACTGCTATCTGAGAGGAGACTCGCGGGCAGAGGTCGAGGGACCTCATTCAAGTGGAACGAGGGCAGCAGCTCGTCTGAAACAGCAGTGGTGCGGCCAAAAGACGGCAAGGATACCTTTACTGGAGTAAGTGAGGTGCCATCGTCAATATCTCGGAAGGGATATACATTCTCAAGGAATTGGACGTCCCTTGAGGTATAAATAGTACGTAGCTCAAGATCATAAAATCTATACCCTCATTGAGCCGAAGGGTAACCAAGAAAGACACTTGCACGACCACGAGCGCCAAATTTGTGAAGACCCTGATGATTATCTCTAGCATACACTAAGCACCCAAAGCTACGAAGATGATTATACTGAGGGTCTTTGTCAAAATCAACTGGAAAGGGGACCGATTCCCTATAGGAACTAGAGGCATCCGATTTATGAGATAAGCGGCTGTTCTAACACACTCACCCCATAACTTGATCGGTAGATTGGCATGAAATCGAAGAGCCCTCGCAGTGTCGAGGAGATGCCGATGTTTGCGCTCAACTATGCCATTCTGCTATGGCGTGTCAGTACATGATGTCTGCAAAACAATGCCCTCCTGCTCATAGTAAGCGGTAAGTGCATTCGTTGAAAATTCAGGTCCGTTATCTGTTTGTATTCTGCGTACCTGCTGATAGACCGTTATTTACACATGTTTTCACCCCTGTTCTTACTCCGTTTGAGGTATTGATTCTCGTGTTTTAGGCCGATTTCACGCTAGGTTGTGCTTGTTTATGATATTTCAGGTCCTAGTACGTGAATGGAGGCTTGAGAGCGAGTTTGACGTCGATTGGACAAGGATCGGACGCATGGCGAGGTTCTGAGGAAGTCGCGTGGGCACGCACGGGATTGTGCGTGGCCACGCACGGCCGTGCAACATGTAATTCTGGCCGTGCGGGATTGTGCGTGGGCACGCACGGGCACAAGTGAAATCCGCACGGCCGTGCAAGTAACCAGTTTGGCCGTGCGGGATTGTGCGTGGGCACGCACGGGATTGTGCGTGGCCACGCACGGCCGTGCAAGATGTACGAAAGCAGACTAAATGAAACGCGCGTTCCAGGGTGCACGGCCAGAATGGTGATGTGCACGGCCGTGCACCTGGCCGTGCAACTCGGGGGAAACTCGGTTTTAAAGCCTAATCCGAGCCAGAAGTGGGAGAGTCGTGTTTTGAGAGCAAAAACAGAGCCCTGGAGAGAGAAAGTGCGAAGAACACATCCTAGAAGCTGTCCTAGAGCTGGATTTCATCGAATCGAGCCTGGAGATCGTCATAGGAGTGAAAATCATCGTCCCGGAGCAGATTATCCTCATCGTTATGAGTATGACTAATCCGATTCTTGTTTTCTCTTCTCTCTCTATGGAGTAGAACCCTTCTCTCACTTGGGTATGAAGAACCCTAGTTCCTTGTGTTAGGGATTTGATTGTAATGACTTGGGATGATATTACTGTTTGATTTTAATCGAATGACGCATGTTTAATGAATTGATTTCAGTCTGATCAGATTTTCTCAATTTCTGCTGCAACCTGAGATAGATAGAATCTGATTAGGTTGTTAGAGCCTCTTCATTCGATAGTAGGAGATTGGCTATACGAGAGTTAGCCAGTTTACTGCTTTGTACTGGTGTTCTTGGCGCCAGTAGTGGAGTTCTGTGTTCATAGCCTCAGCTTTCTATCCCAGTGAAGACTAGTCGTCTGCCGGGTAGTTAGACTGAGAGGGCTTGGTCAGCTTAAGAGATTCCAAGCTACTGTCGGATCTTCCGCAGTCTAATCAACAGTAAATCAACCCAGGGAATTGCAATTGAACCTAACTAAGGGGCTAGGGGGACTCAATCCCGAGTGACTCTTGCCTGCTTTAGAAACCCGAACAATTTACTGCTTTCTTGTTGCTTTTACTTTTCACAACAATCATTCGAACTAGTTTGCTAGATAATAGAGAATCAAGGAGTAAGCAGTAGATCTAGACCCCGGGTTGATAATTAAACTTGCCTGTTACTGCAGTCCCTTTCATTGGTTACACTTGGCCATTGTTAGGTGTTGTGTTTTAGCGTGTCAAGTTTTTGGCGCCATTGCCGGGGACCCTCTAGGTTATTGGGGAAACGTGAAAATTTGTTACTCTAGCTTTTTATTTATTGCATTTCTTTTCCTTTCCACCCTTGCTTTTCACTTGGGTGTTTTGTTTTTGTTGGTGCAGCTCTGAAACATGGATCCTCATGGCTTCTCCAACCATTGGGGGTATCAACCACCATCCGTGTGGTATTACCCCGAGACTTCCTGGAGCAATCAAGGAGGAGAAGACTATGGATTCGGATGTCAGTACCAACCCCCCTACTATGGAGAACAACCAAACCCTTGGGAACCTCAAGAACAATATCCTTTTCAAGAAGAGTTCCTGCCACAACCAGCAGAGCCATGCTACACTTCACTGGAAGATCCGAACAAACAATTAAGGCTTCTCGTGGAGCAGCTTGCTCGAGACACTGAGAGAGCATGCTCCAAGATGGATCTTCAAATCCAAGCCCTTGCCTCTTCCGATCCCTCATTGCTCCATGACATGGAGCAGACTGTTCAGTGGTCAACGAAGCAAACAGAGTGGGTGAAGCAAATTTGCTCACATCCTGCTCAAGATCACCTTTCTGCTGCTACGCTAGAAGAGGCGGAGTATGACAAGGGCAGCGGGGGCGTTGAGGAGCCTACAGAAGTTATCCCAGAGAACTCCCATGATGATCATGATCAGGAAAGTCCTCTGGTGGCAGATCACACCGTTCCTCATTTATGCTGTAGCATGCTGGGCCTGTGCGAGGAGAGGCAAGATGATCCCATTGAAGAAATTGCTTGGCGACTTGCTCTCCAATCTGTTCTGGAAGAAGAAGAGCGAGCAAGGATGAGGAAGGAAGTTGTGGAGGATGAGGAAGGAAGTAAAGAAGAGGTAGTTCTTGATCTTTTCCAAGGGGAGAGACCACATTTTGAAGAAGGAAGGGGGGTTGTGGAAGCAATTGGCGTCCAGGCTGAGGATGAAGTTGAGGTGGAAGAGGCTTGCACCGAGCCTATGTTGCACTTGATATCTCCACCAAACTTCGAGGAGCTGCTTGGCAAGGACCCATTTGCAGTGTCTCTTTGCCCAACTAAGACCACATCAACATCAATCCCTCTTGGTGGATACGATGGTGGTCAATCGAATATATCTTATCTGGTTTGCGGCAATGAGACAAGAGCAGATGCGAAGGAGAGGTCTCGTGAGTGGAGACTTCATCTTCCTCAAGGTCACGAGCCGTCTTCATCACCTTTCACATCACATGCTCGTGACTTGAGACTCCACCTCATTAATGGAACCTAAACTTCAAGGAGGTTTTGGGGTGGACCGAAACTTAGGAGCCACCGTCTAGCTAAGACGTAAAAGAAGCGCTTGTGGGGAGGCAACCCCACCAAGGTTTGTTTTTCTTTCGTTTGTTTTTGTCGGTTTGTCCACTTGGAACTATGGTTTCTATCACCCAATGTGTTTTGCTGATGCTAGCCCCGCTGACTGGTCCACTTCCAGTCCCCCAGCAGTGTTCCAACCCGGTAACATCGTTCCCCTTATCTTTCCCTCTGCTCCATTGAGGGCAATGTCGTGCTTAAGTGTGGGGGGATGCTTTGTATCGATTGGACTATTTATGATGGTGCTTGGAGCCTAGTCCGCTGTCCAAATCTTACGATTTGAGGGCTCCAAGTACTGCTGTTTGGTCATATTGGCACTGTGTTTTGATGGATGAATTGATTGGTTTTCGGATTAATGCATGACAACTTGTTTGCGACTAGGACAACCTATGATGAGGACTGAGATGTGCAGTAGAACGATGTAGGGATTCAGTTTTTCAACTGTTTGCTTGCCAACTGTGACTTGATCTGACTTGATCTGATTACTTGTTCTTGACAGTCGTTTATGCATCTAGTTCAGGGTATCAGAATGTGAGATAGAGCATATAGGTAGCCATGTGAGATTTGAGCCTGCTCGTTTCTTTCTTGTGCGATAGATCCCTCTTCCATGATGTGTAGCATTCACGTTGTCACTAGCTAAGATGATGGGGGCATAGGATTAGCCCACGCCCAAAACTGACTGTCCTGATGTGTCATATCCCCTAGTCAGCCCCTTTGAGCCGTGTGTTATCCTTTCTTTTGGTCTATAATGGAAAAAATCACCCTTGTTGCATCTTTTAGAAGGTTCCGCAGAGTGGTTTTTATATATTCTCTGCTGTTTCTGCTAAAGTCTATGTGAGTGTTGGAGGTAGTGCTTAAAAGTTGGGCAGGTGTTTGAAATTTATGCAGAAGTGGTGGCTCTCTTAAGAAATGAAAAGAAAAATGAAAGAAAAATTGAAAGCAAAAGAGAGCCACTACCAAAAATCTGAATAATGCCTAGTAAGCAGTGTTTCTTAGCAGTCTGGCTTGGAAATGCTGATGTTTATGCCTCCTTCGCTCTTGTGATCTTAAGATATTGAGAATGCATAATAGCAGAAAGAAAATACCGGGTTGTTTGACTGTGATTGTGTGTTTGGAAAATGTGGAACCTTTTGCTATGAATACTTCCACCACCTAAAAGGCCTTTTCCCCATGTCCAAGACCCTAGCCAGTCATTTGAACCTGTGTCTAAGACCTCCTGATTAGTTAGTGGTGACACCCCATATGTGAACTCTAGCATTTAGAGGCTGCCATCATGGTGAAGAGATGATAGGGATTGAGAGAAATATCATGCGCATCTTTCGCATCAAATTGTCATGACCCCACTGGTCGAGAGTGAGTGATTCATTTTCATTTTCTATATGCTCTTGTGCCCCGGTGAGGACCTAGATTGCTCGGTCTCTATTCTGATGTCTTGAGTTGGATGCATGAGTTGACTGTTTTGAGTAAGTGGTTGAATCAAGTCTAGGTTGGCCAGTGAACAGACGGGAGACTCTTCCTTTACTCGATTTGCTGCACTCGAATGTCCTTTGTGGTGGTTGTCCAGGTTGTTATTGAGGTTGTGCATGTGTTGATGTTTGAAAACCAGTGCGATTCACGTGTTTTGTGCCTTTATGACTTGTCCCCAATGTTGGTTGATTGAAATATGTAAGCTTACCTAGTGTCTGACTTGGTTTGCTTGGGGACAAGCAAACGGTTAAGTGTGGGGGAGTTTGATAGACCGTTATTTACACATGTTTTCACCCCTGTTCTTACTCCGTTTGAGGTATTGATTCTCGTGTTTTAGGCCGATTTCACGCTAGGTTGTGCTTGTTTATGATATTTCAGGTCCTAGTACGTGAATGGAGGCTAGAGAGCGAGTTTGACGTCGATTGGACAAGGATCAGACGCATGGCGAGGTTCTGAGGAAGTCGCGTGGGCACGCACGGGATTGTGCGTGGCCACGCACGGCCGTGCAACATGTAATTCTGGCCGTGCGGGATTGTGCGTGGGCACGCACGGGCACAAGTGAAATCCGCACGGCCGTGCAAGTAACCAGTTTGGCCGTGCGGGATTGTGCGTGGCCACGCACGGGATTGTGCGTGGCCACGCACGGGATTGTGCGTGGCCACGCACGGCCGTGCACCTGGCCGTGCAAGATGTACGAAGGCAGACTAAATGAAACGCGCGTTCCAGGGTGCACGGCCAGAATGGTGATGTGCACGGCCGTGCACCTGGCCGTGCAACTCGGGGGAAACTCGGTTTTAAAGCCTAATCCGAGCCAGAAGTGGGAGAGTCGTGTTTTGAGAGCAAAAACAGAGCCCTAGAGAGAGAAAGTGCGAAGAACACATCCTAGAAGCTGTCCTAGAGCTGGATTTCATCGAATCAAGCCTGGAGATCGTCATAGGAGTGAAAATCATTGTCCCGGAGCAGATTATCCTCATCGTTATGAGTATGACTAATCCGATTCTTGTTTTCTCTTCTCTCTCTATGGAGTAGAACCCTTCTCTCACTTGGGTATGAAGAACCCTAGTTCCTTGTGTTAGGGATTTGATTGTAATGACTTGGGATGATATTACTGTTTGATTTTAATCGAATGACGCATGTTTAATGAATTGATTTGAGTCTGATCAGCTTTTCTCAATTTCTGCTGCAACCTGAGATAGATAGAATCTGATTAGGTTGTTAGAGCCTCTTCATTCGATAGTAGGAGATTGGCTATACGAGAGTTAGCCAGTTTACTGCTTTGTACTGGTGTTCTTGGCGCCAGTAGTGGAGTTCTGTGTTCATAGCCTCAGCTTTCTATCCCGGTGAAGACTAGTCGTCTGCCGGGTAGTTAGACTGAGAGGGCTTGGTCAGCTTAAGAGATTCCAAGCTACTGTCGGATCTTCCGCAGTCTAATCAACAGTAAATCAACCCAGGGAATTGCAATTGAACCTAACTAAGGGGCTAGGGGGACTCAATCCCGAGTGACTCTTGCCTGCTTTAGAAACCCGAACAATTTACTGCTTTCTTGTTGCTTTTACTTTTCACAACAATCATTCGAACTAGTTTGCTAGATAATAGAGAATCACGGAGTAAGCAGTAGATCTAGACCCCAGGTTGATAATTAAACTTGCCTGTTACTGCAGTCCCTTTCATTGGTTACACTTGGCCATTGTTAGGTGTTGTGTTTTAGCGTGTCTCATTGTGTCGCAACCGACCCTCGAGATCGGGGGACCGTCGCGACACGCTCGGAGTCGCCATCGACCTTAGCTGTGGTGGATCGAACACCTTTTGTACCGGTTCCAACCTTAGGGTCAGAACCGGGATTTTGGTCTGCGAATTTTAGAAATTCGGGTTCGGGAGTACGGTTACGTGTGGGGAAGTGTATTCACGCCCCCACAACGCCCCAAATGGGTTCTAAAATCGATAAGTTTTTAAAGGGGTGGGTGTATAATAATTTGCGACTTTATTGATGTATTTAATTGAATTATTTTAATAATTTTGGGTGTATTTTTAGAGTTCAATTGGACGTAAATTTTGAATTGTTGTATTTACTTGATAATTTTCACGCCTATTGACGTAAAAATATTTTTTAGATTGGTTGGACTCGAACCTATTGGTTGCCTACGTACCCGAGTATCCGGGATCAAAGTCTACGTAGTTCGGTTTTGTTGAAGTTTTAAAATGTTGTGATCTTAAACACGTTCTATAGATCGCGATTAAGATGATTTGAGTTATTAGGAAATGGTTTTATGACTTTTCAATTTAGTAATTGAATGTTAGATTGCCTTTGGAAGAATTTCAACGAAAATGACTATCACGGTTTATTGACCATGATTTCGTATTTATGAAATCTCTAAATAAAATAAATATGTGTATACAAAATGAAGCCCAAATTTAAATCAAGGTTCTAATATTTTGAAATACACAGGAGTAATCGTAACTTGGCCAAAGCAAAAAGTCTTAACATGTTTGGTCGATATAAATTTTGCGTATTAAGTGACTTCGAAAATAAGATGTAACGAAAGGAGTAAGGTAGCCAAAATTACAGAGTAGCTCGAATGGTTAGGCGCCGCATTGCTTGTTCGTTGTTACTTGTGAGCCCAGAGGTCAGGAGTTCGACTCACATGAGAGGTTTTTTTTGTTTTTCCAGAGCGAAGTGGCAAGGACAGGTAATATTAAAAAAAACCCTAGGGGTAGATACGACATTGTAACAAAACGTGTATATAAACTATTTTTTTTAACCCTCGCCGCTCTCCTTTTCTTCTCTCGTCTCACATCTCTTCCTCTCTTCTCCAGAAACAATGAACCAACAAACGAAAAGAAGAAAGGAAGAAAAAAAAAATCCCTAGCTCCTCTCCTCCTACTCGATTCTTCTTCTGCCTCTCACCCTCTATTTATCGTCCATCTCGTCGCCGGCGAGTAACTCGGAGGAAGGAAGAAACCCCTTCTCTCGTCTCTCTCCAGAGGTAACGAAACACGACCTCCCTCAAGACGGCGAAAGAACGATGGCGGCAGCTGATGATAACGACGACGGCAAAGGCGGCAGCGAAGGCTTTGTTTGCATGTTGGATTTTGTTATTTGAATTTGCTGTTTTATGATTCTGATATGTTCTTTTTGTGTGTTCTAGTTACAGAGGATGGGGGAAGAAAGGGGGCCGCCACCGGCAGCCTTGGGTTCCGCCGGCGGCGAAGACGACGATGATATAAGGGAAACCCTTTTCGGGTATAATAATCTGATCTAATTGCTTTTTTATTTAGATTTGGATTAATTTTGGTATTTAGAAGGGATTCATGATGATAGTGTTTTTATTATCTATCTGCTCAAGAAACAGAGGAAATATAACATGGCAGAAACTTGAACAATTTAAATAATGATTAGTATTACGCAGAGCTGATAAGCTTAAAGAAATTGTAAATAAGCTTAACAAAAAGTATAGATATTGATATAGTGTATGTTTAATAATAATCAGTACGCTTTAATTGAAGAAAACATGAATGAGAACTCATAATAGCTAGTAGACGGATGATTATAATATAAAGTACTTGATAGGAAAATGGATTGTGAGAAAAGAGATTAGCACAAGGAAACAAATGCTGTGATAGTGCAGCGGTTGAATGCATTAGGAATTGATGAAGTAAAATGAACTGGAATGAAAGATAATGGTAAGTAGCTAATAGTCATTATCTTGTAATGTACCTAGGATTGGTTGAATCTGATTTTTCTTGAGGTTTTTTACGTCAGATTGTAATTTGCTTGGAGTAGATTATGTATATTCCTCTTTTAAACAAAATCAACTTGTTTGTAGTTTAAATGGAGTTGATTGAGTTTCTCTTGAGTTTGAGAAGAGAAAAACTTTAATTTACACAAGCAGGATGAGTGGGATGATTATGAATGATGATGGAAATGAAAGACAAGATTCAGATTTAGCTATAGCCTATACTAACCTTGAGTTGGAAGTTTGAGGAAAGGTTGGAGCTGCTCTCCTCCTTTCTGTGGGTATTTTTCTACTGCTGCGTTTTTGCGGCTGCTTATATGTTTTCTTTTGGGTGTATTGCTCTTTTGTTTTTTTGTGTTCTGTTGGTGTGTTTAAGAGGAAGACAGTGGAGTGGGAATGAGATTTTTCTTGTTGTCTTCTTCTGATTCCTTATTCGAGTGTCTGTTTGTAGTGTAAGAAAGGAAGAAGAATGTTTGCTGTAGGGTTGCCGCCGCCCTCTGGATGCTTTCGTCTGTTTTTGCGAGGAATGGGAAATGGAAGTGCAGGGAAGAAGATGAAAAGAAGAAGAAGAAGAAGTGACAAAGTGGTTCCCTGTTTCTGTCTATTGCCTCTGGCAAGAACAAGGAAGAAGAAGAAGAAGAAGAAAGAAAGAAAGTCTAGAAGTGGAAGAGTAGAAGCTCGTTTTTTTCTCTCCCCCTTTTGCAAGAGCAGATGTGTTCTTTTTTTATAAGAAAAGGGAGCTTGTTCCCCAAGTTTGCAACAGTACTGGTTTGGTTTTGGGTTGAACCGGTCTGGTTGTGTCAGAGCTGACCAGATTGACTTTGTTGACTTGATTGGACTTTTGTTGACTGTGACTTTAACAGAGTTGACTTTCGTTGACTTTTGGTATAGGCTCTGACTTCTCCAGTTTTAATGTTTTTTTATTTTGTATAATTGTAATAACATCTGTAATTGTGATTTATTTTAATAAGATACCAGTCCTTGCCCTTAATTCGACTTATCTGTTATTGTTTTGAAATCAAAGTCGCATCCTCACAAGACCACTAGTCTTAAATCTAAATCCACCGATAGCTGGCTGTTAATTTGTGTGACCCTAGCATGTCATCGCTTTCAAATTGTACCAATTAAGATTTGCTATTGCTAATCTCATTGATCCGAATTGTACAAAATGAGATTTGCTATTGCTAATCTCTTTTTTTAGATAAGGGTGATATATGTTTTTTTTGTTTTGTTATTAGGTACTACTGAAGGGACTCGAACCTGGGACCTCCAGGTTCATGACTAGTGGTATTACCACTAGTCATGAAAAACATGACGTGTTCCGACCACTATAAATACGTTCTATATGTAAGGTGATTTAAGATTCACTATTGTAAATCTTAAACAAAAATTAAATTTTGTTTAATTGAATACTTTAACCCGGACAAAAACTGGTGTCTACAGTTGCCCCCCTTTGTATATCTCTATGTATTCAAGAGGTATACAAAGTTATCATAGCACACCATTTTTGGCCGGTTTACTAATTGTATTGCGATATTTTTGTTTGGTGCATTAACCAACTTCTTGGAAGTTGTGAAGTCATTGATTAGCTCCCACGTGGCATAGTCATGGAGTGGGTCCTGATTAGTTCCTCGGCAGTGTAGCCTAGATGTAGGTACCAATTGGCTTCCGTTGTAGTGTGGTCGTGTCATGAATACTGATTAGCTCCCTGACAGTGTAGCCTAGACGTAGGTACTAATTAGCTTCTCGTAATGTAGCTTTCTAGTGGGTACTAATTAGCTCCCTGGCAATGTAGCCAACTTGTGGGTGCTGATCGGTTTCCCTCGCAGTGTAGCCTTCTAGTGGGTCCTAACAACCTCCCTCGCAATGTAGCCAACTTGTGGGTGCTGATTGGATTCCCTCGCAGTGTAGCCTTCTAGTGGGTTCTGATTAACTCCCTGGCAGTGTAGCCTTCTTGTGGGTGTTAATTGATTTCCCTCGCAATGTAGCTTTCTTTGAAGTGTAGCCATCCTTTGCAGTGTAGCCTTCTAGTGGGTCCTGATTAGCTCCCTCGCAGTGTAGCCGACTTGTGGGTTCTAATTGGTTTCCCTCGCAGTGTAGCCTTCTAGTGGGTTCTGATTAACTCCCTTGCAGTGTAGCCTTCTTGTGGGTGTTAATTGATTTCCTTCGCAATGTAGATTTCTTCACAGTGTAGCCTTCTAGTGGGTCCTGATTAGCTCCCTCGCAGTGTAGCCGACTTGTGGGTTCTAATTGGTTTCCCTCGCAATGTAGCTTTCTTCGCAGTGTAGCCTTCTTATGGGTCCTGATTAGCTCCCTTGCAGTGTAGCCTACTGTGGGTGCTAATTGGGTTCCCTAGCAATGTAGCTTTCTTCGCGGTGTAGCCTTCTTCGCAGTGTAGCCTTCTTGTGTTTGAGGATATGCAGAGTTTTTAAACCTTAATCATAGGTGACATGGAGTTGTATGTTTGATAGGAAATGTTAAAGCAACCAATTGAGAAATTCTAGACAAAATTCAGATAGGTTTCGAACTTGAACTTGCAAAGTTTGTATGTGATGTCAAATGTTTATGATTATATGATATGATGCAATATCATGATGAGATATGTCGATGAAAATATTCTTTCACTTTAAGTAAACTTTGAAAATTATTGATATTTACTTTGGCTATGAATTTCTTGATCTACCTAATGAATGATGTCATATGATTAGTTTGAAGTGCATTCGGAAATTATGCCATATGATGTATGTGAAGTGCATTTGAAAAAGATTGTATGATGAGTCATATGATGATGTCTTGAAGGGTATGCAAAGGAAAGAGCATAATGCATAATCATGGTGTTGATGTTTTTATGGATTCTCTTAATTCGATCATCCACAAGGAAAATATGTCATTCCCTTTCAGTAAACTTGATCCTTGGTTGTGCTCGCAATGGAGTAGCATACTGCCGGCATGGGTACTTTCTTTCGTTGGCGTGTGTCACTATCTCGAGGTACTGGGCTTGCCATCTAGTTTATCCTCTTTTATATACTCATTGAGCACAAGGTATGTCATTTCTGGGACTTGGTGAAAGGTTGGTCCTCTGCTTTCTCCACCTTGGACACTAGCGCTTGAGTGGCTGATGTGTTAGCCATATGATTTTCTTATTCATGATTGTGCTTGGTAGGTTGATTTTGTGGGAGGCTTTTGTAGCAAGGTGGCCTCAGGATAATGTGCTTTTTTAGTTTGTTTGATATTCTTGCTATGCGAGTATGTCATGCTTGGCTAAGAGGAATTTGTCATCTCTGGGTATTGTCTTGTTGATGGCGGTTTTCAAGATATGCTTGATTGACTTTGTCGGGAGGTATGAGGTACAAAATACTTCGTTCAAGGATAGTTTGATTGACTCGTTAGTCCAACGTATTCGGGGTATCTTGAGATCTCTTCTTGAATTGGTGAGAAATTTGAGTAGTTTGGCTTCTAGGAGTTTCGAATTCTTCCTCATGTAGGCTTCACCTTTTTTGTACCTAGGGGTTTGTTATGCACTTTCATCTTCGGGTATGTCCCATTGGTGCCGGTTCAGAGCTTTCTGGTTGGCCAATCTAGGGTACCACACGCCTAGTCTCGAGTTGTGCACTTCATGTCGAGTTGGTTCTTGTAGGTAGGTCACTCAAGGATATTTTGACTAACTGATTGGGTAGCTTGAACGGGATGATTCAAGATCTTTGAGATTTCCCGTTTACTCATGATTTGAAGAGTTGGGAGATCTACTTTCTTCTTTCTTATCGGGTAGCACTAGTTTGCCCCCGAGAATATGTCATTTGCCTTCGGTTTTCGGAACAAAATGTGACTTTCACCAATCTTGACTTAAGATGAATGCAAATAATGTTTGAAAAATCTTGGTTGAAAAAGCATAATGGGAACCTGATTTTAGAAATCTAAGCCCCACTTAAGGGAATGTGCAATATGAGAAAAATGATTTCTTGTGTGTTTAATGACACATTGTTTACAAATTTGTTTTTTAGAAGCCAAGCCATGAGAATATCCATAAGCCCTTACTTCGCTCTCAGTCTCACGCTCAATTTCACTCTCACTCATTCCTATGGGTGCTTTGAGTTTATGATACTTTGGCTACTATCAAGAATCTTGTCACCAAGTTGATGAAAAAAGATGTGCTCAAGGTACAGGTTTGTTGATCATGGAGAATTCATGTAATCTCTATATGGTCTTGTCATAGGATTTCTTGAACTTTCCATAAATGAAGCTATTTTATGATATGGGTTCCAATCGTAGGAGTTCTCGTGTTTTGGGAAGTTTACTTTCCCAAGATGAGAGGCGGGTAAAGGAAATTTATATGAAATTTGACTTTAGTCATGTGAAACTTTGTGTTGGGGGATATTTGGCTTGCCTCGAGGGTATGAGACGAGTTGATGGATAGATGACATCTTTGTCGAGGAAGTTTTATTTTTCTCGAGAATGGTAGTTCATCTTGGGTACATTTTGAATCACGTTGCCTACCCGTCTTGAAATTTTGGTTTTGAGGTGTAAGCTTGAGTGGCGAAGTAACTGAGTTCATTTGAGTATAAACTCCATTTTGGAATTCCTCTCGCTTATAGAGGTCTTAGTTTGATCTTGAAAGGATGGATAAAGGAGGTCTTGGTAAAATGCAGGCTTTGACTTTTGTGTGGCAGGCATGGCTGCTGAAGTCTTCATCATGGGGTTTTTGCTCCACTTGAAAATGTTGGATAATAGGGATCATCGTGCGATATACTTTTGCGTATATCGATATTCTCATCTTGGTAATCCTTCTCATTGGGTTCTCTTGGGTTATTTCTTCATACTAGGTAGGCAGGTATATTTTGGTTTAGAAAGTCGGCTCAATTGGTGGCTAGCCCACTTGGTGTATAGATTCTGCTGGTTGAGAAAATGGTCATACATTGTGCTCTTGTGACTACATTGAAGCTAAAACTAAAATGATCTTTTTAGACCTATGATATATAGACCATACTCAGTGGGTATCTAAATAGTAAGTCCCACAGCAGTTTTCTTTTTTCTTTTCTTTTCTTTTCTTTTCTTATTTTGATTTTCTTTTTCTTGCCTTATTGGCTTTTTTGCTCTTTTTTATGTGGGACCTACTTAAACTTTTCATGCCCCCATACATGTGGTCATTTTCGACCTTTCTGATTTTGGTGCACAAGCATCGAATGTTATGACATTTGTGATCATGTTGATCTTTGTGAGCAGCCCTTTTTGTTGGCTAGGCGAATTGTTCGTTCCCTTCTCAAAAAAGAAAAATCACTGATGTCGAGTCTTTATTGTGTTGTTTGAGTAGTTTTTTCGCTCAAGCATTGGACTTTGAAGCATGGAACATTTTGTGCTTATTCCTCAACCGATTATGTGGGTTCTATGCGTGACCTAACCTTCTAGCCATGAGGGTTTTATGAGAACTTGGCTATTACGATGTAGACATCTTTCTTGTTATGGATAATAGTTCGACTACTCGAGCTTGTATCTAGTTGTGTCTTACTTTGGTAGATATTGGTTATGGTAGTGACAAGCTTCTACAAGTAGCCTGGTATCGTATCTTCGTTACACCCTTTGACTATTTAGCTCGCATGATTTATGGACACCAGTGGGGTGTTTATACTCTCAAGTTTAGTAAACTGAGCAGACGCTCAACATTAGCAAAGTGCTCAAATTCATTACACCAATAGGGTGTTTATAATCACTCTACACTAGTGGGGTGTTCAAACTCTCAATATCAGTAGGGTGTGCACAGTTTGATTATTAGTGCGGCGCAAAATTTTGACACTCAAGAAGTGTTTATAATCACTCGACACCAGTGGGGTGCTTATGGTTGCTTAATATGAATATCTCATGGCTTAACTTGGAAATATGAAATGCATTTTTATGGTTCCCATTTTTAGAGAAAACAAGGTGATCTTAAAGTTTTTTCCGAAAAGATGCTCATCATTTTGAAAAGACAAGGAACATTGATGCAAACATCTAAATAAAGATTGATAGTAGTCACACGATGTTTTGAATAGGTGGAAATGCAAACGACATTTATTCTTCAACAAAGGTTGATGCGTTGCTTCAACATGGTAGATTATATCTACATTTGTTTTATAAAGACCAAGTCTTGAGTCAAACTTTATCTCTTGGCATGTTCACTGATCTTCATGAGTTGGGAGTGGGGTTTCATTGATTCTTTGACGCTTGGCTTCCCCTTCGAACTTCAACCGTCCGACTTTCACCATTTCTTGTACCCTTATCTTCAATGCATTGCAATTTTCCACTGAGTGTCCCGTTACTCCGGAATGATAATCACATTGTCTATCAACTCTGTACCATCTTGGATATGGAGGTTGCATAGTCTCGCCCGACACAGGAGTGATTAGTCGATCTTGGAGTAATTGAGGGAAAAGTTTGGCATATGTGAGTGGGATAGGATCAAATTTCTTTTTTTTTTTGTTTTACCAAGATAATGTGATATCGATTACCCCTTTGTCGTGGAAACGGCGTATGATTTGGGAACGTCGGTTGGTTGGAAAAGTTCGCCGGATGACACATTGCCAATTTGAACTTCAATGTTCTCCTTGTTTGTCAAAATCTTCAAGATCATGCTAACTTCCTCTTTCACGTCCCCAAGTGCTATCACTCGTCTTTTGATGTCGTCTAATTCCTTCTGGATTAACTCCATAGTGAGCTCGGCCTTGGATCCGGTCGAGTACTTAAGGGTTTGATGTTATCTTCGTGGATGAGCAACCTTAGAGAATCCCAATTTTGTTAATTGGTTTCATGGTTCTAAATGAGATGAATGCATGATGGTTATGCTCAATGATATGATTGTAAATACTAAGTATTTTTTCGGTGGATGCATATGTACTTTGTAACATGATTAATATGAATGAATGAAGAAATGACGGTGTAAGCTTCTCGGGACCTTTGCTAATCGAGGATACAACTAGGGAAATTAGAAATGCCAAAATAGGAATAATACTTGATATTATTAGAAATGCCCAGAAAATATCATATTCGTAAAGCAGAAACATGGGTGCACTCCTATGAATGCGTAAAACATGCTTGTTAGATTAGTCGAGTCAAATTAGAATTAATTGTCAACTCATCTATAACTGTTTAGGCAAAACCAAAATGAAAATGAGTTTAAAATTCTTTCACACATACAAATAAATTACTGTCATTCACGAATGATTTGCAAAACACATATTCCACGTATAAGCAAGAAAAGAACTGATCATAAGATAAATTCTTTCACAAACTTTACCTTATTGAGGTAAACCTAAGATATTTTGCAGCATAACATTGTGTTTTTGGGTAGGCTCTGGGATAAGTTGCGGTTTAGGTAGTTTCTAGGTAAACTATATGCTGGATAGGGATCTTAAGGAATCAGGCTCCCAAGTTGTACCGCACTATAACCCTTTCGAGTTTTAGCATGATACCCCAAATCATCCTCGGATTTGAGTTCAACTTGGTTGGGAAGTTTTCGCATTTCCCCTACTATTGTAGGAGTCACACTACTTTCTTCCTTTTTTGCTAAAAGGGCAGCTCGGGAATAGAGCTTTATGCATGGATGCAAAAAATTGAAATACATTACAAATTTAAAGCGCAAATTGATGTAATAAACCCATAACACCCATTTTAAGAAAGTAAGAAAAACTTATCGATGATTAATGTAGTTTGACTCTCATATATGTCCCCAGCGGAGTCGCCACTGTCGCAACCGACCCTCGAGATCGGGGGACCGTCGCGACACGCTCGGAGTCGCCATCGACCTTAGCTGTGGTGGATCGAACACCTTTTGTACCGGTTCCAACCTTAGGGTCAGAACCGGGATTTTGGTCTGCGAATTTTAGAAATTCGGGTTCGGGAGTACGGTTACGTGTGGGGAAGTGTATTCACGCCCCCACAACGCCCCAAATGGGTTCTAAAATCGATAAGTTTTTAAAGGGGTGGGTGTATAATAATTTGCGACTTTATTGATGTATTTAATTGAATTATTTTAATAATTTTGGGTGTATTTTTAGAGTTCAATTGGACGTAAATTTTGAATTGTTGTATTTACTTGATAATTTTCACGCCTATTGACGTAAAAATATTTTTTAGATTGGTTGGACTCGAACCTATTGGTTGCCTACGTACCCGAGTATCCGGGATCAAAGTCTACGTAGTTCGGTTTTGTTGAAGTTTTAAAATGTTGTGATCTTAAACACGTTCTATAGATCGCGATTAAGATGATTTGAGTTATTAGGAAATGGTTTTATGACTTTTCAATTTAGTAATTGAATGTTAGATTGCCTTTGGAAGAATTTCAACGAAAATGACTATCACGGTTTATTGACCATGATTTCGTATTTATGAAATCTCTAAATAAAATAAATATGTGTATACAAAATGAAGCCCAAATTTAAATCAAGGTTCTAATATTTTGAAATACACAGGAGTAATCGTAACTTGGCCAAAGCAAAAAGTCTTAACATGTTTGGTCGATATAAATTTTGCGTATTAAGTGACTTCGAAAATAAGATGTAACGAAAGGAGTAAGGTAGCCAAAATTACAGAGTAGCTCGAATGGTTAGGCGCCGCATTGCTTGTTCGTTGTTACTTGTGAGCCCAGAGGTCAGGAGTTCGACTCACATGAGAGGTTTTTTTTGTTTTTCCAGAGCGAAGTGG
The DNA here is from genome assembly GCA_946122785.1 of Linum tenue. NCBI lineage: Eukaryota > Viridiplantae > Streptophyta > Magnoliopsida > Malpighiales > Linaceae > Linum > Linum tenue. The sequence continues at coordinate 15,929,190 of CAMGYJ010000003.1, read as the reverse complement.
CAAGGACAGGTAATATTAAAAAAAACCCTAGGGGTAGATACGACATTGTAACAAAACGTGTATATAAACTATTTTTTTTTAACCCTCGCCGCTCTCCTTTTCTTCTCTCGTCTCACATCTCTTCCTCTCTTCTCCAGAAACAATGAACCAACAAACGAAAAGAAGAAAGGAAGAAAAAAAAAAATCCCTAGCTCCTCTCCTCCTACTCGATTCTTCTTCTGCCTCTCACCCTCTATTTATCGTCCATCTCGTCGCCGGCGAGTAACTCGGAGGAAGGAAGAAACCCCTTCTCTCGTCTCTCTCCAGAGGTAACGAAACACGACCTCCCTCAAGACGGCGAAAGAACGATGGCGGCAGCTGATGATAACGACGACGGCAAAGGCGGCAGCGAAGGCTTTGTTTGCATGTTGGATTTTGTTATTTGAATTTGCTGTTTTATGATTCTGATATGTTCTTTTTGTGTGTTCTAGTTACAGAGGATGGGGGAAGAAAGGGGGCCGCCACCGGCAGCCTTGGGTTCCGCCGGCGGCGAAGACGACGATGATATAAGGGAAACCCTTTTCGGGTATAATAATCTGATCTAATTGCTTTTTTATTTAGATTTGGATTAATTTTGGTATTTAGAAGGGATTCATGATGATAGTGTTTTTATTATCTATCTGCTCAAGAAACAGAGGAAATATAACATGGCAGAAACTTGAACAATTTAAATAATGATTAGTATTACGCAGAGCTGATAAGCTTAAAGAAATTGTAAATAAGCTTAACAAAAAGTATAGATATTGATATAGTGTATGTTTAATAATAATCAGTACGCTTTAATTGAAGAAAACATGAATGAGAACTCATAATAGCTAGTAGACGGATGATTATAATATAAAGTACTTGATAGGAAAATGGATTGTGAGAAAAGAGATTAGCACAAGGAAACAAATGCTGTGATAGTGCAGCGGTTGAATGCATTAGGAATTGATGAAGTAAAATGAACTGGAATGAAAGATAATGGTAAGTAGCTAATAGTCATTATCTTGTAATGTACCTAGGATTGGTTGAATCTGATTTTTCTTGAGGTTTTTTACGTCAGATTGTAATTTGCTTGGAGTAGATTATGTATATTCCTCTTTTAAACAAAATCAACTTGTTTGTAGTTTAAATGGAGTTGATTGAGTTTCTCTTGAGTTTGAGAAGAGAAAAACTTTAATTTACACAAGCAGGATGAGTGGGATGATTATGAATGATGATGGAAATGAAAGACAAGATTCAGATTTAGCTATAGCCTATACTAACCTTGAGTTGGAAGTTTGAGGAAAGGTTGGAGCTGCTCTCCTCCTTTCTGTGGGTATTTTTCTACTGCTGCGTTTTTGCGGCTGCTTATATGTTTTCTTTTGGGTGTATTGCTCTTTTGTTTTTTTGTGTTCTGTTGGTGTGTTTAAGAGGAAGACAGTGGAGTGGGAATGAGATTTTTCTTGTTGTCTTCTTCTGATTCCTTATTCGAGTGTCTGTTTGTAGTGTAAGAAAGGAAGAAGAATGTTTGCTGTAGGGTTGCCGCCGCCCTCTGGATGCTTTCGTCTGTTTTTGCGAGGAATGGGAAATGGAAGTGCAGGGAAGAAGATGAAAAAGAAGAAGAAGAAGAAGTGACAAAGTGGTTCCCTGTTTCTGTCTATTGCCTCTGGCAAGAACAAGGAAGAAGAAGAAGAAGAAGAAAGAAAGAAAGTCTAGAAGTGGAAGAGTAGAAGCTCGTTTTTTTCTCTCCCCCTTTTGCAAGAGCAGATGTGTTCTTTTTTTATAAGAAAAGGGAGCTTGTTCCCCAAGTTTGCAACAGTACTGGTTTGGTTTTGGGTTGAACCGGTCTGGTTGTGTCAGAGCTGACCAGATTGACTTTGTTGACTTGATTGGACTTTTGTTGACTGTGACTTTAACAGAGTTGACTTTCGTTGACTTTTGGTATAGGCTCTGACTTCTCCAGTTTTAATGTTTTTTTATTTTGTATAATTGTAATAACATCTGTAATTGTGATTTATTTTAATAAGATACCAGTCCTTGCCCTTAATTCGACTTATCTGTTATTGTTTTGAAATCAAAGTCGCATCCTCACAAGACCACTAGTCTTAAATCTAAATCCACCGATAGCTGGCTGTTAATTTGTGTGACCCTAGCATGTCATCGCTTTCAAATTGTACCAATTAAGATTTGCTATTGCTAATCTCATTGATCCGAATTGTACAAAATGAGATTTGCTATTGCTAATCTCATTAAGTTATGAAAAACATGACGTGTTCCGACCACTATAAATACGTTCTATATGTAAGGTGATTTAAGATTCACTATTGTAAATCTTAAACAAAAATTAAATTTTGTTTAATTGAATACTTTAACCCGGACAAAAACTGGTGTCTACACATTGTCGCTGACGGATCTGAGAGCGAAGAAGAGATGGGTGAGCCTAATGATGCAGAGGCAGTTGTTCTTTAGGAGCATACCATGGGATATTACTGGACTGCCAGGACAGCATACATGAGGTCTAGCATCCAACACCCTCAAGTTGCCGCCAACAACTTTGAGGTGAGCACCTCTGTTATCACCATGTTGCGTGGTTCAGTGGTGTTCCATGGGAAGACAGGAGAGTGTCCTCGTGCGCACCTGCGGCGATTCCATGAGCTAATCAATGAAATTAAGATTAATGGGGTCCCTTAAGACGCCATCCAGTTGCGCTACTTTCCCTTTACTCTGGAGGGACAAACCAAGATGTGGGTGGACAACTGACCTCTGCGGTCCATCACTACATTCACCGACTTGGCCAATAAATTCTTGACCCGCTATTATCCTCCTTCTAAAACAGCAGATGATAGACCAATAATTACACATGTTTTCACCCCATTCTGAAGCCGTTTGAGATGTGGACCCTAGTGTTTTAAGCCGATTTCACGCCAGGGTATGTGTTTATGTCATATTTCAGGTCCCGGCGTTGGAATCGAGGCGGAGGAACGATTTCTGGGTCGAAAGGAGTGAAGTTGGGACAAAGTAAGCTGCAGGAGGAAAATACCCGGTCAGGTGGCAAAATACCCGACCGGGTATTTATCGTTTTCGGCCCCGTGAGAAGCAGAGGGGGGCCCGGGCAAAATGGCTAAAATCCCCGGTCGGGGATTATGGAGATTGGAGAGTGACCGGGGATTTTCCCTTAAGTGAAACGGTGAGTTTTGGATATACCCGGTCGAAACCCAAAATACCCGACCGGGTATTTCGACCGGGTATCGCGACCAGGCAGTCAATTTAAGGAGAAAGAAAGCCAACATTGAAGGGTTCCGAGTTTTTGAGAGAGAAAGCGATACTTAGAGAGAGAAAGCGACGAACCAGAGTTCCCAAGCGCCATAGATCGATCTTCATCACCATTGGAGCCCGGCTTGAGCTTGGAGAAGTGCGATTAAACGTCCAGGAGCAGAAATCCGTCTTCACAGTATGATTTCCGCGTCTGAATCTGCTTTTGCTTCTTTCTCTATGGAGTAGTTCCCCCATTCATCTGGGTATGGGGAACCCTAGATTTGTATGTTAGGTCTAATTGTATGAACCCAAGTACAGAGTTTGTGAATTGATTATATTCGATTGAGGTTTGAATGTTTGAATGACTTGAATCCTGATCAAATTCCTGTTGTTTCTGCTTTGACGTAGAATGAGAATATCTGCCTAGGTTGATAGAGTACCCTTAATCGAAGGTGGCGAATTGGTGACTTTAGTCGAGGAGCCAATTCGCTATTCTGTACCGAATTCAATTCGGTAGTGGAGGTTTGGTTCGCTAGGGCCTCAATCTGTTTACTCCGGTGGAGGTTAGTCGCCCGCTAGAGACTCAGATTGGGAGGGTCTGAAGACCTTTAGTCGAGACTTCAGACTAATCAAGAACCTTCCGCAGTATAACTTTCATGAAAACTAAACTTGGTAAATTGCAATCCGACTTAACTGCAGTCTAGGGGGAACCATATCCGGGTGACCTCTCTTGACTTGACAACAACCGTTTACTTGCTTTGTGTTTTTTGTTTGCTTGAGTTGCACTAAAAGTTCACTGCTAAATAACAAGAATTCACCGAGTAGTCATCACATCTAGGACCCGGGTTGACAATAAAATCCAAACCCGCTATACTACGCTTTAGAAAGTGGTTACACTTTGCCATTTTCTAGAGTGACAGTAGGAGTGAGTCAAGTTTTTGGCGCCGTTGCCGGGGACGGCTAGGTTGTTGAAGAAAAGTGATTTCTGTTACTTTAGCACTTTCATTTTCGCATTGATTATTTTCTCTTTCCCACTTGTGCCTTCACGGGTTTGCATTGCTTGATTGTGTGCAGATAGTGCATGACCCGTAGCCAGTCGGGAGGTTTACTGCCGTTGAATCCTGAGATTGAGCGCACTTGTAAACAACTTCGGAGACAACAGCGAGCTAGGCTGGCTACGGTGGAGCGCAGAGACGGCCAATTGAGCAGCGACTCCGAGGACGAGTACGAGATGGAAGGCGATCAGAACCCACCTCCTCAGAACCAGATCCTGGGGAACGACCCAAATCCCCAGGGAGCTGGGAACCATCATCATCCACCACCTCCGGGTCCCACCTTGGAGTACTACTATACTCCACGGATTGCTGACATCCGCCCGGTCATCCTCTATCCACCCATTCCTGCAAACAACTTTGAGATCAAGCCATGCTGGATTCAACTCATTACATCCTCTATCCAGTTCCATGGCTTGAAGGATGAGGAAGCCCGGGTACACCTTTCCCGTTTTCTGCAGCTGACGAACGGGTTCAAGCTGAACGGTGTCCCGGATGACGCAATCCGCCTTCACCTCTTCCCCCATTCTCTGGCGGGGAATGCTAAGAGGTGGTTGGAGACCCAGCCCCCATTGTCCATCACTTCTTGGGACGATCTGGCTGACAAGTTCGTGCACCGGTACTATCCGGCATCGAAGACTACAGAGATTCAACGGGAGATCACTCACTTCCGCCAAGAGCCAGATGAGTCACTTCGTGATGCATGGGAGCGGTACATGGGATACTTCTGGCAGTGTCCCCATCATGGCTTCAGCGATGCTTTCACAGTGGGGAACTTCTACAGTGCCCTCACCCCCGACAGCCAGAGGGTGATTGAGTCTCTATGCCCAGGAGGGGATATCCTTACTAAGACTCCACCCGAGCTGAACCGGATGATCAGTACCTTGGCTGCTCGAGATCATTCTTGGGGGCAGAACAACAGAAGCAGGAATTCCCGGGACCGGGGTGTGCATGCTATGGAGGCCAGGTCCGGGTTAGAGCAGCAGGTGGCTGAGTTGGTGCAGACATTGAAGCAGCCTAACAGTCTCCTTCCGGGCCGAGGTATAGCTACGCCTCCAGTAGCTCAGTGTCAGTGGTGTGAGAGCCCAAATCACCTGGTGGAAGATTGTCAATCTATGAGGGAGTCCTCCACTCCCCAAGAGCAGGTGGCCTTCATCGCCAATGCTCGGCGCCTCGACCCATACAGCAACACCTACAATGAAGGATGGCGCCAGCATCCCAACTTCGCCTGGAGCAGCAACACCAACAAACCACCTGGTTTCCCAGCACCAGCAGGTGGTTTTCAGCAGAGGCAGCCCTTCCAGGCTAGGCAGGGGCCACCACCACAGCAGCAGCCCAACCAGCCTAGGCAAGGGCAGCCAATCCAGCAGCCCCAGGGCCAGTTTGCTCACCTCCAGCAGCCGCAGCTCCAGATAATCAGATGGCTGATCTGAAGAACATTTTGCAGGCATTCATGACCACCAGTCAGGCGAATTTCACGAGTATGGATCAGACCATAGCCTCACTGGAGGCAGGTCAGAGAAACCTGGAGGCAGGCCAGAGAAACCAAGGTGCCATTCTGCAAGATCTACACCACCAAGTCGGTGCCCTAGCGCGCCAACTTACTGCCCGGGCCCCGGGGACTCTACCTGCCACCACCATCCCCAATCCACGGGAGCCGCCCGAGCAGCTAGATGCCATTTTCACCAGGAGCGGCAGGCCTACATCAGCTGACCCTGCCCCGACCGGGCAGAAGGAACCGCTACCTGCTTCAGCACTCCCGGCCGGTGATGCAGAAGTGCGGGTGGAGAAGGAAGCCCTTGCCCCCAAGCCACAACCAGTGGTGAAGGAGCACGTACCCCAGCTTCCCTTTCCCACTCGCCTTCACAAAGACAAGCTGGAGACTGAGTTTGCCTAGTTTATGGCAATGTTGAAGCAGCTCAACATCAGCGTACCATTTGTGGAGGCACTGTCGAAGATGCCCAAGTACGCGAAGTTCATGAAAGATCTCCTCACCAACAAGAAGAAACTTGGGGATCTCTCGACAGTGCTGCTGAGCGAGGAGTGTTCTGCTGTCCTGCAGAACAAGCTGCCTGAGAAGCGCAAGGACCCAGGGAGTTTTACTATCCCTCTTACTATTGGCAGCATGCATGTAGGAAAGTCCTTGGCGGACCTAGGCGCTAGCATTAATGTCATGCCATATAAACTGTTCAAGAAGCTAGACCTAGGTGAACTTAGCCCTACTAAGATGAGCATTCAGCTAGCTGACCGTTCTATTGTGCATCCTAGGGGTATCATAGAGGACCTGCTTGTTAAAGTGGGTGCATTCACATATCCTGTTGATTTTGTTATTCTGGATTTAAATGATGATGTGGATGTACCTTTGATTTTAGGGAGACCATTTCTTGCCACCGCCAAGGCATTGATTGATGTGCATGATGGTAAACTGATTCTGCGTGCTGGTAATGAACAGGATACTTTTTCTGTGACTGAGTTTGATCACTGTGCTATGATTGCTGTCACACCTGTGCATGCTATTTCTGACCAGGTACACGAGCCTGTCGTGTATCCTTCTGCACCTCCCATTTTGCAGGACCCCCCTCTCACTCCTTCGCCGCCGCTCCCTCCAGCCTCACCACCGAACAAAAAGCTCAAGGAGGAGTGGCGGCCGAAGCAGCAGGTTGCTCAGCCTGCACGGAAAAAGGGTGGAGACCACTACGAGCTGGTCCCACCCACTGCACCACGACCACCCTGGCCATCCGAGTACTCACTCGCCTGCATCTTGCCGGATGGCCAGGTCGAGCTGACCTCTGCTGGTGGTTGCAACCGTCGGGTGCACGGTCACCACCTGAAGCTGTATCTCAAGAGCGATGTGGATCCGCTCTTGGAGGTACCTGTTCCTGCACCCCGCTGAGTATCCACCATGGGCGTCCAGCTAAAAGACGGTAAAGAAGCGCTTGTGGGGAGGCAACCCCACCACGGTTTGCATTTTCTTTTCCCTTTTTTCTGAGTTTTTTGTGTCGTGTCGAGTCAGTTGCATGTCTGTAGTGAAGTTCGGTCATCTGTGATGCCTCGATTTGGTGTTTTCGTGCAGGAGAGGTCGAGATTTTGGGAGAATGGGCATTTTGGCCAGAAGGGGTAAAATACCCGGTCATGAGCCAAAATACCCGACCGGGTATTTTGTTGGCTCGTGCCCGGGCCCCCTTCTGCCTTCCGGGGCGCAAAAAAGGCCAAATCCCCGACCTCAGGCCAAAAATACCCGACCGGGTATTTTTGGCATGAGACCGGGGATTTCCCTGCTATGATACGCTGCGTTTAGAAAATCCCCGATCTCCCGCCAAAAATACCCGACCGGGGATTTTTGGCGTGAGACCGGGGATCTTGCCTCATAGAAACGCGGCATTTGGCAGATCCCCGGTCATGGGCTCGAAAATACCCGACCGGGTATTTTAAGACCCGACCGGGTATTTTTCCTATTTAAAGGAATCCCCCGGTCATTTCTCTCTCTACCCTCATTTTTTCCAAAATCCCTCTCTCTACTCTCAACTCCTCTCCCCTCTCTCCTCTTTGGGCCGCCGCCGGCCACCGCCTTCTGCCGCCGACCGCCACCACCGTCGCCGGTCACTTTCCGGCGACTTTCCGGCGGGTTCCGGCCACTTTCCGGCGACCCTCCTCATCCGATTTTTTGCCTCCCCTCGCGTCCCTCACCCTTCCCTCGCGTCCTAGCTACAGTTCTCCTTGTGTTTCCAGGTGTGTTTCTTGTTCATTTCTAGTTTCTGGAAAATTGAACTGTAGATTATAGGACCGAGAACTGTGTTTGCCTGCCTGATTTAGAGTAGGGTGAGGGATGATTGAGCTTGTATGTGTTTATATGTGGTATATGTGCTGCCCGTGTGCTTATTGTGGTTTATTCTATGATCTTGCCTTGAATTCCGGTTGAGTTGATTTCAATTCAACCGGCTGTGCTGATCTGTTAGCCTAGGTGAGCCTGAGTGTGGGGGAAGTGCTGACCCCATGCCGTTGGTCCTGACAATATTTTTTCTTGGCTCCACTTTTGGTTTGTTGATTTTGCAGGAACATGTCTCAGGACCATCAGTTTGTGCAGGGTCTGCGCCTGCACCGGGAGTACGCGGACCAGTTCCGCAAGGTGATTCGAGGGAAGCTGGAGCGCCACCACCATCTTGAGTGGGCGGTGTTCGAGCAGCTCCACTGCTTGCAGGAGCTCCGCACCGCCATCAGTCACCGCGATTGGCGGACGCTGCTTTCCATAGACGAGCCCACCTTCACGGAGCTGGTGTGGGAATTCTACACCACATTTCAGTATGACCGCACGAAGCCCCGGGACGCACATGCGGTGACATTCCGGTTGGGTGGCTATCACAGGGAGCTGACCGTCGACGGGCTGGCCCACGCCTTGGGGATCGAGTACCACCCGTTCGATCGCCACGAGATGGAGGTCCCCACCCCGACCGACTGGAACCAGCATTCCTTCTACCGCACGATCGCCCGGCCAGATTATCGATATGACTACTTCGATGCTGGCCAGACCTACGTCAGCACCCTCAAGCCGCAGTGGCACATCCTGAACTTGCTGATCACCCGCTCCATTGTCCCCAATGCCACCGGCTCGCATAAGATTCCGAAGCGGGTGTTGTATGCCATGTACTCGATGGGGTACCCGGAGCACATGCTCAACTTGGGTTCGTTCGTGGCCACCACTTTCTACCGGTGCCGCGGGCATCCCACCCACCTCTTCTGTGGTCCCCTGATCACCCGGTTGGCGAGGCACTTCGACATCAGCTTCCAGGGGCTTCATGATGCGTCTGAACAGGGCGGCTCCGCACCCCTCAGCCGGGACGTGCTGCACAGTGCCCGCCTCCTGGCCACTGCCGACACCCGTACATGGGTGGACGGGCTTTCTATACCCCCTGCGGAGGTTGTGGATCTTGATGAGGAAGAGGAGGATGGTGACTACTCAGGCGATGAGGAGGTGGATGAGGATGCTGATGATAATGATGACGGCGCCATGGATGCCGATGAGCCGGAGCCCTTGCTCTCCCCACCAGGGGATCTTCAGCCTCGACGGAGACCGGTGCCAGGCGAGTCCTCCTCTGGTCCTTCTGGTCCATCGATGGCCTCCGGCCCGTCTATGGACTTCTTCACGGAGCAGTTCCAGCAGATGGGGCTCCAGTTCCAGCAGCTCGGTCTTCAGAACCAGTAGCTCATGGACCATCAGGTCCAGTTCTACCAGCAGTATTCGGCCCACCAGGCCGAGTACCGATCCAGGCTGACGGGATTTGACGAGCGCCTTGGCCGATTGGAGACCCACATGGGAGTCACTACTGCTCTCATCGAGCGGGAGAGAGATCGAGGCCGCCGTCTGATGGAGTATTCCGAGCATCTGCTCCAGGCTTGCCACCCTCCAGATGAGCACCACTGGACCACCCGGTGGGAGCATTCATCGCCACGGCAGCCACCGGAGGATGGTGTCGACGACCTTATGGATCAGATTGATTTCTCCGATCTTGGAGGGTCCTAGGGGCATGTTTTGAGAGTTTTTTTTTTATCTTTGTCAGCATGCAAACTGTCTGTTTTGTGTCGGTTTTTGTTTCTTTTTCTTTTCCTTTTGGATTCTGTACTATTGGGCTGACCATTAGACCTAACGTATGTGTTTGAGCTTGTTGGTTTCCTTTAGCTCTGCCTGTGTTCCCGACTGGTCCTCGCTCCAGTCCGTCCCATGCCGACAGGTCCATTCCAGTCTCCTGCAGTCTGTGCCCACCGGTAACATCGTTCCCCTTTCTTTTTCTCTTCTCCATTGAGGGCAATGTCGATCTTAAGTGTGGGGGGGATGATGTTTATTTTGTGACTGCATTCGATCTGTTTGTGTGCTTGGAGCCTAGTCCACTGTCCAAATCTTGAGATTTGAGGGCTCCAAGCACTACTGTTTGCTTGATGATTGATCGTATTGGCATTGTGGATGTGATTAGTAGATTGAATGGCTTTTGACTCGATGCATGACAACTTGAGTGTGACTAAGACAGCCTATTACGATGACTGAGATGCGCAGTAGAGTTGTGTAGGGGGTCAATTTTTAACTGTTTGCTTACCAACTGCGACCTGCATTTGATCACTTGCTTTTGACAGTCATTTATGCATCTAGTTCAGGAAATCAGAATGTGAGATAGAGCATATAGGTAGCCATGTGAGATTTGAGCCTGCTCGTTTCTTTCTTGTGCGTTAGATTCCTCTTCCATGAAATGTAGCATTCACGTTGTCTCTAAATACCCTTAACAACTAATTAACTAATAACTTCTCCTTAACTACCTAAAATTAAATCAGCCAATCACAACGCTTTTAAGATCCTCCTTAGAAAAAAGGGGGTTTAAGGACCTGAACTCAGGCCATTAAAAGACCATTGCACTAGTACTAATAACACACGAAAAACCCATATATGGGTTTGGGAGAGAGAGCTACCTCTGATTTTTCGTCATCGTATTCGTCGGGAAGGGGAGGAGGGCTAACGTAGGAAGGGAGGAGGGTCGTCGTCTTCATTGGGAAGATGATGAGGGTCGTCGTCTTCTCCATCGATCCCTTCGTAGTGCCAAGCTTGTGGAAGGAGATGGAGAGTCGCGGCGACAAACCTCGTGTTGCTCGGATAACAACGACAACCACCATCTAAGACGTAGCCTACGACGGAGGACAAGGGACGGAGTCGGAGGGAGAGGATCTTGTTGTTGCGTCGACGAACATGGACTGTGGCGGGGAAGAGGCGACGGCGGCGAGCAGGGAAAGAGGGAATCGAGGGAGAGAGGAGGAGACGAAAGGGAGAGAAAAAAGGGGAGACAAAAAGGGATTGAATTTTCTCTTTTCCAATGTTGCGAGAGAAATTAATTATGTAATTAATGCCTAATAAACAGCTGATTAATCCTTTCCATTGGATTAGATAGGCGATATCTAAGAGGGGTGTCAAAAATCATACCCACTTACGAGGTTAGCAAGCTAACCGATCCCTGCTTCTTATGGTGTGAGTTGGGCTTGTTGAGTTGGGTTTGAAGAGTTCGTTTACAAGCTATAATCGTATTGAGGTTGAGTTCGTATGTATCTTGTTGAGTCGAGTTCGAGCTTGATCTTGAAAAATGGGCTAAATGGTTGTTCTCTTCTAGGTCCAAGTGTTTTGCTTCTTATGGTGTGAGTTGGGCTTGTTGAGTTGGGTTTGGAGGGTTCATTCACAAGCTATAATCGTGTTGAGCTCGAGCTCATATTTTTCTTGTCGAGTCGTTTTCGAGTTTGATTTTTGTAGCTCGTATCACAGCTTAAGCCAAGCTCGAGCTGATGAATTTTCTGCCTCTCTGAGCTTGAGCTCGAACTAGGCTAGCTCAGTTCAGCTTGAGTTCGATCCCGAAGATCGTGAAAAATTATCGTTTCTCCATGTCAATAAAAAACAAAATTAGTTTACCATTGCCAAAGTCACGAATACATAAACAAATACTTAACTAATGGAGAAGTGCCTGGATATAAGGATATTCAATCTTCATATTCATAATGTAAGTCTGGCCTTGGATCTTGCAAATTAGGACGCAAACACCGAAGCAAACCATTAATGACAACGTTCCATTGCACATTCAATTAACCTTCCCCCTTTTTTAGCTGCAGCCTGCAAGTCGTCGTGAGCCTGTCCCAGGCAGCCATGTTCAACTCTGTAAATAACTTGCCCAAGAACTCCACCTTCAGTGTTTACTAACCCAAAGAGGAAAAGATTATGAAAGAAATCCCATCTTTTTCACAGACTTCCCAATTTCCGCCACCACCCTGATTTGCTTTCCCCTGATACGCCTATAAAGTCCCGTTCTTTCTCCTCCATCTCCACGGATTTCACCCCCTATCGCTGACAAACTGTTCGCCCATCGCCGCGTGAAATTTTTGGAGGGTAAATTAAGGGCAAATTTGCTCATCTCAACACGCTTTGAATCCTTCCTTCCCCCAGATTACGACAATTGGGAAAAGAAAAGCTCATTAAACAAACACTTCCCTCCTGGCCCCTGCCAGTCGAATCACGCCAAGAATCAATCAACCTTGGCCATCCTTTCAGAAAGCAATAAAGAAACGAAGTCGCTCGCTCTCCCATTTTCCGATTTTGAAGCTTCTCCTTCTTCCGGGTTCTCGCCTGCAAAGCAGCTGTCGCAAGAGGCAGGCGGGTGGAACTTCGTGACGGCATCAGGTTTTTTCTTTAATCGCGCCCTTACTCCTGCATTGCTTCGATCTATCGTTGTCGGTGATGGGTGTTCTTTGTCTTTCTTTGCCGTTACATTTGTGGGGAGTAGGGAGTGAAGTCAAGATCTAATGAAGGTCTGGGTCTTTTTATAACGTCTTGGGGGTGTTTGCGAACTTGTTAGTATATATGGAAATGGAGGTTAATGGGGAAGGTTCATCGAGCGGGGGCTCCAGTTCGGATCAGTTACAGAAAGAGAGATCTGAAGTTACCCATGTCCAGAAACTTCAGCTGGATGCATCTCAGCACGAGTTTCATCCGATGAATGCACTGGAGATCCTGAGAGAAACAGTGAGGATTCTCCGGTTCAATGCTGCATCTTTTATGCTCATTGCTACTTTCCTCGTTTGCCCAATTTCCGCTCTACTCTTGTCCAATGTATTGGTTGATCAATCCGTTGTGAAGAGACTTACCATTAGGTTGATGTTGATTGCCAAATCCAGTGGCCTTCCGTTGAAGCCTTTGATCAAACACTCATGTCACCGTTTAGCCGAGATGGTTGTCTCATCAGCAATGTGCTTCCCTTTCTTTCTCACTTTCTCTTTATCATCCAAAGCTGCTGTAGTTTACTCAGTGGACTGCACTTATTCGAGGAAAGAAGTTGATGTCTCCAAGCTTTTGGCGATAATTTGCAAAATCTGGAAGAGGGTCGCTTCAACATATGTATGGTCAAGTATGGTGATCTGTGGCTGTGTCACATTATTCGTTGTTCTTCTACTAGCACTATGCAGTACGTTTTCAGCATTTGGTCTTTGGGCAGAGTTGAATCTCTATGCTGCAATGTTGGTAGGGCTTGGTTTCTCGGTTGTTTTCGCCAATGCAATCATAATCTGCAACATTGCTGTTGTCATCTCCGTGCTGGAGGATGTTTCAGGCCCGCAGGCATTGCTTCGGTCAAGTAATTTGATCCGGGGCCAGACTCAAGTCGGGCTTCTGATATATCTCGGATCGACAATCGGTACAGCTTTTGTGGAAGGTTTGTTTGAGCATAGAGTGAAGACATTGAGTTATGGAGATGGGTCTTCCAGGATATGGGAAGGCCCTCTTCTGGTGATCATGTACTCATTTGTGGTGCTTGTTGACATGATGATGAGTGCAGTTTTCTACTATAGTTGTAAATCGTATAGGCTGGAGGCTGCGGAGGAATGCCAGTCGATGCTAGAGACCATCACTGTCTCCCCTGATTCGGTTGAAGTTCAGCAACATGGTGGAGCTTTCTCGAGTTAGAAAATGGAGAAGACAACAACACTTTCTGAAGATTAGTGGAACTTCTGATTCTGCAGCGGATGGCTCAGTGTTCTTCTGTTTAAACGGAAGTAATTCAGTGAGCGGCGTGGCAGCAAGCTATAAGAAAAAGGAAACTGTAAAACTTGGATGGAGTTTTTAGACTGAGGATGTGAACAGAAGCTGCCCTTTTGGAGGTGAAGTCCAATTTTTCTGTTTCTCCTCAACTTTGCATATAATGTTGTATTGTTGTCTCACATGGTAGAGAGAATTCAGTTTCGGGAGGTGATTTTTGTGTTGTACTTCATCGGAAGATGGTTGTTCCCAGTTTAGGTTGAGAGAAGATTATACAGCATACGTCTGTGTATCGAAACTGAAAATGATTCATTCACTTACATCAGGCATCTGTAATTCTTTGTTGTTTCATAGTTAGTCTTTCCACCAATGAATCACCATTGTTCTGAAAGGCCTGTCTCTGAGTTTTTGTATTCTGTACTCCCCCATACAGCTAGTTTTTCCAGTGCCGATGCCTTTGAGAATTGTTTCAATGTACTTGTTCGTAGTATTATGATCTCACATGGTAGAGAGAATTCAGTCCGGAGAGGTGAATTGTTTGTTACGTACTCCATCACATACTACATCGAAAGATGGTTGCTCCCAGTTTAGGTCCAGAGAGAAGATTATACAGCATATATATGTGAATCGAAACTGAAAATGCTCCATTCACTTACATCAGTCATCTGTAATTCTTTGTTGTTTCATATGGTAGTCTTTCCATCAATGAATCACCATTGTTCTGTAAGGCATGTCTCTTGTGTTTTTGTTTTCTGCACTCTCCATACAGCTGGTTTGTCCAATGCCTTTAGTCTTTGAAAAGTGTTTCTTGTTCCAAAACTATTATTGCTTCTTTGCCAATCGAAAGAGGAAGAGATTGCCATACTGTTCAGGATACATTGTCCATGTCTCTTTTCTCTGTAGCACCCTCTTCTCTTATTCCTGTGATGCCACTGTAAAGCTTCCTGACTTCCGGACTTGAGCTTCCAATGCTTCACTACTGAACTCAGTTGACTTACTAGAATCGATTCTTTTCACAGATACGCTGCGCGGAAAGAAGGCCTGTCCTATATCATATTGAATTGAGCCCTTGTACCGGACCGGGGGACATAAAGATGGCTTGAAAGGGCCTTTTCTTAAATCCTTGAGGGCATATATAAGAACTAATGGGCGGGACCAACCACATATAAGAAAGACTAGAGAAGATCCATCTTCCTTAGATAAGGAAAGACTGAATTCTACCTCCTTTTTAATATAAGTTTCTATCAATAGAGTGAAACTCTTCCCTTGTTCCATATTAGCACTTTGCCCTTCTTGCTCGGCAGGTTCTGAACACATTAGACTTTGAATCACGATTGTTCTATATTTCCTATCATTTTGCTCTTGTTTGTTTTCACTAGGTTACAACGATCTGAGAGCAAAGGAAAGAATTATTATATTATAGGCCAGTGAAAGAGAAAAATGAACTCTTTGGCTGACCTATGATAACCACACATCCAAATATGGGTAGGTCCCACTTCTTATTTTTAAATTATGAAGAAGTCGCTTCATTCTTTCTTTTCAATCATTGATGTATCGCTTCCCACCTTAGGACAGATCTTAGGAGTCGACCAAAGGAAATATTTTGCTTATGGTATGAGAGATCTAAGTCTTTAAAATGTTGAAACAAGTCAGCCCTTACGTACTACTGCTTATTGTAGTTCGACCAATCCTTTGGGATTTCAACTAAAAATCGCTGGTTCCATAACAAAAAAGAGGCAAGTCTTCCTATATATGAGACCTTGCTTTAGTTATTTAATGATCGTCACGCTTTCACTTTTATTATTATTAAAGCCACAGAAATAAGGCTTTGGATACTGAGTAAACCTCATCTTCCTAAATTTTTTATTTGATTTCCTAGCCCCCTTATCTCACTGATGGCTTGGCAGCTAGTCTCACACTGATCCCACTGCTGCTAGAAGCTACCAACTCTAAGGGGATCGGTCTTTAAGAAGGTCAACCTCACCCCCAGTAATCACAGCTTTCTTCCCCTAAGATCAAAGAGTAAGAACTCGCTTTCGAGCTAACCTTACATGGAGCTACCTGCCTACAAGCAACAAGAGTTCACGGCTAACTAAGCATTCGTTCAGAGTTTACAGGGGATAGGGTGTACTTTCCTATATTATGTTATGATGGATAGGCTGGCTGCACTCCCTTTGAGGTAAAAAAAGATTCAATTGCAAAAAAAACCTATTTTTAGAGTTTGATACGAACACTAAGCCAAACAATTAAAAAAAAATAATAGACTCTCATAATAAGACAGAAGCATCACTCTGTCTGTTGGAGGCCCTATTCCTGGAGAAATAAGATCCTGAATAGCCTTTGGCTAGGAAAGCACAGTCAGACTAGTGCCGCGCCCAAAGCACCAAGACTGCTTATTCCGCTAAAACTGTAAAGAGACAAGACTTATGCCGGAAAAGTAATAAAGTAAAGTGCTAACGTGCAGCTCCCATTTCGAATAAAAGAGAAAGCCTAAGAGAAGACTATGCTACCAATCCTAGCTGGTACCGAAGCCAAGGGGAAGCATTTGAACAATAGGAATGAAAGAAGAGCTTAATCTACGAGATTCCGGATTGGAAGCGGGTCCGATATCCGATCTCCCACTGACGTAGGAATGGAAATCGACCTGTTTTTTCATAGGCCCCTCCTTATCTTATCCACACGGACGAGGGGTTAGACTTTGAGCTTTAGGATACCGCGCCACACACCTCATCTGGGAATCGGAAGCGAAAAAATGGGATATCCACCCAAACCGGTGCCTTTTTTAATGTGGTGGAAGTCAACCTTTTTTGTTTTGCGGTTTCATAATCAGGTTGGGTTTTTGAAGCCCGACTTTATCAGCCTTGCGGGCAGATCGTGCTGTTGTTAGCCTCAATGTCGTCTCGTGGATAGCAAGGTAAGTTTTGTGTCGCTCGCATCCATTTTTTCAGTGAGTTCTTGCCTGTATAGTTTGCTCTCTAGAACAGAGATCTAGCAACGCATTCTAAGCACAGATAATAGGTATTGGATGTATCGTTAGGTTGTGACGAGTAAAATCTGCTCCCCTTTTTCCGTTGCAGAAAAGAGATCCCTTCCCCCCGCTTTTAAAAATGATGAATATGAAGTCTGGAAGGCTGCAGGTACTATGGATCCTCTGACTCCCAATCGGGTTGCCTTCCCAGGTCTCGTCGGTCTTGCCTGTAGGTCGTGATGGCCTTGAGATGGCCGTCTCCTGTCTACCTGCCGGTGGGTAATCCGCTCCCGGGTCGTCGCTCTGCTGCGTCTGGCCCGTCCTCTAGGCACCTTTGGATGACATGAAGACTGATTCTTCTATAAGAGAAACTTTCTCAGTCGAAGGAGAAACTTAATTCAAATCTCACTTTAAGACGGTTGTTAGCCGTCTCAGTAAGGGTAGTGAGCAAGTTTAGGTTTAGGAATAGGAATAATTCTTAGGAAGCGAAGCAACCTCTTCTCTTTCCGTTTCTCTTGATCTCTCACATATTTTAAACCTTTGCTTCTTTCTCCAAAATAAAAACTAGCCCGAGGCTTGCTGGAAGGAAAAATATATTTGCCACAACAATATGCTCTACATTACCTGGCCCTGTGTTTCCTGCTCGATAGGCTGCTAATGCTCGGAAGGGGAAGGAGACAGGGAATGACTTCTGCTAGGGGGCGTAGAGTTTCCGTGTCCGTCATTGGTCTTCTGCCAGACTAAAGTAGTCGCGCAACCTCTTTTCGACAAGAGCGGATATGCGATATACAACCGATATCCGACATGAGAGAGATTGGGCATTCTTTTTCTTCTCTTCTACAAGGTGCCATGGCGCGGGGCGAATTCATGGGGTGCGAGTTGCACGTACTGCTCCCGCTATTTCGCATCTCCTATTTGCTGACGATAGTCTGTTATTTCTCAGGGCTTCGGTGATGGAGTGCCAGGTCGTTCAACAATTATTGACCTGTTATGAGGAGGCCTCTGGTCAGAAAATGAACTTGTCAAAGTCAGCAATCGTCTTCAGTGGCAACGTCCCTCCTGCTTTGCAATCTACTATTACGTCTTTTCTAGGCGTCACTTCCACGGGTGACTTGGGGCGTTATTTGGGCTTGCCGTCTGTCCTCGGTCGGAGGCGCACCACGGTCTTCCAAACTTTGGTAGAGCGCGTTGCGAGTAGGCTGCAGGGATGGAAGGAAAAGTTATTATCCAAAGCCGGCAAGGAGGTCTTAATTAAAACTGTGCTACAGGCCCTCCCCTTATATATGATGAGCTGTTTCCGACTTCCAGTTTCAGTGGTGCATCAGATTGAGTCTTTGATGGCTAAATTCTGGTGGAGTAATGGAGAAGGTTCCCGGCCTATACATTGGCTCCCTTGGTCGACTCTCTGCCTCGCAAAAAGGGATGGTGGGTTGGGCTTTCGGAGATTCTCTTTGTTTAATGACGCTCTTTTAGCGAAGCAGGGCTGGCGTATTGTTACTAATCCATCTGCTTTAGTGTCTCAGATTCTACGGGCTCGCTACTTTCCTCGTGGTAATTTTTGGGTAGCGTCGCTCAGATATCAGCCTAGCTATGTCTGGCGCAGTATTCTTGCAGCTAGGGAGTTGCTGCTGGTGTTCGGTGGCGGGTTGGTACTGGGGTGGGCATTCGGTTATGGGATGATTCATGGGTGCCGGGCTTTCTGAGGTACGAAGTCACTCGACTGAGTTGGAGAGGATAGGAAGCCCTGAGATTGATGGAGCGAAAGCCACTCTGGATGCCTCGGTTTCTGCCCTTATTGATGACGACACTGGGAGTTGGAATGAGGAGTTGATTTCATCTATTTTTCCTGCCAATGTGGCGGCGGCTATTAGTAGCATACCATTGAGTTGGCGCCGTCCCCTTGATCGCCAGATTTGGAGTGGCACTAGAGATGGGGTGTACTCTGTGAAGAGTGGCTATTACCAGGCTATGCAGTTGTTTTGGCAACGTCAAGGGGGTGTGGGTTCTTCTTCAGGGCCGCCTTTGCCAAGTGTGTGGAGTACGTTGTGGAAGTTGGTGATTCCCTTGAATCAACTGTTATTTCTTTGGCGATTTCTTCACAGTGCCCTCCCGACGAAAGTGGGTCTGCTGCAGCGTGGAATGGAGTCTGATCTGTTATGCCCTTTCTGTGGTCTTGATGAGGCAGCGTGTTCGCCACCACTCTTTACGTGATTGTGAATGGGTGCAGGGCTTTTGGTTTGCAGGTCCCTTGTCTCTTCGTGTGCGTGGTCTGGTGGCCCAAGACCCTATATCGTGGTTTTCATGGCTTCATGATGTTCTCCCTGTTGATCATTTAGAGGTATGGGCAATGCTGCTTTGGGCTTTGTGGTTTCGTCGCAATCAGTATATATTCCAGTCTCGGATGATGTCTGTGGGTGAACCGGTTGGTTGTGCTTTGAAGCTTTTGGAGGATTATCGAGCAGCTCATGCTCAGGATCAGTTACCACTTGTGCCTTGTCCGGTTTCCCCCTGGCTCCCTCCTCCTTCTGGTGTGGTGAAGCTTAATTGTGATGCTGCCGTCTTTAGAGCTGGAGGGTGTGGTATCCTCATATCATATCAGTTGAAAGTCTCCCATGAACGGAACCATTATCACTGTAGTTGGTGAACTTGATATTGAGGAAGAATGCATCATGCTTTACTCCCAGATTGCTTTCACTAGTCATGTCCCTACCTTGACTGCGACCCCGAAGGGAAGGAATAGATCTTCGTAAAGTAGGTTATTATATGAAAACCCGAAGCAGTTAATTCACCGATGGCTCTTAAAAAGGGAAGACCCTAGAACACCTCTTTAGCTGGCAAATGCTGCTATCCTCTCTCCAAAATGGGGGGAAAGGGTGCTCTTCTATCTTTTGAAAAACCAGGTCTCCCCGTCTTCAAATGGCATATGTAGTTCCCATAAAAAGAAAGACTCCTCCCCGAGAACAGTTCTTTGCCTTAAATTCAAATAAGCTCTGCGTCGAACTTCATTCACTTTAATTGGTCCTGGGGGTCGGGCATGCGATAAACCCATAAAGAGTGCTGCCTTAGAGTAAGAACTTTCCATTGAAGAGGAACAACTATTTCGAGTATGTGTTGTTAGATTCAACCATTGAATCTAAATATGGAGTCATAGGCTTTTCTTTCCTTTCTTACCGCTACGCCCCTTTCTTTTTATCTAATAAGGTAAGCTTCAATACGTTCTGGGTAACTATCCTAAACTGGTTCATCAACGGGATTTTTAACTAACTCCCTATTTATTAGTTAGGCCGTGGCTGGATCTTATTCACATACATCTAGTGGACGTAGAACCGCGTCTGGAGACGTATCAAAGGAAGAAAAAGAAGATCACATTCCCTGCTCTATACCATAAGAAAGGGCAGCTTGAATCGGAGAACGGAAGGCCTGCCTAGTCTTAGCGCTAGCAGAATACCGGTGTTGATCTGAAAATAGAGTTAACTGGGGAAATGTCCCATCCAAGCAAGCATGATAGTGGCATGTCCTCTCTTTCACAGTAATTATTGAATCTAACTCATAGGGCCCAAAAGAAAGACCATATTCATTGCCTTCTGTTCTCGGATCCGCCAATTTTTGAAATAACTAAGACAACCACTTCTTCCTGATGTAGGGGCAAGAAAGAATGATAGGGGATGGGATCTCTACCTGCCATTGATCTTGGTTTCGGATCGGTGCAGGATAAGGCCACCTCTATCTCGTCGAATTAAGTCTCTTCTTTCATGCTGCTTGCTAGGCCAGGATCAGTAGCAGCTAGTTAATCCCTTCCTCACGGAAGGCACCCGAGAGACCCCCGCAAGGCAATCATGTCCTATTATTCGTCAGTGTCCAGAGCATGTCGCGGACTGAGACTTTGATTACGGACAAGTACCCTTTACAGGGTATAATATATAGTAGTCGCTCCCTCTATCGAACCATCTAAAATCACATAGCCCTAACGAGCTAGCCTAGTAGCAGGAGTTGCATTTCCCATAGCATACTGCCAGTGGGGGTGACGGCGGACTTATTCTATTTAGAAGGCAGCGAAAGGCGAGTCAAGCTTTGTTGAATTTCCTCATCTGCTTAGCTTATAGAATCACGCTGTTATAGCAATAGAGAGGCTCAAATCACGGTTTATCACGATATAAATTCCAATCAATGGTTGGAATGACTAATCAAATTCATTGACGGTTTGTCTTCTGTCTCCGAAACAAATGGTCCATTTATTGATGGGCGAACGACGGGGATTGAACCCGCGCATGGTGGATTCACAATCCACTGCCTTGATCCACTTGGCTACATCCGCCCCTACCCCCCTGTAGTCGTAGTACTCGGCTTGTCGCTACTTTGATTCAAAAGGTAACCTACTTTCTCCGGTTTCCGCAACCGTAACCATTTGTCACTCCGATTACTTCATCCATAAACCTTTTTTTATTATTTCAATAGCGGGAAGCTCTAAAAAAAAGTAAAGGATAAGCTTGCATTCTAGAAGCGGTAGCTTCCCGCCTCCTTCATTCCTACTGCCCCCTTCGGCGATAAGTTCCCTTCCCTTTTTTTTAAATGCCTAATTCCTCAGAAAATGTAAAAAATGGAGCAGCCCGCTGTTTGGCTGACCCTCTTCTTCCCATTCGGGTTGGGTTGACCCAGAAGTAAAGAAATAAGGATTTGAATCACTGGAGAGTCGTCTGCAGTTCACACTTGAACAAAGACGACTTACTTTGGAAGCGGAACACGAACCGATTTCCGCTATTCTGGATTCTTATTGAGCGTAGCGAAATCAAGGTTTATGATAAAGTCAGCGAAGTTTCTATGGTGTTCTACCTTTGCGTAGTCTCGGTCCACAGTGGAAGGCTCCGCACCCGAGCCTCGTTAGACTCAGCGGAAGTGTAAGGTGTAAGTAAAGAGAATAGAAGAGATGAAGTCCGTCCCTTAGCCTAGTCTATATCTACAGCTGACGCAACTCCGTACTGACGCTTCACTACTACTTAATTAATTAACGGCTAAGCGATTTCATAACCTGAGCTTTTCTTAACCATAGCCTCCCTTTCTTTCTAGTTCGGCTAAGTGACTTCGTAACCTTAACGTACTTTCTTTCTTACTTTAGCATAGGCCTTCGACACTTCAAACGGGAGATGACTAATCCCCTATTTTTTTTTTAATTAGAAAGAACGGGGCCTTACTTATTCAGTTCAGGGGGGGAGGAAAGACAAAGAAAGAGATCTGGGGACTTTATGATCGGAGAAAAGAAAGGAGCGCGATTGGTGTATTACTGGGTCGGTGGGGGAACCCATAAGAAGGGGGGACTCTATTCTATTATAGTACGGATGGCGACTTTTTTCCTGGAAGTTTCCACTGATCGTGTGAGTGAGTTTCGGGCAATCGCAGCAGCAATAGCTGGGTCAATCTACTCCCGCGGGCGGAGAATACCAAAGCTTTTTTGGATCTGAACCTGCTATCCTGTCGAAGAGAAGAGTGTTTTCTCTTAGGTTTCTTCCTCCCGCTCTCTACTGGATGGCTATTCGGGATACTTCCAGAGAAAGGAATCCCGAATAAGTCTATCCTTGTGCTTTCGCCAAAATTCGGGGCACTCACGATCCAATTCACCGAGACCTTTGTCCCCCCTGAGCTTCTACTATTACTAATTATCAAGAGTTTGCTTTTTAGTCTTCCAGGAAATAGGTGAGACAACTCAAATGGATTGGTGGTTGAGTCCATTGACTTAACCCAATCGGTAGTTAAACCCAAGAGAGAGGCCTTTGCAGCATTTGGAAGAGGAAGGGAAATGATACTTTTGCTCTGGTTTTCCTGGATTGAGGAAGTATAGCTAGTTTTTTGGAGTTTCAGCCTTGCGACCATACTCCCCCCGGAACCCAAAGACTTTGAATTCTCATGCCCCAACAAACCCTTCCACCAGCTATTCCCAGAAACGCTGGCCTTCCGCGTCAACCAGTGAGGGCCTTTTGGGTTGCGGCATTAGAGCTTAGGCCTCCACATGAACCTTTTCAATACTGTCCGGATTGCTACATAGAGAGATCCATATAGCAGTCATGAGCTATCGCTCATGCCGTCAGAGGCGCAGGGAGCCTGACTTACGGTTTCCATTCTATGACGTCAGTCCGTTCTTTCCTTATCTGAATCAGATGAGGCTTAGTTCTTTCTTAATTCAATATCTGTCTCGCCTGCCGAATCCTTAGCTTAGCCTGCAGCCTTTGTCGCTGCATCTCTTCTTGTAACCGGTCTTCTTCTTACAGTAAGCGCTGCAATTGATTCAATTATTGGCCTATCAGCTCTTGCGCACTCATTGGCTGGGATAGAAGAAGCTGCTGTTGAGGAAGCATCCAATTCCCAGTGGTATCGTATAATAAGTGAGAGTACTTTTGTTTAGAAAACTACGAATTCGCTAAAATCTAAAATATCGGGTGTATTCATTCTTAATACTCGCTTTTCTTCAATTATAAAAATATATAGAAAGTAAAAATTTCGTTTTTATTCTCCTTTTACTTTAGAACCTATTATGATGATAGATGTGATTGCAATGGTGAAAACCATGAGTTTAACGACGAGACTGATGCCTTCTTTCTTCTCCTGCTACGCCCTGAGAAAGTAACCGGCGGGAAAAATAGGAAGGGAAGCTGGGAATGGTAATGATTGGATCAAATAGTTTATATAGAGGTGGGGATTCCTGCACGATCGAGAAAAAGAGAATAGGAGAACTACTCCATAAACAAAACAAGAGAGTATTCGATAGACAAGCCCCTTCCTCGTACCCTAACTAAGCTTACTCGTTCCTACAAGCAAAGAAAAGAGATGGAGAGAGACGGGCTTCTGAGGAACGCAGTAGTTTGCTGGCCTTTTCTTTTGGGTTGAGGCCCTGCTTCAATTCCAAATACAACCCCGACTAAATCACACCAATGGAAATACCAAGTCGCAGTCATAAGTAAAAAAGATATAACAATTAGGCAGTGGAACTTGCCCTAAGTCTAACTAACTAACGAGCCAGAAACAGTTTCTGAGAGTGCTAGACTTAGCAAGACTGCCCCTAGCATAATCGAAAAGAATATAAACCTTGTTATGGGGCTGGATCTGTAAGGGATCGAAGTTCAAGCTAGGGATACTATTACTATATGGAATCTCGCAACTATTAGGACAAGGACATTTAGGAAGTCTGAATTGCACGAAAGGGCAAGGCCATTAACAAGGGCAAGAAAGGCGTAAGAGGTCCTAATTTACTAAACAACGGATATCCGTATGTTTTAGAAGGGCGCCGGGAGCAATACTCCACCACGTACCAAATCCCAAAAAGCAGGCAAAAGATTAATACAAAGCAAAGCGTATATCTTTCACATAGGAGTAGGTAAGAGTTTCCGTGAGAGAAAAGGATTGAATGCTTCGTTCCTCTCCTTTCAGTCGAGCATACTTATAACCTTCGTCGAACTTCAGTCGCTCCTTCTACCTTTCAGGTCGAGCATATTGATAACCTCTCCTTTCAGTCGAGCATATTGATAACCTCTCCTTTCAGTCGAGCATATTGATAACCTCTCCTTTCAGTCGAGCATATTGATAACCTCTCCTTTCAGTCGAGCATATTGCTCTAACCTCTCCCTATCGGTCGAGTGACTTTCTTCCTCTCCTTTCAGTCGAGCTCGTTCCTCTCCCTACTTGTTTTAATTAAAATGCGAGTGACTTCGTTCCTTCGCCCTACGGGCTCATAATAAACCTTCGAAGAGCATATTTATTCCCTTTTTTACGATCCGGGGATCTTTTTAGACATGGGTCCATCCCATTCAAGAATAAAGAACTTGCGTTTCAACACTGCGCATAGCACCCCGAAATCGGGTTACTTTCATTCAGATAGATACATTATATACCTTAAAAACAAGGGCCATCCGGTCGTGAGTGAACGTTCAACCTTCGTTCACAGAAGAAGGAGACTAGTCAGGAAAGAAGGAACATGGTGTTGTGCTTCTTACCTATGATGATTCCGCGCCTGGTCAAGCTTATTACTGGCGGGCGATTCCGATCGATTGAAGTTACGGTTCAAAGCTAAACCCCGAAGCGAAGTAAGCTGAAACTTCGAGGTCATAAGCCCATCTGCGATTCCCTCACTCGCTAGCAACCAAACAAAATGGGATTCAATTCTTCGATTCCCTTCTCTTCCGGTTAGCAACTAACTGGCTCTCGTACTCGGTACTCTCTCCTCTCCCGTTGCCTAACCACCTTACCTATTCGCCCGTCACCCACCCACCAAATGGAACTCTGCCCTTTTCAACCAACTGCGGTTAGACCGAAAGTGGCAAGAGTTTCTTCTTTGTTCACAGCTTCTTCAACTTGAGCAGATTCGATGCATCAAGACGCCAAGGTCTTCCTTCCCTTCCACATGGTTTAATCGGAGTAATCGCGTAGACATAGAGTCCCATTCTTTCTTAACCAAAGGGCGAAGTGAAGCTCACTATGTTCTACCCTTTCGGTCGAGCTACTACGCAGCTGAATGAGTGGAAGAAAGTGTAAAGTTCCAGAGATTGGTCATGTCATGCATTCACTTCCTATTTTTTGCATGACAAAGCCTCGAGCCGGTACAAGGGGTGGTACTCCCTGTGAGAGAATTTAGCCCCAATACTATCCAATAGTTTACTTTAGGCTGCGCGTCACATCATCTTGTGCTTTGCCAGTTCAGCGCTACCCTTCCATTAGGGCAACCTTAACTCGCTTCGTCGTCATGATCGGGAGAACTCACAATGCCCGGATCAAAGGCGAGATCTGCTCACTTCCACACCGACTCAATAACGTAATCCTCTCGAAAGGGGTTCGAAAGCTTCGAATCACCTTGACTTGAGGAAGAGTGGAAAACATCATAAAGAGGGGTGGGTTGCTGGTTCGCGCGCTACGGTTTGATGTCTACGCGCCTTAGCACGCGCGATATCGCTTTCCTAAGCTAAGCGTTAAGCTAGCTCACTTTCTTTGGGTCACGACTGAAAGCTATTTAGTTAATGACCCGTAAGCGAAGGTCGCTTCAATCAAAAAAAGCCGGTTTATTTGGGCCAACAAGGCAAGGCCCTGAAGAGCAAAGATTTTAGATGATAGGGCGGGCAGCAGAGGCAAAGCAGGCACATCAACAAGTTTATTCGGTTAGTTAAAACTCAGAGGATGACCTGTTGACTATCTTCTTAGTCTTCCGGTAGGAATACCGAAAATCTTTCATGATAAGCGCCAAAGACTCAAAAGCTCACGCACGATCTACTGATCAAATAGCATAATCACGTTCAGGGGCAGGCTTTCTCCCCAAAGCATACTTTTGCTTGTTCGCCATAGCACAAGCTGATCACACACTGTGACGTCGAGCACTTCGGAGGAAGCGCAGTTAAAAAATTCCTCAGCGCTTAAAGTAAGATTCGGAACTTTAGTTTAGTTAAGGTCATCGTTTCATCCGCCCGTTCTCTTTCGGCGGAGGGTCTTGGTCTGTGTTGGTGATATCATGAGCTTAGCTAGGCAGAGGGCTGTATGCCGGGCCATCGAAAGGGCGAAAGCTAATCTTTTCTTTCTTTTTTCCACAATTTCATCTATATCGAATCTTAATATCAGAATAGCTTATATAGTCATGATTCAATTCAGGTGCACTGACTTTTGATCGATTTATAATTTTTCGGATCTGATTGGAACAATGGAGAAGTAGGAAGACTTTGGCGGCGATTCATAAATGAATAATGGTATCTAGAATATCTATGTTCCAGGACATAAAATATGAATAATGAAAGATGAGGAAGAGTATATCCTGTAGTGACCATAGCAGTTCCCCTAATCGACTACTTATCATCATAATGAACATTCCACTAAAAAACTAAAAAAACGACGCGTCGGGCGGTTACCTTTTTTTCATATCTATATCCTCTTCTGAAAAATGAAGACTAAGACAGAAGTTTCGTGGAAAATAGAAAAGTCCTTTATCGGATTGGAACCGATGACTTACTGATAGCATCGTATTTGCACGTGTTTTCACCCTGGTTTCCTGTCCATTTTGGCTCGAATTGATTTTTCCTTGGCCTATTTTACGCTAGGTTGTGTTCCTTTGTCACATTTCAGGTCCTAGCTCATAAAGTGAAGCATAGGCGCAAGTTTCAAGTCAATCAGAGATCAATTGACGATTCGGGAGAAGAAACTCGGGTATGACCTGAAGAAGAATGGATTTCTACCTCACTTTATGGACAAAGAATCATGCAAGCTTGTCATGAAAAGAAAGAGGACGAGACTACGAGCGTCTGGGTTCAAACGGCGACTGATTTGGAGTCCGGACGAGGGAGAAACGAAGCTTTGAACAGGAGCGGAGACAGAATTACGGGCAGCCCCTGACAAATTACGGCCGTAATTGGCCAGGGCATGCCCGTAATTTATTGGCCGAGCCTTCTACCCAGAATTCCCTCGCGGTGATAAAATTACGGGCAAGACCCCAAGAATTACGGCCGTAATTCCCAAATTACTGGCGGTAATTGGTAAATTACAGGCGTACCTCCTCCTCCTGCAGCTTAAGCGAAACGTGCGTTTTGGTGTGAATTACGGGCAGGAATTGATTACGGCCGTAATCCTGCCCGTAATTCGCCCAGAGTCGGGTTTTTGGAGGCAGATTCGAGCCAAAGAAGGGGAATTCGATTTTCGGGGCAAAAACAGAGTTTTAGAGAGAGAAAGAGCGAAGAACAAACCCTAGGAGCTATTTTGGAGTGGATTTCTCATCATTGAAGCCCAGATTGCGTCCCTAGGAGTGAAGATTGACAACCCAGAGCAGATTTTCCTCATCTTTATGAGTATGGCTACTCTGATTTCTGTTTTCTCTTCTCTCTCTATGGAGTAGAACCTTTCTCTCACTTGGGTATGAAGAACCCTAGTTCCTTGTGTTAGGGATTTGATTGTAATGATTTGGGATGATGTTACTGTTTGATTTTAATCGAATGACGCATGTTTATTGAATTGATTTGAGTCTGATCAGCTTTTCTCAATTTCTGCTGCAACCTGAGATAGATAGAATCTGATTAGGTTGTTAGAGCCTCTTCATTCGATAGTAGGAGATTGGCTATACGAGAGTTAGCCAGTTTACTGCTTTGTACTGGTGTTCTTGGCGCCAGTAGTGGAGTTCTGTGTTCATAGCCTCAGCTTTCTATCCCGGTGAAGACTAGTCGTCCGCCGGGTAGTTAGACTGAGAGGGCTTGGTCAGCTTAAGAGATTCCAAGCTACTGTCGGATCTTCCGCAGTCTAATCAACAGTAAATCAACCCAGGGAATTGCAATTGAACCTAACTAAGGGGCTAGGGGGACTCAATCCCGAGTGACTCTTGCCTGCTTTAGAAACCCGAACAATTTACTACTTTCTTACTGCTTTTGCTTTAAACAACAATCACTCGAATTAGTTTGCTAGATAATAGAGAATCACGGAGTAAGCAGTAGATCTAGACCCCGGGTTGATAATTAAACTTGCCTGTTACTACATTCCCGGACTGCGATTGCACTTGGTCGCAGTTTGGTGTTGTGTTTTGATGTGTCAAGTTTTTGGCGCCGTTGCCGGGGACCCTCTAGGTTATTGGGGAAACGTGATAATTTGTTACTCTAGCTTTTTATTTATTGCACTTTCTTTTCTTTTCCACCCTTGCTTTTCACTTGGGGGTTATGTTTTTGTTGGTGCAGTTCTGAAACATGGATCCTCATGGCTTCTCCAACCATTGGGGGTATCAATCACCATCCGTGTGGTATTACCCCGAGAAGTCCTGGAGTAATCAAGGAGGAGAAGACTATGGATTCGGATATCAGTACCAACCCCCCTACTATGGAGAACAACCAAACCCTTGGGAACCTCAAGAACAATCTCCTTATCAAGAAGAATTCCTCCATCAGCCAGATCCAAACTATCACTTGAGGCTTCTCGTGGAGCAGATTGCTCGAGTACCTGAGACATCCTTTCCAAAGATGGATATCCCAGACAATGCCCAAACTGGTTTCTCCTACCGTGAAACAGAGGAGACCCTCCTGAGCATAAAGAAGAGCCTCGAGGATCTTGAGAAAGCTTATGCACAACCTGCTCAAGATCACCCTTCTGCTATCATACTAGAAGAGGAGGAGGGTGACAAAGGCTATGGGGATGTTGAGGAGCATACAGAAGTTATCACAGAGAACTCCCATGATAATCATGATCAGGAAAGTCCTCTGGTTGCAGATCACACAATTCCTTATTTCTGCTCTAACATGCTGGGCCCGATCGAGGAGATGCACGATGAGCTCATTGAAGAAATTGCATGGCGACTTGCTCTCCAATATGTGCTAGAAGAAGAAGAGCAAAAAAGGGTGCAGAAAGAAGTTGTGGAGGATGAGGAAGAAAGCAAAGAAGAGGAAGTTCTCGATCATTTCCCAGGGGTGATACCACTTGAAGAAGGAAGGGGGGTTGAGGAAGCAATTGGCGTCCAGGCTGAGGATGAAGTTGCGGTGGAAGAGGCCTGCACCGACCATGAGTTACATGTGATATCTCCACCAAACTTCGAGGAGCTGCTTGGCAAGGACCCATTTGCAGTGTCTCTTTGCCAGACCAAGGCCACATCGACATCGGTCCCTCTTGGTGGACGCGATGGTGGCCAATCGATGCTATCTTATCTGGTTTGGGGCAATGAGACAAGAGCATATGCGAAGGAGAGGTCTCGTGAGTGGAGACTTCATCTTCCTCAAGGTCACGAGCCGTCTTCATCACCTATCACTTCACTTGCTTGTGACTTGAGACTCCACATTATCGACGAGAACCTCAACTTCAAGGAGGTTTTGGGGTGGACCGAAACTTAGGAGCCACCGTCTAGCTAAGACGTAAAAGAAGCGCTTGTGGGGAGGCAACCCCACCAAGGTTTGTTTTTCTTTCGTTTGTTTTTGTCGGTTTGTCCACTTGGAACTATGGTTTCTATCACCCAGTGTGTTTTGCTGATGCTAGCCCGCTGACTGGTCCACTTCAAGTCCCCCAACAGTGTTTCAATCCGGTAACATCGTTCCCCTTATCTTTCCCTCTACTCCATTGAGGGCAATGTCGTGCTTAAGTGTGGGGGGGTGCTTTGTATCGGTTGGAATATATGTCTGTGTTCTTGGAGCCTAGTCCGCTGTCCGAATCTTACGATTTGAGGGCTCCAAGTACTGCTGTTTGATCATATTGGCACTGTGTTTTGATGGATGAATTGATTGGTTTTCGGATTAATGCATGACAACTTGTTTGCGACTAGGACAACCTATGATGAGGACTGAGAAGTGCAGTAAAACGATGTAGAAGTTCAGTTTTTCAACTGTTTGCTTACCAACTGTGACTTGATCTGACTTGATCTGATTACTTGTTCTTAACAGTCGTTTATGCATCTAGTTCAGGGTATCAGAATGTGAGATAGAGCATATAGGTAGCCATGTGAGATTTGAGCCTGCTCGTTTCTTTCTTGTGCGATAGATCCCTCTTCCATGATGTGTAGCATTCACGTTGTCACTAGCTAAGATGATGGGGGCATAGGATTAGCCCACGCCCAAAACTGACTGTCCTGATGTGTCATATCCCCTAGTCAGCCCCTTTGAGCCGTGTGTTATCCTTTCTTTTGGTCTGTAATGAAAAATCACCCTTGTTGCATCTTTTAGAAGGTTCCACAGAGTGGTTTTTACATATTCTCTGCTGTTTCTGCTAAAGTCTATGTGAGTGTTGGAGGTAGTGCTTAAAGGTTGGGCAGATGTTTGAAATTTGTGCAGGAGTGGTGGCTCTCTTAAGAAATGAAAAGAAAAATGAAAGAAAAACAAAGAAAAATTGAAAGCAAAAGAGAGCCACTACCAAAAATCTGAATAATGTCCATTAAGTAGTGTTTCTTAGCAGTCTGGCTTGGAAATGCTGATGTTTATGCCTCCTTCGCTCTTGTGCTCTTGAGATATTGAGTAATGCAGATTAGCAGAAAGAAAATACCGGTTTGTTTGACTGTGATTGTGTGTTTGGAAAATGTGGAACCTTTTGCTATGAGTACTTCCACCACCTAAAAGGCCTTTTCCCCATGTCCAAGACCTAGCCAGTCATTTGAACCTGTGTCTAAGACCTCCTGATTAGTTAGTGGTGACACCCCATATGTGAACTCTAGCATTTAGAGGCTGCCGTCATGGTGAAGAGATGATAGGGATTGAGAGAAATAGCATGCGCATCTTTCGCATCAAATTGTCCTGACCCCACTGGTCGAGAGTGAGTGATTCATTTTCATTTTCTATATGCTCTTGTACCCCGGTGAGGACCTAGATTGCTCGGTCTCTGTTCTGATGTCTTGAGTTGGATGCATGAGTTGACTGTCTTGAGTGAGTGGTCGAGTCAAGTCTGGGTTGGTTGGTGAACAGAAGGGAAACTCTTCCGTTGCTTGATTTGCTGCACTCGAATGTCCTTTGTGGTGGTTGTCCAGGTTGCTAATAAAGTTGTTCATGTGTTGATGTTTGAAAACCAGTTTGATTCACGTGTTCTGTGCCTTTATGACTTGTCCCCAATGTTGGTTGACTGAAATATGTGAGCTTACCTTGTGTAGTACTTGGTTTGCTTGGGGACAAGCAAACAGTTAAGTGTGGGGGAATTTGATAGCATCGTATTTGCACGTGTTTTCACCCTGGTTTCCTGTCCATTTTGGCTCGAATTGATTGTTCCTTGGCCTATTTTACGCTAGGTTGTGTTCCTTTGTCACATTTCAGGTCCTAGCTCATAAAGTGAAGCATAGGCGCAAGTTTCAAGTCAATCAGAGATCAATTGACGATTCGGGAGAAGAAACTCGGGTATGACCTGAAGAAGAATGGATTTCTACCTCACTTTATGGACAAAGAATCATGCAAGCTTGTCATGAAAAGAAAGAGGACGAGACTACGAGCGTCTGGGTTCAAACGGCGACTGATTTGGAGTCCGGACGAGGGAGAAACGAAGCTTTGAACAGGAGCGGAGACAGAATTACGGGCAGCCCCTGACAAATTACGGCCGTAATTGGCCAGGGCATGCCCGTAATTTATTGGCCGAGCCTTCTACCCAGAATTCCCTCGCGGTGATAAAATTACGGGCAAGACCCCAAGAATTACGGCCGTGATTCCCAAATTACTGGCGGTAATTGGTAAATTACGGGCGTACCTCCTCCTCCTGCAGCTTAAGCGAAACGTGCGTTTTGGTGTGAATTACGGGCAGGAAGTGATTACGGCCGTAATCCTGCCCGTAATTCGCCCAGAGTCGGGTTTTTGGAGGCAGATTGGAGCCAAAGAAGGGGAATTCGATTTTCGGGGCAAAAACAGAGTTTTAGAGAGAGAAAGAGCGAAGAACAAACCCTAGGAGCTATTTTGGAGTGGATTTCTCATCATTGAAGCCCAGATTGCGTCCCTAGGAGTGAAGATTGACAACCCAGAGCAGATTTTCCTCATCTTTATGAGTATGGCTACTCTGATTTCTGTTTTCTCTTCTCTCTCTATGGAGTAGAACCTTTCTCTCACTTGGGTATGAAGAACCCTAGTTCCTTGTGTTAGGGATTTGATTGTAATGATTTGGGATGATGTTATTGTTTGATTTTAATCGAATGACGCATGTTTATTGAATTGATTTGAGTCTGATCAGCTTTTCTCAATTTCTGCTGCAACCTGAGATAGATAGAATCTGATTAGGTTGTTAGAGCCTCTTCATTCGATAGTAGGAGATTGGCTATACGAGAGTTAGCCAGTTTACTGCTTTGTACTGGTGTTCTTGGCGCCAGTAGTGGAGTTCTGTGTTCATAGCCTCAGCTTTCTATCCCGGTGAAGACTAGTCGTCCGCCGGGTAGTTAGACTGAGAGGGCTTGGTCAGCTTAAGAGATTCCAAGCTACTGTCGGATCTTCCGCAGTCTAATCAACAGTAAATCAACCCAGGGAATTGCAATTGAACCTAACTAAGGGGCTAGGGGGACTCAATCCCGAGTGACTCTTGCCTGCTTTAGAAACCCGAACAATTTACTGCTTTCTTACTGCTTTTGCTTTAAACAACAATCACTCGAATTAGTTTGCTAGATAATAGAGAATCACGGAGTAAGCAGTAGATCTAGACCCCGGGTTGATAATTAAACTTGCCTGTTACTGCATTCCCGGACTGCGATTGCACTTGGTCGCAGTTTGGTGTTGTGTTTTGATGTGTCACTTACGCCTCTTTCTTATTCTTAGGGCGTTTAAAGAGCGTGACTCTACCGCTTTAGTTAAAAGGGCCCATTTTTTATTCAATTCAATATATATTTCGAATTGAAATTCTAATAATATAGTATATCATTTGTGTCTCTGTTACAAGACGGCGAAACTAAATAGTTCGAATGAAATCCAATGAGAAAAAAAAAATATAAGAATTTTTAGGCTGTACACCTAATTTTCCTGGGATTGTAGTTCAATCGGTCAGAGCACCGCCCTGTCAAGGCGGAAGCTGCGGGTTCGAGCCCCGTTAGTCCCGACCTAGGATCCGATGAATCGATCAATTCATCTTTCCATTTTCTGTGAAGAGGGGAGACAAAGAGTAGAATCTAATTCCCAGCAGGAGGATCCTTCTTTCGTTTCGTATTTATCATCGGACAAATCAAGCCAAGGAATCCAAATGACAATAACTAGTACCGATTGATGGGGTATCGCCATATTCAGGATTCAAAGAGATACCTTACTGGTCTGGCTTAGCTCGTTCACTCCTAAATGGGAAGATTTCTAGCTACATAGACTTGTAAGACAAGAGCGACTATCAAGAACTAGAAGAAGAGCCAGTATTCGTCCTAACACTGCTTTTATGCCTAATGCTGCTCTGTCTGCCATCGAGTTATCGGTTTCACAATAGCATTTTTTCTTTTGCAGGTCAAAAAAGATCTGGTTCGAAAATGGACCGGGGAGGGCGAATCGAGTCTCAAATGGGCATCAGATACATGGGGGGGGGGGGTTAAAACACTCTTCCTTCTGGGTGACTGACAAATGTTCCCTCATTCGACTCACTATCTTTTTCTCTTTTTTTTTAGCCTTCGCTCAGGTAGGTCTTTCTTTTCCCAAGCACAGAAAATTCGCACAGCTTGGTCCCAACAATCAAT
This sequence comes from Linum tenue, assembly GCA_946122785.1. Lineage (NCBI taxonomy): Eukaryota > Viridiplantae > Streptophyta > Magnoliopsida > Malpighiales > Linaceae > Linum > Linum tenue. The sequence goes on along the minus strand of CAMGYJ010000003.1, from coordinate 15,895,288 downwards.
CTTTACTTTAGGAAGAAAGCATCGGCATTGCGTGGTGTATGACGCTCGCCGAGCGGGAGAGAAAGTGAGAAAGAGTGCATAGTGCGCGAATAAAAGGAACTCCAGCGAAGTGTTGGATATGGGTTAGGAATTGCACCACTACGTCCTTTTCCTTCTCCAGAGAAGGAGTCCTTTGGCTCAAAAGCATCCTCACACGCTGTGTCATCCGCTAAGGGAAGAGTGAGGCGTCAGTCATATAGTAAGTAAGAAAGAACACGCCCGCTTTTTGTTCGTAGGATAACTCTTGCCTTAGCGGACGTGTTCTCATCTTTTTCAAGAAAGATGTAAGGTGTCGGCGCAAATATTCATAAAAAAATCGTCAATTCACTGAGAAGCATTCAAATATGAACCTTACTATTTGAATTTCCAAACTCTGTTATAAAAAAAAAGCACCCACTTCATTCAACCATAAGGGCATTAAGACAGCTTCCTTCTCTCAAAACAAAGCCTGACCTAAACCCTTAGGATGAATTAGTGTTATGCACTGAACTGAACACTAAACCTCTCTTCTGAATTAATGTTGTAAATAAATAAGTAAGTATGAAAAACCTCTCCTGGTCAGTCGAGTATATTCGTTCCTCTCCCTTCGCCCTTCGGTCGAACATATTTCTAAACCTATCGGTCGAGCTCTTTCCTCTCCTTCTGTTCATGCTTCACACCGGTGAAGCACTCACTCACGCTTTGTCCTAACTTATATCTTATATAAGATAAATATCAACATCCAGCATTCCATTGATAGAGTTCCTACTGTAACCTCGGTATATATATAGAACGTAAGACTAGACCTCGGGATAGAGATCCAAACACGGAGACACGCGTTATAGATCCTACTGGAACCTCGGGATAAAGATCAAACTCAACAGACGGAGACCCGGTCTAACCACCAAACCCGGTGTAACAACCCGTCGAATACCCGTGGAATACACTTTCATTCTCTCCTCCCAAGGGCAGGTTCTTACGCCTTACTCACCAGTCCGCCACTGGAAAGACCACTTCCCGTCCTCTTTGCCTACTTACCGGCATAAGCCACTACCCCCACCTTCCTTTCATCTTTGCCCACTTATCGGCCTAACCCACTACCCAGTACAGTCCCAGTCACGAAGACGCAGTCCCGTCCTCCTGTTCTAATTTCTATCTGACTTTTTGCGTTTAAACGGGATTTTAGTAGTCTATTTCCCCTCGTAGATGAGATTGGAGATCTGACTTTTTGATCATATGTGACAATTTTTATAAAAAGAATACAAACAGGTAGGTGTCTGCGACCCTGTCTTAGGCCCCTGCCAGGTGTGAACGATTCTGTAGTTTCCCCATTCCATAGAACTGAAAGCCTTGTGGTAGTGATACATTCGATTATAAAGGAAATCAAATTCTGAGGTAGGTAAACTTCCTTAGCAGTTTTATTATCCATTTCGGGTTGTGATCGCATTTTCCGTGACTGGCACTTAGATACTGAAATTAGCTTCTACTCCTCCTCCTTCTCAGTACGAGATAAATAGAAAGCAACAATCTAAAGCATTGGTTCCGCCCATTGGAATGCCTCTTTCTCACAGGCCGGATTGAGGAGTCTTTCATAAGTTGACTCCCGTCCCTCAAAAAAACGTTCTCTACGGAAACACCAGGGGCTTCCCGCCTATGAATATACTTTCACACTTCCTTATATCTATTTATGTTCTATTTGAACTTTCGTGGCTGGTGAGCCTCACTTTATAGATAGAAATCCCCTCGCGTTTACCTTCTTTCTTTCCTCCCGTATCCTACTCTCGCCCATAATGGTCCCCAATGTCATGATCTGGCCGGGTCGACCCAATCATGAGAGTCCGTTTCTCCCGTATGAGCGTATCGAACAGAAGACCTGCTCCGCTCTCGAGGCAAGGTAGATTAGCCCATAAAGGTAAGCACGAACATGAATGTAACTCGCATTATTTCTGATCCTCCTTTCGGGATATAAGAACGCGAGCGGTGGGCGGTTCTCACTGAAGGAAGTTTTACCGAACATCATGTCCAGGTGTGGTCCCCCCCCCCTACTCCTAGAAAGAGCTAGCCACGGAGCTTGGATACGGGCTGCCTAGGTATTCAAGGTACATCACAAACAAGAGCTAAGTCTAGTCCGTGTCTAGCCAAGCTCTAGCCGGGATAGACATTCACGAGTACGAGAAGGAACTACCACTCATTAGTACAAGCCTAACAAGAAACGGGGCCCGGTTGAAGGACCGGGCAGACCCGTAAACCGCCTTCGATTTGCTCCCTTTGAGGTTCTCTAGAACTCTTGTAAAAAAGGGCAAAAAAATAGTAAGCCGAGGGAAAAGAAAAAGCGTCTGCAGACACCTCCTAGAAGAATTCGTTTTCCCAAAAATAAAATAGTTCGGTACCTTTTTCGGTCTAGTGACTAAGGGTTTGGTATTCAAACTCTCCCAAGGAGACATTGAATTCAGCTAACTGTCTAGCCCCCTATGTCGACTTTAAAGCATCTCGTAGTTGAGCGGTACTGCCATCAACAGTTCTAACATGGACAAGGACTTCGGCTCCCCCCAAGGATAAACTTCAACTAGCGCCCCCATAGATCAAGGCCGAAAGCTACTAGTCTCCTTCTTGCGGACCACTAAACGTTCCCAGGGCAGTAAAGATAGTGAACTTGACTGGCCTTCCTCGTTAGACGAATTAGTTAACTATTGAGCTATCAAGCCTAGGTGCGGAGCTCCAGCTTTGAAGAAAGGAAGCGAACCCTTAACCCTTGCGGGAAGGTCTCCCGTCAGACTGGTATTCTACTCCTTGCTATCTCACTACCCGGCTATTCCTGTAAGTTCTTAACCCCGACACACGAAACCGTCCATTTAGCTAGCAATCAGCTATATCCGAAGATGAAGCGCCCACTTGAACCCGGGGCAAAGACGACTTTACTTTCTCCAGGTTAGCGGGAAGCAAGCTAGGACTAGAAGAAGCTTCAAGTGGTGAGAAACTTAGCTCTCAGGCGTCACTCTCGAAGGACGTGATCCATCGTTTTCCCTCACGGTACTACTTAACGGAAGACGGGGGAGTGCTGAAATGGAACAACCAGCCTCCGGCCCTCTACTGCCTGTTCTGGTTTACATGTGCAATTAGGACTAGTGACTGAAACGGTTGAAAAGTCTTACCTTCGCTTCCTTCATTCGGTTTTCTGGTTCTTGGCTGAACCAACCAGTAGGTCCTTCGACCCTCAAAGCAATACGGTATGCTGCTTCTACGCTGTTCAGCAAACACAAATGCAATTCGTGCTCAACTCGAATATTGCCTTTTGTCTCCCTCCTTCACTCTATATCGTAGAGACAATAGGTTAAACTCCTCCATGTACTCTCTCATAGAGATTTCAAAATTTAAAAAACCTTGTCTCAAATTCTTACTTAAACTTATTTAATAAGTACGCTTCGAGTAGAAATGAATCCTTATAAGAACTTCTTGTTCTCCGTAGCGCTTCTCCTCCTGCTCCCTCTTCTGTTGTACATGTGCTCACCATAAGCCTCAACATCCGCTTTAAGCCCGATGACAGAAACAGTGGCTCTGGAGGAAGATCAAAAGTATCCACTCCCTTCGCTCGAGGATCTCTATGAATCTGACTCTCATTTTTTTTTATTCCGATGAGGAAGACAATGAAGAAGGATGGACCGTGTGTACCAAGCGCAAGGCGAGCGAAAAGAAGAAGATACAGCCTTCCCAAGTGTCTAAATTTACCATTAAGTTGGTGCCTCAAAAGTATACTAAAAATCAAAATAAAGTTCAAAAGTCGAAGGGCTTGGTTCCCTGGGATTGGCTATTCCTGGAAAAAGGAGCCATCTGATGGAGAATCAAATTCCATATTTTAAGTACTAGCTTTAAGCCTTGACATTGGCTGGAGGAGGTCAAACCGTAGATGAGTTAGAGAGTAAAAGCCGGCAGTGGAAATTCAATTACAGGTTATTCCTTAGCAAAAGAGGAGGGGTCCTTTAAGGCTGGGTGGGAAGGGGCTGCTACAGGCAATTCTCTAGTAGATCTTGCATGCATTCCGGTTGAGAAAGCCTTACTTCAAGCTAAGCCTTTCCATAGTCAACTACAGGGGACGAAGCTGATAGTAAAGGACAATGATTTAGCTGGAAATAGGGTCTTTAGCTGTGAATTCAACTCAACATTCAACTTCCAATGAAATAGGGCCAGGAGCAGTACAGGTCTTTAATGGACCAGCCAACAAGTACCGTGGAAACCCCACAGCCAGATCTCTTTCCTCTATCTATTGAGAAATTCTCGTGCTTCGTAACGAGAAAAATCGTCTTTCTTTGAAGCGAATTCCTGCCCTTTGGGATATTTTTGAATGAATCGAAAGACTCAATCGGAAGTACATACTTTTTCATTTAATGAAGCTTTCTTTCCCTCGTTGGTACATTACGGGTTCAGCCCTTGTTTTCGCGAAGGTGACAAGAAAGGATTCCACACCTTTCCGTTGCCGTCGTTTCAATATGTTGTGATCTTAGAAGAGGGAATTGGCCCCAGTACCCAAACAAACCAGTCATCATATTGATCCCTAAGCTTCACGGAATCCGAGACATCCATTCTGTTCACCCGCCTCCAGCGCCTTTCTACCTTCGCTTCGGCGTCAAAGCCTCTACCAAGCCTCGGAACTCTCAATCTCAGAAAAGAAATACCCAGGTTGATCAAGCTGATTGCGAGATATCCAATTTTTGATCGAATTTCTCATTCCTTCCCAGGAACGGGGCTCTACCCTTCTCCATCGGATCCAATCCCGAAAGGAAGGGGGGATCACGTAGAGGTATTGAGAATCATGATTCACTTGGTCGGTTCACCGGGAGGATCGCCTTTGGATCTATTAAACCGTCTAAAGACCAATCTTTCCGGATCAACCGCAACACAATGCTGGAAGATAACAATGCCCAAGGCGCTGGAGGCGGGGGAACACCTCTACCCTAGCTCTGGGCCCCTACTGGATATTAGATTTCGTTGATAAGTCTGGAATCTTGGCTTCCCAGCGAACCCCCGCGGGAGATTGAAAGATCTAAACCTCCCCCAAAGAAAAAAAGGGCAGTTCTGCGTCCTCACCTTTCAATCGAGCAACTGCGTTTCTTCGTATTAGGCCTCCAACAGAGGTGTATTTCCTTTCAAAGTCAAAGAATTGAGGGGCTTATATCTTTTATAAGGGCCCGCCCCTTAGTTCAGATAGAAACGGGGACTTAACGAACGGCCTTTGACCGCCTTTCTGTTCCGAGTCCCTCTCCCTTCGCCCTTCGGTTGAACATATGATAAACCTTCGGGCTCACTACTTCGTTCCTGCTGCAATTGAATCCCGGAATCAGAAGTGGGACCCTTTCTCGAAGGATATGGGGGACTGACGGATATGCCCGACCTACAGGAAATGCTCAACCCCAATAGCTTGCGCACCCCAAGAGCAAATGGCCAGCAATGGGGCTCCTTAGACGAGCGACTATGCTGAAACGGGTATGCTGCTTTGCCATGGGTTGATTGTTGCTGCTCTTTTGGGGGGGACAATGAGTTTGACTTTAGTACTCAATTTGAGACTTCATAGGCTACTTGGCGGTAGTAGGCCCAGGTCCATCATTGGCTGGTAGTCTTCACCGGCATCTCCTCTGGAAAGTTTGGTATGTATTTGAAATCGTAATCACAAGAGGAAGACCAGTAGAATAAAAACTTCCTCTCAGAAGCACGCCAAGAAAGCCAAAATATCTCCAGTGCGCTTTCCAAGCAAAAGGGCGGAGACCGGCAAAGGAAAAGAAGTTAGAATGAGAAGAATAAGGCAACGAACGACCTATCCTCACATCGACATGCATGAGCTTTTACCTTTCATTTTACTCCGGGTTCAAAAAGTACCCAAACATGCTTGGATGAATTGAGACGGTATTTTGGAATCTCCCTAATATGGGAGAGCTCGAAAAGGACTGCTAAGGATAGGTGTCTCTAAATAGAAGTCCTTTTAGATTGACTGAACGCAGAAAGCTTCGAATAATAAGATTGACTAAGACTAGTAGCGCTGAAGTGTGCCAAGCGCTTCTCTTTATGTACCAATGCAAACAAACCGGTATTCAATCAATGCACACAAATAGGCTTGCCCCTAGTAAATAGAGCCTTTTTTGAGGTCCAACACTCCTATGACGGGCTAGGTTTCAACACCATTCACTTGTAAGGCCCCCTCTATTACCGACAGCGGAAATGCCATGAACAGCGGGTAGGCAGGTTATTCTCGATGCAGTGGGAAGAGTAAGAGCGGTAAGGCTTATTACCAACACTGGGTATTCAATAGCCAGGGATAGGGATGAAAGACCAGCCTATTCCCCCAAAAGCAAGAGCGGATACGAGTACTCAAGCAGCGGCAGCACTCACAGCTGATTCACTTGTGCTATCCCCTTCCCCTGCAATTGGCTATTTGGATTCTAAAGCGCATTAAAAGCTGCTTAAACAAAGCGTAAACGCACAATCAACGGAAGGCTTTCTTGAAACCACCTTTACTTCGTTCACTCCTGACCTGACAGAAGCTATGAGACCATCCATAGGGTAGGGGTGACTAAGCCCGCGAATCGAATGGTTAAAAAGCCGACTCTGTATACTGACTGCACTGCTCCCTCTTGACAGTTTGCTTCTGTTAGAGCTATTGTGTCACTGTCATTCCATACTTTCTCTGTCGATACCGAACACGGTAACTAACCTATTGACTAACGGTGTTTACAGAGTGGCTCCGAGTGACAACTAGACTTGCACACTCCTTACTTCTGCTATAAGCTATAAAACAAATAGGGCAGGGAGCTTGTGACTAAGCCGCTGGGGAGACTAATACGAACCCGAATCCGGGAAAGGATCCGTAGACAGCACTGTGGATGGAGTACCGCTCACTGCACGGCTAAGGGAACTCTGTCTTGTATGCTAAGAGAAAGTCTTCGGTACAACTCTTCTTTCCTCCGTTCACTCCTCTCCTAACGCAGGCAAGGCAACAAGAAAGCTCTTAGCGCTTCAGTCTGTCCTTCTTAGAAAGTAGGTAAGCCTCTCTCCTGTCTGTTCACAAATCGTCTCTTTGAAAGAAGGAGTTCCGGTAAGCAAGTCGGATGTCTCCTAGCCAGCCTGCCCTGTCTCTTATCAAATCGGCTGTTGAAAGATCGGTTGCTCGAGGGAAAGTAGGAATTATGGTTCTTGGTAGGATTCTATAATGCCTCCTTCTGCTTTTTAGACGAGGAAAGATATCCAATCAGTGCGGTCAGTCCAGTCAAGTCCTTGACTTCGGTCGTAGGTTGAAAGTCAAGAGGTAGTTGCTCTCCGTCATGCACGAATGAGGATATAGAATAGAACAAGGTAATCCGCAAGTATCGAAAGAGCAGGTAATTCCATCTAAGGATGAGAAAGAGCTCTGCTCTCTTAGGCAAGCAGTAGGGCTTTGGGGAGATCTCCAACCAAGGTAGCTCTTTCGGGTGCGGGGCTTGGTAGATCATAGAGAGAGTCTTTCCTTCCGAAGTAAACTCTTGCGATTGCACCCCTCATCTATTAGTCTTACAATTTATATCTTTCTCTTTCGGGCCGTACTCTCGGGCAATGAATGATTTGGAAGACAAAGGGCTTATAGGCCCCCCTTCAAAATAACAATAAGCAACATAGTAAGTTGGCGCTTCCTGCTCGCCAAAAGAAAGAAGAAGAGGAGGGAAGGTTTTCTGGATCGACACACGAAATTCAATAAGAGAAGAAAGACCAAGAGGACGGATTCGAACCAAGGCAAGTTGTACTTGCGAACTTTCGACTTTTCTCGATTCTCGAAAAGATAAAATTAAAATAGTGCTTCTCCTTTTTCGTGGTAGTTCCGAGTCATGGAGTTCTTTTCTAGTCCTAGGGGCAGGGTTAGGAGTTTCATGAGGGAGTTTACTTGCTTAACTTACTCTAAGTTAAGGATATGAAATAGCTCGACCAACGGCGGGAGAGGATATGAAATAAATAGCAGGATCTTAGGATTTGCCTCTTTATGTATTACATATCGAACGATAGACAACCCCAGTGGATGTCTGGCGTTATGGGGGTAAAAGCGCATTTCTCTATACTCAAGTAAGCATCTGAGGTAGTTTACTTGCTTACTTGTTAAGGATATGAAATAGCTCGACCAACGGGAGAGGTAGTTTACTTACTTGCAAAGGGAATTGGAAAGAGGTTTACCGATAAGTCACATCATGCTGGAGTAGGTCCGCACAGTCCGGTGGATCAAACCAGGGTAAAAAAGTCACTCTTGAATAAGAGGAAATTATATGGTTCATTACCAGCAATGCGCGTTCGAATCGCGCGAGTGACTCCCCTAAGAAATCAGACTTATGCTCGTTCAGCTCGAAATGACATTACATATATAAAGCATATTCTAACTCTAAGAGATCTGCCGGGTATCATAGTTGTCTTTTTAAATAAGAAAGTAAACTACCATACTCTAAAGAAGAAGAGTTCTACACTCTTTTCAAAAACTATAAATATCATAAGAGAAGAGAGTTGTTAGCGAAGATCTCTTTTTGTTTATTGCTCTGATCATCTTTTTTTTGTGTGGGATTTGCTTCGATAAGCCACCGCCCAATAGAGCTTAGCCATGTGTAGACCGAAAGGGTCTCGCGAAGCCGGTCACCGGTAGCCTAAGATCCTTTCTTACTATTGAAAAAAGATAGAACAGAGAGTACAGAGAATTCTTATTTTCATATCAAAGCAGCTCCTTTCTCTAAAGAGTAAGTAAGTAAACTACCTTCCCGTAATCGAACCTTCCACAGAAAGCAGCTCGCACTCGGTAATAAGACTAAAACATGGATTCTTTCCCATCGACTGTTCCTCTCACTTTGTTCGAGCTACTTCGTGCCTTTCACAGGGACCAGGACGAATAGGGAACGGGAGCTACTCTTTTCGTTTCGGGATTGGATTGGAGTAGGTAAGGGCAGCGGGACCAGCAAAGCAAGATGAACAATCAATCGGACCAAGCAAGCTATTAAGCCAACTAACAAAGCCACAAGCTATAGGCAGGGTCCTTTGTTAGCTCTACGATTAAGGAGTACGTCACCTTCCTTTAGTAAACTAACCTCGTCGTATGTTGAGTTTTACTATACTAAATGAGTTGGTGTATTTGACCTTTCTTTGCCTCTGGTTAAGCCCCTTCTTACGTAAGACATCGTAAGCTCCTCGCCTTCCTCCAGAAAGCAAGGACAGCAAGATATGAAGCAGGCCATGAAATAGGTATAATAGGAATTTAGAAAGCCTCCCCCGAAAGGAGGTTTCGAGGCTAATCCCTTCTCTTACTTTAGGGAGACCCCTATACGATTGACAAGAGATGCTTGCTCTTAAAGAAGCCTTCTAGTTAGTACTAGTCAAAGATTTCCGTAAGTTGCATCTTGAGTTTTAAGAATTGTGTCCCTTATTTCCTCCTTAGGAGCGAATCCCTTCTTGAAAGCCTTCTTCCCCTCTCTCCTCTCCCTATCGGTCGAGCATATTTTATAACCTCTCCTTATTTGGTTAATAAATTATTTCCTTGCCAATTGCCTTCAGTTTCGGATCACTCATTTACCTAGCATCGTCTATAAGTTCTAGGCCGGACCACTTTCCTCTTTTGATGGAACCATATATTACGACTAAGTTGCCATCTCCCTTCGTTGATAGCTGTGGTTAGATCATGACTTCTTTTTTTTGTGGGTGAAAAATGGTCTTATCTTTTTTTTAGATCTCCTATGACTAAGCTTCAAGTGAAACAGAAAAATCTTTGACTAGGCCTAAATGAAAGATAAATAAAGCAGTCTAATTGTCTTTTGGATATCTTTCTCTTCAAATGAGGGCGGCCACAGAGGATGTTCAGGCTAGAGGCTAATCTTCAAGATAATTGGAATGACGATACTCTCGGCCAACTTAAGTCTTCTAAAGAAAGGGAATGCGGAGGGAAAATTCTTTAGGAAAAAGCTCGGCTTAAGTTAATACAGATGGAGATCGTAAGACAGCCTTTTTCCATGCAACTTTGAAGGCTTTCCCCCAATCTGCAGTATATATGAAGGACCGTGTCGAAAGTTAGTTAGATGCACATTTTGAAATGGGACGCCTGTGACAGGAAAGGAATGAGCTTTAGATTATTTACTCCCTCTCGCCTGACACAGTTTGACACGCGGTGATAGCCGAGTGGCCCTTTATCTATATAGTGGTATAAATAATAGAAGGAGAATAGGCAGGCGGGAAAAGCAAGCGTCTGATCAGATCAATCAAGAGATAGGGGTTCGTTCGGCCAAACATCTTTTTCCTAAGCTAGGACGGAGCTGGCGAGTGAGGATTGGCTGAGGGGCCCTTGGGCCTAAGGGAATAGATTGTAGCAGGGTACAAATAAGCCAGTAAAAAAAAGACAGGTAGAAGGCAGTTAAAGAGGAGTAGGCAGAGGACGACGAAGCTGGTGGGGTACGTAAACGAGGACAGATCACATGCTTTTGTACAGGTCAGCTTTGAGCTGTCGACTAAGGATTGCTCCAGCTCTTAATAAAGGGGCTTTGAACTGTCAGCCTTATTAGACGACTATCACGGGGAGTACTCTCTGATGCACTATTATTGGCGCCTATTCCTTAGGGAGTGACCGGAATTAAGCCGCGTAGCCCGCGTGGGACTATTCGCTGGGGTCGGCCTTTCGTACTCAAATCGGTAGGGGGAAAGGACAATTATTCAGAGCACTAAAATATAGCAGGTTCAATATTAATGAAAAGCCAGGGCTAAAATGATTTAATGAAGGCTATAATCTGACTTAGAAAGAAATAATAAAGGCTTAAAGAATGGCCTCCTTCGCCTATAAATTAGAAAATGCAGCCGTAGCAAAGGGGGACATTGAAGTAAGCAAGAAAAAGCTTTGACTAGCTATGGATCCTGCTCTAAGACTCTCGCTTATTCCACAAGAAATATCTCAAGCGGAAGAGGAAAAGCTCGAATGTGAGCAATTGCTTGGTCTGTTCTGGGAGCATCTGCCTGCTATCAATCCGGAGGCCATAGCACAAGTTATGCAACAGATTCGGGACCAGATTCGCGGTCTCGAAGACCGGAAGAGGGCGCTCCTCGAAGAACAGCGTCAGCTCATTCTTCAGGGAGCAAGTGGTCACCTGGGAGAATAGAAGAGTCCACTCTTTCGTCAAGATTTAAATAAGTAGTCTGTCGACGCAAAGTAATCTGTTTTGGCTTTCTTTGTACTTCTTTGGTGGAGATTTCTAAGTCTCTTTGTTGTCGTGGAGGTGGTCTGACCCTTATCTTATGTGTTTTTAAATTCAAGAATTTCTGTCAGTCTTTAATCTAAGCCATGGTCTGAAGTCTAGCCCGAATAATGCTGTCATGTGTCTCTCACTTTCTTTTTTCATTTCTGATGTCGAGTCGGCCCTTGAGGCCAAAGAGTCTGTAATCAAGTTGTGGTTTGCAATGAAATAAAAGATAGATTTGCTACATATAAGCGGGAGGATTTTTTTAAGAATAATGATCCCACTCAAACAAATAGCGGACCTTTCTATACGAAATTCAAGCTCAAAGAGTAACCGGGAACAAGAATCTTCACTCTTTCGACTCACTTAGAATTATATAGATAATGATCTTTCATCGAGCACTTCTTATTTCTTTCCTTACTTTCGTCCCTCAGTTTGGTTGCCAGTTCTTAGTGACTTTAAGCAATAGGTCAGGCCGTCACCCGCGTCACAGGAGCTATGGACGCCCTTTGATCCCTTATGGCCGAGATCAATATGCCTGCCATCTACTAAGAAATTCTTTCTTTCCCTACCGAAGACTAGTCAAAATAAGACCAATGAGTAGCTACAGCCTACTGTAAAAGCTACCCGCGACTTATTGCTGTTATGTCTCTTATTAGCCTATTGATGATTGGTAGTCGGACTCGCTCTCGAAAGATGAGTTGCTCGCTTTCTAGCTCAGTCGGAGATGATATTACATGTCTTTATGGATGGAAGGATAGAGAGGAGCCCTGATAAGGGCATAGTCTAGAGTTAAGGCGTGAACGACTCTTTGTGCGATTTCTTGATAAAAGCTCTTCTTGCATACCTGCTTTCGGATGTGATTGATTTGGTTACATTTTCTCCTGACCGTCACGGAAGATCTAAGCCCCGGGAACAGAAGTAGAAAAACATCAATAGATTTAAAGTCTTCTCGCTCTCTCCCAACGAGGAAGTTCAAGTAATCGTAGCAGTCTTCCTTTTCCCTAAAACAGGTCAACCGGATCGACCGGCAGGTATCACAGCTGGTCTAAAAGGCAGGACAGGTAGGCTTTACTTTATAGATTCTTTGGACCTAAGGTGATTCCTCTAGACTTATTCCAGTTCTGCGCCTCTGAGTTTGGTAGGGAATTGAGTCTTGTTATGAAAGTTCACCAAGAAATAGATAAGTCCTAGGGAGGATATCCCCTCTAAAAAATAGTAGAAAGGGCCTAGGGAATAAGGAAGGAGTCTTTAATTCGTTCATCGTAGTTTTCAGCTAGCTTTAGCGCGGTTCCCATGGTTAGTGGATTTATTGCTTAGGGCTCTTTGCCATATCCTTTCCTTCCGCTTCTGGCTTTCTACTTAACTTAATAGATTTATTTGCCCATCTCCCCTAATTTCACCTTCGTATGCCAATGTTCAGTCAATCGGAGCTCCTTTTCCTTTTCTCAGTGAGTCTTCGTCCTCTTAGCTCTTAGCTTTCGCTGCGATCCCTTCTTTAGGTCTTGGCAAAGCCTTTGCCGCTGATCGGAATCTTTTAAATCTTTAGCGGATTCTTCCTCAACGTAGGCAGCAAAAGAAGTTTTAGTGGATTAGCCTCTAAAACTTTTTCCATCTTTTTTCTCCATTAGCTCCATGCTGTCTGGTGGTCTCATTCTGTCTCTCTGAATAGGTTAAGCCAATAGGATAGCACAAGCTCATCTTTCCTAAAGACGGCTTTGAAGTGGCAGACTGAAGAGATGACGCTTTTTCGTACGGTTATTGCTTTCTTTTTAGGTGGGAATGAATCATAGAATGAAAGAAATTTCCAATCCTCAATGGAAGAAAGGGCGGAGAGAGCTGCCGAATGCTTATTAAATAAGGCTCTGTTTAGACGGGCCTCAATGCCTCCTTCCTTTTCCTCTTACCTTACTGAAATTGATTCCTCCTTTTGTAATTGCTCTTTCTGGGCAGGGGAACTTCAAGGCAAGCAGCTTCACTCAAAGATCAACGCAAATAACGAAAGGAGGACAACGATGAGAATTCAACGACAAAAGAGAGGGTATAAGGCACGTATTAAGAAGTAAGTCATTCAAGCTAGACGAAGCCACTGCTTGATCCGAGATCTGTAAATGGGAGAACTATAGAATCGCAGGAAAGCGACACAATGTTCGGAATAGACCCGGATCATCTTTCTTAGCTGGAAGAGATGAACATCTTAGGAAAGGAAATAGCACTTCTACCATCAACCTAAGTGATCTTTGGCCAACTATGGATTCGTCCAAGCCGGTCTTTTTTTACTCAAGTAGATTTCTGGGCGGAACTCCGATTGAAAGATCAACAATTGGATCCATTAAGGCTAAACCATTGGCACGCAGATGCATAAATCAGTCTTTGATGTCAAGATGACCATCCCGGGAAAGAGAGAGAGTTATTGAGAACGCTAGGCCAGCTTTCCTTATCAGTCTAATTTACTACTTCTGCTGAGCCAAACAAGACTTTGGGGACCGACGTGGGTGATTATACATTAAGTAAGTTTCGAGTGCAAAAAAGGGGTTGGGCTTTCTTCTTTGCTTTCTCTAGTTGCGGTATTGCAGCTGGCAGCTTTGTTCAAAGGATGAAGCCTTTAGTGGGGCTAAGCTGTGGAAGAAGAGAGTTAAGAAGTCTCCTTTTTGGTGCTCTTGCAAAAGAAAGATAGGGTCTTTTGGGACAAGAAAGACGCTTAATAGTAAAGTAGGGCAAGGAAAAGGACTGAGAGAAAGTGAGCTCCTTCTCTTTTCAACCCGTGCACCCGCGGGGGCTTGGCTAAGTACTCAAGAAGAGATTAGCCCTTCTGTGTCGAAGATCGATCTCCCCCATCATATGCCATACGAAAATCTTACTATATATAAAATTATTCATTGATCAAGTCAAGTTAAGATGAGAGTGAGGAAGAAAGTAAGACCCTTGGCCAGGAGTTTGAATCTGCTCACAACCAATCCCGGGAGGAGGCGGGCTATTGCCTCTGACTGTGAATTGAGGTTCTTTCTCTCCTTATATATGCGAGCAACTTCACGAGCAGATTGCGAGAGTGTAATGGCTGGGATGGATGATTTTTGCTTACAGCCGCATTCGCAGCATATAATATACGAAATATAGAAGAAATTCTAAGGTGTGGACCCTTGTCTCGACTTGCTTGATTAGTGATAGGTATGACCTAAAAGGGAGCTCTAATTTCCGGGGAAGGGGAAATGCCTTCTTTACCCTCTTCTTTCATTCCATTATTCATCATAGCCTATTCCCTTGATTAAGGCCTTTGAGGCAACTTCCTTCCTTGACTGTCTTTATGTGATTTGAGCAAGCCAAGCCGGTAACGGAGAGAAAGGTGATAGGTAGATCCATGACGATCTCTCGACCTAAACGGTAGCTTTCCAGACGAAAGTAGTCTCGAATGGGTAACCACATTCATAGCGGGTACCGAGAATCCATCTTTTTTACTTCTTTCCGAGACTACCGATTGAAGCATCTCTAGTCGATCGACGAGCTGCCCACCTTTCATAGCGAAAGGCTAGCCTTCACAATTTCGAATCTTTCCCCATTCCTATTATCCTGGCGATCTCCACATCCTTTCATCGGGCTTAGCTTTGACACGTGCCCCCTTGGTTTTAGGAATTTCGGTAGGTGACATCCACACATGGTTCAGCCCCTGTGTCCGCGTTCACGAAAGGCACCCCTCTCTTTCAAGAGGATTCGCGGCATGTCAAGCCCTGGTAAGGTTCTTCGCTTTGCATCGAATTAAACCACATGCTCCACCGCACGAGCCAGACCAAGTACGGGCTTTATCCCTTGAGTGGACAGGCGATTGGTTTGGGAACCGGGCACAGTGAGAAGCTGCTCTTTCTCTGTTCAGCTGTCCCTAACACAGACGACCAAGCGAACCATCTCACACCGAACTGTATAACCTAAATCTGAGCTACCTGGATCGGTCCAGTCAGCCGGTAGTGGAATCAGAGTACCATTGATTGAACTGAACGTACTTAGCTTGAGAAAGACCTTCTTTGTCGCCTACCTATAGCTATATAAGTGTGTTAGAAGTCCTAACCTATAGCAAGAGTAGTGCTAAGCGAATACCTGCATTGATTCACTTCAGCAGGCAGGCTTGCCTCCTGATGACATGACTGAAGCAAGTTCATCGTGGGGCTTCGTTCTATCATAGCAGTGCACCATACTATACTATACTTACCAAACTATATTCTAAAGAAAGTTTTCTGGCAACATAGTCTGTTTTGAGCGCCCATAGATGGCGAACCTCTTGAACAGCTTCCAATTAATGATTTAGAGGTCACCCTGGCTAGCCCGGATCCGTCTCAGACGCTTACGAACAAGGCAAGGAACGAAGTAGCTCGACCGATAGGGAGAGGAACGAAGCTCACTCTGCGGCTAAACCCGAAGCAGAAGCAGTGTAGCAAGACCTTCTATCCCTCCATTGAGGTCTCTTCATTTACCCGTTGTTTGTCGTACCCGAGTAGACAAGTGTCTGTCTGCCATTTCACAAAGGTTTATTATGAGCCCGAAAAGCGGGCGAAGGAACTCTGCCCTCTCGTCACGCTTGCCGACAACCCGCTTTCTATCCACTGAGTGCTCAGGGGATGAAGAGGAAAGCGTATCAGATCAAGCCTTCGAAGCAGCCCATTCCGTCGATGTAGTACAATCAGTTCTTTCTGTCGAGTTCCATTCCTTGATGAAACGGGAAAGAAGGATCCACCTTATTCACAACAACAGCACTTCTTCCACGAATAGGTGTTCGCCATGGGGAAGTAAAATATGAAGAAGTCATTGAATCAAATCAGCACGAGGATATGACGAACGGCTGGAAGACTTGTGGTGGTCCCTAAGAAGCCCCTACGATGACTCATCGAATTTCCTAGCCGGGGAGAATGCTATCAGAAAGCAAGCCAATGAGCTAATGATGACTAGCCTTTGATTGAAGGCCGGGCCAAGGCAAGGAATGCGAGAACAAGGGAGGTCCCACTTTTACTGTATTCAAAAGCAAGCTAAGATTCATCAGAAAAGTCAGTAGCTGTCGGAGTAGAGGCAGCAGTTGCGGGTTCCGGTGCTAAAAATCAATAGGACCGTCTGGGGTTGGCGGAGTTGGTAGGAAGCACGGTTGGCGAGAAGCTGGTACTGCTTTCTCGCTTTTTCTATTTCTATATAGAATAGGAAGATCAAAAAAAGAAGTTTCTGTGATTACTCTTTAAAGCTTAGCTTAGTAGGTAAGGCGCTGCTTATTGAAGGGGATGTTCTGGTCGAGGTCGAACAGTCAGAATGCATGAATGCAAAGAAAAAAAAAATGAGCCTTGCTTGCTGAATCGACATGTAAAGGTAAAGAAAGGCCCCGGGCCGGGATTTCTTCAAAGGACAGTACGACAGCTCCAAAAGACTCGCGCTTACCTGCTGACAACCAATCCTTTTCCAGTAACCATTCAGAGTGGGAGCTCGGATCTATGGTCAAAGGAGGGAGTCTATTAGCAGAGCTTCGATAATCGGGTTCTTGCCTTTCGTTTTGACTCGAGCATTTTATCTCCCTCTCCCTACTTCCAACCATGAAAGCATTCGAGCCGTAGCTCGTTACACAGTCTCCTCCGAGTACAGACACGTTGACTTACAACTTTGAAAGATCAAAGACCTTTACCTTTTCGAAGGGCAATGGGAAGAGACAAGCCTAAAACAGAGGTAGTCGTCGATACGATAGGTTGATTAACGCTTACCAGTCATTATAGGCATAAAGCCTAATCTTAATTTTGAAGACAATACCAATAGAGGAGGTTGGTAATGATGATTTTGTCCGCACAATCAGAGACTTGATTAGTAGTAATCATGACAAGAGTAGCTAACAGGTGCGTGATGACAACATCGAAGGTGCGAAACTCGAGCAAAGCGAGAGGAGCGAAGGAGTCCTCCGGTAAGGATTGAACCGAGTGATTGGGAAGGTTGTCATACCGTTGAAAGAGGGTGAAACTTCAAAGTAAAGTCATACTAATTTTGATACTACAATAGGAGATTGTCCAGACTCATTCGCAATATAGGATGACCATGGAAGTCTAAAATTTTCTATTTAATTATGCGCAGGGTCAAAGGGAAGAGTGTTAACCTGCCCTTCGCCGCCTACAAGCGATTGGTTAAGTCTTCGTTCTTAAATGATTTAGAAAAAGGGTAGGTTCTTAAGACAAAGTAGGTTCGGTTAGATTCTTTTGGTAATAATCAGAATAAGGGTATTTTGAATTGGAAGGGGCAGGCACTGTAATCTCTTTTTAACCCCGTGGGAAACCAACACAAGTCAACCAGCGGGAAAGGAAAAGCTATCAATCGCAATAGGCGCGGGAGAGGAGGGCTTTTAGGGTAAGCCGGCTTTGCTTCCTTCAGGTCTGGTTGCAAGCTTGGGAGTGGGATTTCTAAGGAACTACATTTAATTGATTTGCTTATCGAAACTATGTTTTTGAACTAAACCTGCATATGTATGTTATGCTTGCCCTAAGGCAATTAGAGTAGGTACCCCAATGTATGGCTAGAAATATCGTAACAGAAGTGCATTGTTGCCCGCGTTCACCCTATTTCATTTGAAAAGAAATCTACTTTCCTCACCCTTTCTGGGAGAGCGAAAACTTTCCTCGATCGGACGCCCTCCCTATCTATATAGTAAGGGGCCCTTTCTTGCTAGTTTTCCCAATTTTCTCTGGTGGAAGGAAAAGTTATTATCCAAAGCCAGCGGGAAATTACCAGCTATTTATAGACGGTGGAAGAGCCAGGGGATAGGCCGATGGGAGAAGGGAAAGGCTTTTGTTTTCACTCGACTGTTTGGAAAAGGTGTTGCGGCTGGAAGAAGAGATTCTCCAACCTTAGCTCCGAATGCGCTTTTAGCGTCTTGCACGGCTTTCTGGAATGAGCTGAGGCATAGGACTTTGAGGTCAACGATTAGATATCTCCTTCTTGTCGTTCGTTCTAAGCCTACCTCACTTGTCGTTCGCCTGCTACTTGGCGTTAGTGGAATTGTCGTTCTAAGCCGTTGAACCAAAGTTGGCCAAGAAGGTTTTGAAAAAAGAAATAGGAGGCGAAGGTTGGTTTAGGCTAAGATGGAGGAAGTGGCAATCCGTCTTCTCAGCAAGTCTTAGCTATTCCCATAAGTCTTCGACTCCCTCCAGATCGTTTGATTTGGCATTTTGAGCAACATGGGCATTACACGGCATACAAGCTGGCCTTATAATGCTAAGGTAGGAATGGAACGAGAATCAGAGGCTGTCTGCCGTAGGGATAGGATAGAGTTCCATACTTTCCACGAAGAAAAGCCGATAGCCACTCGCTCTTTAGGGTCATTACAGTTGCTTCCCGCCACCAACACTTACACACAGCTTCAAATAGAGCGCTGTGTGTAAGTGTCCAGAGCGTTTTACTAACCTAATGATCTCCTGCGCAAGCAGATGAGCTCCGATACAATGTTCTTTAGTTAGACCATCCGTGACCAGTAGGATTACTTTATTAAAGCGTCAAAGGCTGTCTTTCGGTCGTCTACGTTAACTGATAGCTGCTTGTTTTGTTCTATTACCTAGGGCCTTCTTCATTCGCTTGGAATAGCATCTGGATCTGTGACAAAGAGAATGACGGCTAAACCTCCTTGATTCCTTGAAGAAGGTATCAGTCTATCCTATTGAGACTACCGGGAAGAAGAGTCGAGTGTTCAAGTCTGATCCTCTTGTATTGAATACAGTCCCCCTCAAGGGGGAATAAGCACTTTCGGAA